>CM040118.1:477785797-478218123 GCA_022559845.1 Amorphophallus konjac
GGGACGAATACTTAATAACTTACAAGAGTGGAACAAATATAAGTCAAATTGACTATTTTCTTATTAGGAAGGTCGATAGAGTTTTATGTAAAGATTGCAAAGTTATTCCTGGTGAGAGTCTAGCCCCTCAACATAGGTCGTTAGTAATTGATGTCTTTATCCCTAAATTCAAAAGAAAGATCATTATAAATAATTGTTCTAAGATTAAATGGTGGAATTTAAAAGGTAAAAGTTTAGAAACATTTAAAAATCATATATTAAAAGAAAATATTTAGAATTTAGAACAAGAAACTAATGTAATGTGGAATAATATTACAAATTGTATAACGAGTGTAGCAAAACAACTCTTAGGCGAATCTAAAGGTAAAAAGAATTTAGAAAAAGAGACTTGGTGGTGGAGTGAGGAAATCCAAAATACCATTAGAGTAAAAAAGGAGTGCTTTAAAGTTTGGCAAACTAACAAAAATAATCAAACCTAGAAGCTTATAAAATTGCTAAAAAGAGGGCTAAGAAAATAGTTAGCGAAGCTAAATCAAAGGCATTTGAAGATTTATATAATAAATTAGAAACCCAAGAGGGTGAAAAGGACATATTTAAACTTGCTAAATTAAGAGAAAGGAAAATTAGAGATTTAGACCATGTTCGTTGCATTAAAGGTGAAGATCAAAGGGTTTTAACTAAGAATCTGGAGATTAAAGAGAGGTGGCATAGTTATTTTCAGAAGTTACTTAATGGAGATTGCGTCAAGGATTTTTCTTCAGAAGGTACCCAAGAGTTCACAATATTTGATAAATATCAATATTTCAGGCGTATTAAGATGTCAGAAGTGGAGGATGCTTTAAGGAAAATGAAAGTGGGCAAGGTCTTAGGACCATATGGCATACCTAATGAAGTATGGAAAGACCTAGGAGACATCGGTATTCAGTGGCTAACTAAACTTAATAAAATTTTAAAGGAACGAAGAATGCCAGAAGTTTGGAGGAAAAGTGTCGTAGTTCCTTTCTATAAAAACAAAGGAGATATTCAAAGCTGTAATAATTATCGTGGAATTAAGCTTATGAGTCATACTATGAAACTTTGGGAAAGAGTAATCGAAAAATGCCTCCGATATATGACTACTGTATCGGAAAATCAGTTTGATTTTATGCCGAATAGATCTACTACAGAAGTTATTTTCTTACTACGGCAGCTAATGGAGAAGGATAGAGAGATGAGAAAAGATTTGTATATGGTTTTTCTTGATTTAGAGAAGGCGTATGATCGAGTACCGAGAGAATTGATTTGGTGGACATTACGAAAGAAAGGAATCTCTCAAGGATACGTTGATTTGATTAAGGATATGTATGACAGTGTTATTACTAGTGTTCGAACTATTGCCGGAGAGATTGGTGAATTTTCAGAATCTATAGGGTTGCATTAAGGTTCTGCACTAAGTCCGTATCTCTTTGCCTTAGTTATGGATGAAGTAACAAAACAATTGCATGAGGATATCCCTTGGTGTATGTTATTTGCAGATGATATTGTCTTAATTGATGAGAGTATTGATGTTTTAAATGCTAAGTTAGAGCGTTGGAGACTTGCCTTGGAGTCTAAAGGTTTTAAAATTAGTAGGAGTAAGTCAGAGTTTATGCATTGTAATTTTAGTAATGAGAGAGTGGTACAGGAAGATATGGTTCTAATTGATGGGCATAACATTCCGAAGAGTAGTAGCTTTCGATACTTAGGGTCTATCATACAAGAGAATGTGGAGATTTATGACGACGTTACACATAGGATTAAGGCAGGCTGGTTAAGATGGAGAAGCGTATTAGGAGTTCTCTGTGATCGTCGTATGCCTGTGAAACTCAAAGGGAGGTTTTATAGAACGGCTGTGAGACCTGCTTTGTTATATGGTACCGAGTGTTGGGTAGTACGAAAGGAACACATTCACAAAATGTGTGGAGCAGAGATGAGGATGTTGAGATGTATGTGTGGCAAGACTAAGAAAGACAAAATTCGGAATGAGCGCATCCGTAAGGACTCAGGGATAGCCCCAATTGATAGTAAAATGAGAGAAAATAGACTCAGGTGGTTTGGTCATGTGCTTCGTCGCCCCAACTCAGCGCCGGTTAGAAGATGTGACAGAATCTTAATGGATGCTAGTAAAAGAGCTCGGGGAAGGCCTAAAATGAGATGGTGCGATGTTATTAGGAAGGACATTAGTTTCTTGGGTTTAAATATGAATATAGCACTTGATAGAAATCTTTGGCGGAACATGATTCATGTAGCCGATCCCAAATAATTGGGATAAGGCTATGATGATGATGACGATGAAACAAATAAATGTAAGATGTAAATGAAGATCAATTCTTCATGATGTGTAAATATATGTTGACTCAATTTAAGCACAAATATTTAGTATATCTGGGCTCACTCTTCCCACAACGTATTGCAATTGTGAGTCAGAATATGTCCTAGTCCTCCATCTATAAGAATAAAGTAACAATTAACATAAGTAATTAAGTAAATTCTTTTCTTTTTGTTGATAAAAATAATAAAGGCCAACTTATAGCTCGGCCTGAAGCCTCTTTTTTGATGTCCTCGATAAACGACCAATGATTGTTAAGGTGCCTTGAAGCACCTTGCAATCAACGTTTGCATTGGCATTGTACATAAATCGAGGGTTGAGGAAGTGACCTGCATTTGTGTATAATTAACTAAATGTAAGATGTAAATTAACCTAAAAAATAATGAACTTTATATCAGTACAATTAATCACTCACCAGCTTCATGCAATTCATGGTGTAATGTGTTGTCCCATATGTTGTCAACAATTTTCCATCACTTCTGATACTCTCTGGGAAGAGATTTCTGCAACTCTAACTTGGCACGGTTCATGGCCTTGTACAGATATCTCATATTACTACCATTCTTAGGACCTTCACGAGAGGTGTGACTATTTTCATGTAATGTGAGATCCTGTTCCAAAATTTGTTGTCTTTCATGATGTGGCACATATCTAAATAATCTATCTGAGCATCAACATTGGATTTGTCTTTATAACCCCGCATAGAATTATGGTATATGAAAGACTTGAGCTCATTCTTATACCTATGCAAGGACTCCAAAGGAATGAAATCCGTAGCAAATCTTGTTGGCCCTCCACGGATAATATCTCGGCCCCCACTTGCAAGCTCTTTGAACATGTTCAAGAACTTAAGATGGCCATTGTGAGACATAGAATATTTTCACGTAGGAAAACTAAATGTTTTTTTTTGAAAAGAGACATTCCTCTGCATAGAGCGGGTTATTCCGTGGGTGCGCATAATATCAGACGATTTGGATTCGAGTGTTGGACCTCTCCCCACTGACCGTAGTCAGTGTTGATTTACATCAGCCTAACGTCCGAACACCTTTGTTTAACTGTCAAAGAAATCCCAAAGTCTTCTACTTAGGTTCTGATATGGAGGGCATGCTCACTCGAGAGACTCTCCATGACCACTCATTTACCACAAACATGTAAATAGAGTTAGGGCTAGGTTTGAACAAAACCCTAAGATTTAGGAATAGGAACGCAAATATGCGGAAGCCATAGGCATTTTTGAAGTGGAGAGAAGTTTTCTGGACCCCGAGAGTATTTCGGTAATTTTACCACCCCAGGGGTATTGCTGAAATTTCTGGACTAGAACGGAAGTAGGATCGGATCCCTGACTCCCCAAGGCACTGAGGCTCTTTCCGGAGGATTTTAGGGGTTGCTAGGCCATTTCTGGGTCACAGGGGTATTTTGATAATTTTATCATACCCTATATAGACCTAGGTTTGGGGTGACGTCTGAGTGGCGGACTGCGCTGACAACATTTTCGGACCAAAGGAATGACAAGGAGCTTCGTAGAAGACACAAAATGTCAATTTGGTCGAAGGAGGGGTACATATGCAATTTTGACAATTCGACGGGGTTTTCTTGTAATTTTCCCCCGAGGACATACATAAGATATGTCGAGTGCTTTTATAGTCCAAATGAGTACAAGGATTGTCGGCGAGTTGTCAACTGTACAAAAATCCGCATTAAAGCGGGAGGTAGGGACGTAGTCCCAATTATAAAAGTTGCAGGGTATAACTACAAATTACAGAACTTTGGTCTTTTTACGGTCCCGGGGAGGACCCTTTTGTAATTCCGCCAATATAAGGACAGAAATACATGATTTAGTCATCCCGGGACGTAAAGACTTACAAACATGGTTCGCTAAGGGGAATTACAACCATGGCCCACTGAGGGGCATAAATGTAAATATACCCCGTAGGGGCATAAATACAAGACCCGAGGACTTACCCCACACAGGTCGAAACAAACGAACAAAACTCCAAACGCTGGATGCTCCGAGTGCGAGAAGTGTTCCGTACGTATGTCGATCTCCTCTCTCCTTGTTGTAGCTCTCTCCACTTGGACCCTTGGGGGTCTATTTATAGAAGGCGGGAGGGCCCAGAGAGGTCAAATGAGTTAATTTGTCTCGATTCTGTCAAGGTGGGGTGGCAAAAAGTCATTTTGACCCCTCTGGCTACCAAAAAGGGCTGAATGACCCCGTTGAGGGGGTTAAAAAATTTTTTTTTAATTTATTTTTTTTCTTGGAAGCCCGGACCCCGGAGGGCGGGGCGGACCCCGGTGGGGTCGCGCGACCCCGCTGGGGGGTCAGCGGGGTCGCGCGCGACCCCGTTGGGCCCCCAGCGGAGTCACGGGTGCCTCGGGGCGCGCGCACGACCCCACTGGGTTCCCTGGGAGGCCGCGCGGCCCTCTTTCCTCCGTGGTTCGAACCCCGAGGGGTCATGTGACATGCCGGGACGCCTTTTGACTCCTCTAGACGCCGCTTCACCCTCTTTTTGTCGTTCTGGGTTGGAGAAGAGCCGGGGTGAAGCTATATATCTCGGGGAGATCGCTCCTTCGCCGCGTGGCAGCATCGCGTCCGTGGAAGGAGTATTGTTTGTTTGTCTGGCCGTTCGTCGCCGCATAGGGAGGAACCTTTGCGCCCGTCTATGCCGTGTGATACACTTGCTCGGCTACTCTGACCGGTATACGCATGAATCTTCCTCGCTAATCTTCTTGCTGTGACGTAGACCATAATATTGTCGGGTCGAGAGACCTTGAATTACGGAGATACTCGTAGTCCGACGGTGTCGACGATACGTCGTGCTTCTCGTCGAACGTTGCATAGCAACAATTCCTTGATTTGATTCAAGACAATTTTCGGGTGCAACAAATGCCCCCCACGGGACGTCCGTCACGGCCGGAGGCGGGGGCGGATGGCCCGTGCCCTTTGAAGGGATTGAACAATGTCGGCGTAGCCGTTGCAACTTGTTAGACTGCATTGAATAGTTGTATTGCTGTCTAAAAATACTTTAGCCTGACGCTTCTCCATTTTTTTTATTTCTCCTCTTTGTGCTTTCAGCCATGGCTCGCAGCAGCGGGAGTGGGAGTCGGTCGAGGAGGTCCCGTGCTAGGGGCGCTGACGACTGCGGGGTTGAGCGCACCGACCGGCGGATGCCGCCTTTCCCTCCACGTACCATTGATGATGGCAATGTCAACCAACTAGACCTTGGCTATTCGTGGGTCGTTGAGGGCCCAATAGAGAGTGCTGGAGCAGCTGAAGGTCTTGTGGACGTGTCTCGGATCGCGAGGCAGGGTGATCTTTACACATATGACCGCACCGGAGGCTACCCCCGTCACTATCCTCTGGACCGTCACCTCTACAGTTTTCTCCAGGGTTTTGCTCCCGTCGGCATGGAGGCCGACGATCCGTCACTTCCAGAGGAGAGACGTCGCCTTGAGCGAGCGATACTAGCGGGGAGGGATGGGCCGGATGGCATGCAGGGGTTGTGCTCCCTGACATATCCGAGTTACCCGGAGGGTGTTACTCGGTAGCGGCAGTACCCGGACAGACAGAGTCTGGGCTCTTTTCAACGGCATGAGAGTTTCACCGTCCGAGTTACACCGATGTCTCCAGCGGCTTGGCATTTGCATGGGCAGCACAAAGCCGTGGACCAGGTTATAGATGGCCTCTTTCTGGCACCCACCGGAGTTAGCTTTGCACATGAGGAGTACATCCATGATTGCATGTTGGAGAGGGTTTTGGCTTTGAAGACTCCCAGCTGGTATGGGAAGTGGTCTGTCATTCCTTCTCACAGTTATCACCGGGGCGCGACCGAGTGGCTCTGGGGCATTCTGCTGGTTTACCGGTCTTTGTTGGACAGGGTGGGGATCCGCCATGCAGTGACCGCCACCATGTACTCCTATCCTTGTCACACTGGCCTGTTACAGGCTCTGGTGGAGAGATTCAGTCGCCGGTGGAACACTTTCGTCACAGCTGGCGGGGAGACTTCACTAGACCTCTGGGCTTTCCAGAGGATTTCTGGTCTTCCGATCTGCGGGAGGCCTTACGAGGAGCTATCGCCAGATGACTTGCACCTCAGCTCGACAGATGGGGCAGGACACTACACTCTGCCATACTGCTTCAGGTTTCTGATGAAAACCTGGAGGGACTTGGCCCGCGTAGGCACAGATCGGCCCCCACGCACACCGCGAGTGACACTGAATGCCTGGGTGAGCCACTTCTACAACGGCCCTTACTGTTTCCATGAGGAGTTTGCACAGTCCGACACCACCTGGGATGAGTACCGAGAGGTCAGAGTGGACGTTCCTCCACATCCCCGCCACCTGCCTGCGCCGACACAAGGATGGAATTCGCGGGGGCTGCATCCTATTACTTATCTGGCGACTTATCTGGCGTACTGGCTTTCCAACTTTGTAGTCCCTCATGGAGAGGAGGGGGTCTTGCGGGCGGAGGTGATCTATCCAACCTGCATGCTCGCCTGTGGACAGAGACTCGCCATCGCACCAGCAGCCTTGGCAAATATCTTTCATTCGCTTGGGGCTTTGTCTTCCCATTCATCGCCACGGGAGAAAGGCATATTGCTACCCACTCATTATTTGAGTGGTTGGGCAGGGCTACTGTTTCCAGAGTTGTCCAGGAGGACTCCGGTTGAGAATCCAGCAGCACCGTTGATTTTCTGGTTTGCCGGGCAGCCATCCCAGGATCCAGTGGCACAGCTAGTAGGGGCCAGGCGGGCCTTATCTTTTGTTCCGGTGAAGAGGGGAGAGGGCATAGCCCTTGACTACTTCTCCTACCTTCACCGCCCTTTTGCCAGGCAGGAGGGAGACGCTGTCGTCAGCCGGGTTTTCACCCATGCTTTACCTTCCCCGCAGGGCTTAGCAGAGTGGGTCGTCAGCATCCGACCTGGTGTTCTTGTATATCGACGCTCCAGCACGGCGATACTTGAGCCTTACTACCCACATCGGTTCGCCAGGAACTTTGGGTATGATCAAGCTATCCCCTCCAGTGGAGAGTTTTCTTTGCCCCTTCGGCTATACAGGCACATGGACATGCATTTAGTCGCGGCAGCTTGGCAGGACTTCCTTTGCCACGAGGCAGGGCCGGGGTACCCGGTCCTAGAGCAGGAGCGCAGAGGCTACTTTGATATTTTATTATGCTCGCTGGTGGTTCAAAGCCAGCAACCTCTTCCGGGAGCGCCGAGATGCCATTCGTACCGCTGAGGAGCAGCGTTTGGGGCGGGAGGATCTGCCTCCTTTGTGTGTCGACCCAGCTTTCCTCAAGTCTCATTTTTCGGGGATTGCCCGAATTGTGAGTGACATTGAAGAGCGATGGCGAGCAAAAGGCTGGACACCCACTGTTGATAGGAGCCAGTATAATGGGGCTTTGAAGCCCTTGAAGAGCCGGACGGCATCGGCTCTCGGAGTCCTTTCTTCCTCCACCACAGGCGTAGCCTCAGGCCCCTCAAAGGCCTATTCTTGGTGAGAGGATTTGCAGGCATCTTGCGGGGTGAGGAGAAAGTTCCAGTTGTCCCAGCCGATACCTGACGGAGCACTTGGGGGCAGTACCTTTGCTGAATGGAGGGCCCATGTGATCAACGCAGTGGGCTGTGTAGGTCCCCTGGAGCCCTTTCTGGCCTCGAGTTGGCGACGACTCCACTTGCCATTTATGAGGTTGTAAAGGCAGTTGCACGCGCCCTCCGAGTGAAGCCCGTGCAGATAGTATTAAAGCCGGAGGAGCCCATAGCGGCTACAGGTAATTCCTGTCCTTCCTGACTTTAATATACACATGTATATTTATATTCTGGGACATGCATTTACATATTCCCGTGACACTTGCAGGTGGGGCTGTTATGGTAGCCGGTGCTGCACCACTGAGGGATCCTCCTGATGCTGAGATTGGGAGGGGTTCTGCTGCCACCAAGAGACCTCGGACCGAGGTTCCTGAGGAGGGGGATGTGAGGTCAGCATCTCGTCCTCGGCTTGAGGTTGAAACCCCTACAGTTGAGGCTGTGTCCAGTAAGTAGCTCCCCCAGATACTGGTCATTTCTGAGCATATATGTAGTGTTATAAACACATGCTTGCTTCATTAAATGCAGCTCCCCGGAAGCTAGGGCTGATATGAGCTTCTCTCCCCCTCCAGCGGGAGATGACATGTCACTGGATGAGTCCGTGCCGGACATTACTTTCAGCTTCAAAGAGCTGATGTCAGACGATTATATGCCGGTGACGGCCAACTCTCCCTCGCCTCTTACAACAGGGACCACAGGAGGTCAGGCTTCAGGTAGCGTGCTCAGCCTTGTTTTCTCCATTGATACATGAAGATTTGAACAATAACCCCTTAGTGTTTTGTCGGCTGTGCAGGGGTTGCTGAGGTTATTCCACCTGGTCCGTCAAGTAGGAGATAATGTGGGCTCTTCCTCCGGGGTCGGATCCGCTTCTGGGAGTCGATCCACTACTAAGGGTGGGAGTCCTGCGGCCACAGACTCTCTGCCTGACGGGAATTCGAGCCCTACTTCCAGCACTACGACCTCCAGTTCTTCATCCAGTGAGAGTGACTCTCGAGAAGAAGGAGAATTAAAAGATGCCGGAGGTAATTACAGCGGCATACATTCTAAGAGTCATTCTTATAAAGATTTGCTTGACTCATATAATTGTTTGTCTCACAGGAGTGGACTTAGCCAGATCCATGGAGGAGTTCTCACAACTTCTGGAATCTGGATCATTCGTGGACCTTCTGACAGGCGGCAGTGCCTCGACGGGCACCGAGGCCATGGAGGTGGCAGGTGTTGACACCACAGCACCGGGAGATCCTACGCCAGTGGGCTCCTCCGATGTTGATATCGGTGAGGACTGCATGGCTGAGGACGGCATAGCTGATCCTTCAGGTCAGAGGCGTTAGAGGCTAAAGATAGACCTCTTTGCCATTTTGCATCTGTTTTTACCCAGCTGATTAATGCACTTGCTACATGGACAGTGACAGGCCAGGTCGTTGAAGAAGGCTCATCTCACCCTGATGAAATAGCTCCAATAGGGGAAGCTTCTCAGGATGCACCAGAGGGCCTGCAGACTCCAAGGGAGAGTGCCTCACCAGTAGACACCCATGCTGCAGGTACTGCTCGCTTCTGACAACGAACACAGCAAATGATATATGTATTTTGTTTGTGGCACTGACCCCTCTCATGTTTTTGCCATGTAGCTTCCTTTTCTGCAGAGCCGATAGCTGAGGCCTCCCCGCGAGAGGAGGTTTAGGAGGCATGGCTGATTTCTGAGACAGAGCAATCTTGCTCCAATGGGGCTCCTGATACAGAGTCTGCCCTTCCTAGCATAGCTGAAGAAGGGGCTGCCATTGAGACAGGTACACAGTTGCCCTCTGGACTTTGACATCTTGTGTGTGCCACTTTATAGATAAGCACTTACATGTTATCGCTTAATTGCAGAGGATGGGGACACAAACGTCCTGCCTGGTGAACCAGGCTCAGCTTCTGTTACTGATTCTTCCCCTGCTATTGAGGAGGGACAGGAGTCTGCGGCAGCATCAGGTATATGACCATGTTGTGCCTTTTTATAGTCATTCGTGCATGTCCATTTGGCTGTGAACCAGCACTCATCCCACCTCCTTCTTTCTTTGCAGCTTTTGAGGAGGGAGCCCCAGGGGTACCAGTAGACTTCCCAGCTCTTGGAGTTGAGTGGCCCGACGCCCCTGCACTTGGGACGGCGTTGCATGCTGCTATGGCTGACCAGCTCCTGCAGGGTCTTGATCAGTTGATCCAGGCTGATCCACTGCCCTCCGTGGAGGCTTTGAGGGCTGATCTGGAGGTGTTCACCAGGAGCTACCACGGACTGAGTCTTCCCCGGGATGCATGGGCCGCGAAGCTGGAAGACTTATGGAGCGAGTTCGCTCGCCTCCATCTTGCACAGGAGCAGAGACAGAGAGCCCAGTTACAGATCCAGGAGCAGGAGGCGCAGCTACGTGAGCTTCGAGCGGCCCTGGCAGAGACCGACCTCCACCTTGCGAGCTTCGAGGGGGATAGCCGGAGGACCTCTCTCCGAGTGGAGGAGCTACAGAGAGAGCTCCAGGAGGCTGCCGAGGAGCATCGTGTTGTCCAGGCAAGGGTGGAGACCTGCCGTCACCGATCTGATGAGCTTCGGGAGGAGATCTTCCAGAGGGAGACTCGCCTTACAGAGTTGCGGAGGGACGTGCACCGTGGTTGACGAGCTCTGGCACTTTCTTGTACATAGGGCTCTCACGTCCCGTTTTTGTTTGAGTTACCCCCGAGGGCTTGTCTCGGACTCCCTTGATGACATTAGTGAATGAAGGACAGAACTTAGCATAGCTGTTTTTGCTTCCGTCCTTTTACACGTATGTCTCTTTTTTTCCATATATATTTTTTTATCACTTTACCAGCCCTACCGCCCTTTCGGGTTTTCGCCAGGATTGGCCCCCTTTAGCTTTTTTCAGTGCGCCCTTTCGGGTTTTCACACTGAGAGGTACCCATTTTTGCCTAAGACGCCCTTTCGGGTTTTCACCTTAGCCGGGTTAAAGTCTTTTTGCCCTTGATTGCTTTTCTAACAGAAACAACCAAGTCCGCTGGGGCATCAATATTTTTTTAACCCCATTTTTCTTTCTTTCTTTTTTTTTAGTCCTATAATGCCAAAAGGCAAGGAGAAAGTGGCACTCCCGTAGGGACGTGTGTGCCGCAGAGGTGGGACAAAGTGGGTGGATTTGACAGCCCTAGTGGGTCGTAATTAGCCAAATCCAAAAGCCGAAAGTTGAACGGGTTGGCAACCCGAAAGGGGTGTGCATGTGCCAAGCCCGGTTAGGACAGCAAAGGAGGAGGTTTAACAGTCCGAAAGGGACATGCGGGTTAAACCTGGAGGCCGATAGGCGGGATGGGTTGGCAGCCCGAGAGAGCATACATAGGCCAGACCCGAGCGATGAAAGGAGGGGATTTGACAGCCCGGGTGGGACGTGCGAGTCGAATCCGTGAGCCGATAGGCAAAAAGGGTTGGCAGCCCGACGAGGGCATGCAGAGGCCACGCCCGTGGAAACAAGGAATAGACTTGGCGATCCTGGTGGGATATATGAGTCAAGTCTGAAGTCAAGAGGTGAGATGGGTTGACAGCCCGAAAGGGGCATGCAGAGACCAGACCCAGAAGAAGAAAAAGAGTAGATTTGACAGCCCTAGTGGGACGTGAGAGTCAAATCCGAAAGCCGATAGGTGAGATGGGTTGGCAGCCCGAGAGGGCATGCTGAGGCCAGACCCGGTGGGACATGTGCCAGAAGGCATGATGGGTTGGCAACCCGAGAGAGCATACCGAGGCCAATCCCAGAAAGTAAAGTGAGCCGAAAGGCAAGATGGGTTGGCAGCCCGAGAGGGCATACTGAGACCAATCCCACGAGAGTGAAGTGAGCCGAAAGGCATGATGGGTTGGCAGCCCGAGAGAGCATACTGAGGCCAATCCCTAGAAGGAACAATGAGTCGAAAGGCATGATGGGTTGGCAGCCCGAGAGGGCATACTGAGACCAATCCCAGAAGGAAAAGTGAGCCAAAAGGCATGATGGGTTGGCAACCCGAGAGGGCATACTGAGACCAATCCCAAGAAGGTTAGATGAGCCGAACGGCGTGATGGGTTGGCAGCCCGAGAGGGCATGCTGAGACCAACCCCAGAAGGAAAAGTGAGCCAAAAGGCATGATGGGTTGGCAGCCCGAGAGAGCATACTGAGGCCAATCCCAGTGGGACAAGAGAGTGTGCAAGTTTAACTGCTCAGAAGAGACACATGAGCTAAACCTCGAAGTCGATAGGCGGAATGGGTCGGCTGCCCGAAAGGAGCATGCATAGGTCGAGCCCGATAGGACAGAGTATGACAATGTCAGAACGTCAGTGGAGATTAGGTGTCACGGGATGACATGTAAGGCGTAGCCATGACATCAATATGATGTTTTGGTCGAGATGGGGTGGAGTCATTGACTTAGGGCCACCCTTAGAATAAGCAGAGGATTTTTTTTTCTCTCTTTTTTTTTTCACATTACCAACCTCACCGCCCTTTCGGGTTTTCGCCGAGGCTGGCCCCCTTTAGCTTTTTTCGGTGCGTCCTTTCGGGTTTTCACACCGAGGGGTTGCCCATTTTTGCTCAAGGCGCCCTTTCGGGTTTTCACCTCGACCGGGTCTATGGTCTTTTTGCTCTCGGCCAACCATTGAAGGCTGACTGAGTCTGCCGGGGTATCAGTATTTTTAACCCCATTTTTTTTTTGAACCTTCACCGAGGAGAGGTACTGTCCTGTGAGGACTGCTGTAGAAACTCCTGCGGTGGCGCATGGTAGAGCTTCATATGCTTGCCGTTGAGAGGAGGGAAGGGATTGTCCCCCTTGTGGTCAAGGACCGTATAGGCCCCTCCTTCATAGACTTTCTGAATGACGTAAGGCCCACGCCAATTAGGCTGGAGTTTGCCGCTGGATCTTCCCGCGAGGACCTCCTTCTCTTTAATCATGATGAGGTCGCCTTTCTTGAATGCCCGTTGCTTGACCAGCTTGTCATAGGCACGTGTCATGCGGGCTTAATACACTTGTAAGTGCTTGTAGGCTTTGAGTCTTTGACTTTCAAGGTTGGACAATTCCTCGAGCCTTCTTTCAATTTCAGATTGGTCTTGGCCTGGCAATCCGGCGTGCACAGCAACGCTGTAAGACGCTAGCTCGATCTCCACAGGGATCACTGCTTCAGCTCCGTAGACCAGAGAGAAAGGGGAACAACCCGTAGGGGTTTTGTAAATGGTCCGGTAGGCCCATAGGGCTTCATGGATCTTCTCGCCCCAATCCCGCTTGCGGCCACCTACTATCTTGGACAGCAGCTTGCAGAGGGTTTTGTTGAAAGCCTCGGCCAACCCATTGGCCTGGGAATTGTAGACCGACGACGCTCTCCAGTCAATATGGAACTTGGCCGCCAGAGCATAAACAGTCTTGTTCTTGAACGGCGTGTCATTATCGGATATAATCCGACTGGGGGTGCCGAACCTGTATATGATATAGTGCCGCACAAAATGGGCAACTATCTCCCCTGTAACCTCCCGTAGCGGAACGGCTTCGGCCCATCTGGAGAAGTAATCGGTGGCAACAAGTATGAACTTGTGCCCATGGGACGATGGTGGGAATGGTCCCACAATATCCATGCCCCACTCTGCAAACGGCCAAGTAGGCGCTGTTGGATGGAGCGGGTTAGGTGGCCGCCGAGGGACTGGGCCAAATGCTTGGCATTGGTGACATGTACGAGCATATTGGTTACAATCTTCGTACATGGTGGGCCAATAGAACCCCTTGAGCTTGATGTTGTTCTTCATCTTGGCTCCCGCTTGATGCGCTCCGCACAATCCGGAGTGGCCTTCGCGCATGACAGCCTTTGCTTCCTTGGATGAAAGGCAGCGTAGGAGGACCGATCGGTCCTTTTCATGGACGATCCTGAAGAGCAGACCCTCAATCAGCTGGTAGGATGTCACCCTGCGTAGCAGTTGCACCCTCTGAGCCCGATCAGGAGGAAGCCAGCCGTTCTTTATTTTTTTGATCGGCTCACGCCAATCTTCTTCTTCGGGAGCATTACCCTCTTGAATGTTGTCGACCTCGCAGACAGTGAGGCCGGATTCTTCGTCGAGCACATTTGGCATGAGCTTCGGTGTCTGACAGTGATATTTAACTCTCCTTCAGGCAGGAGTTTTAAGGCTGCTGCCAATTTTGCAAGAGCATCAGCCTGGGAGTTGTTGCCTCTGGGGACAAGGCCTATTTCAAATAGGTAGAATTTTTCCTTGAGCCTCATGACGGCTGCATGGTAGGGGATGAGCTCTTTCTTCCGGACGTCGTAGACACCCAGAACCTGTCGAATGACGAGCTGAGAATCCCCGTAGACTTTGATGCACTTGATGTCCATCTCCAGTGCCAGTTGAAGCCCAATAATCAATGCCTCGTACTCTACCTCATTATTAGTCAGTGACTTCATGAGGGCGTAAGAGTTGTGGAGGATGCCGCCTTGTGGAGATACAAAGACTACCCCGCGCCTGAGACATAGTCTGTGAGGCAGCCGGCCCTTTTGATTGTCCGAGAGGCACCATCAAAATATAACTCCCAATGTGGGAGGTCAAGGGTGAGGACACCCGGCTTCATCTGTGGTGGGACCTTTTCTGAATGCTCCCCGATTTGTTGAGAAGGTACCAACACCTCTTCATCGGGCAGCTCAAAGTTGAGTGGTGAATCTTCTGGCACAGGGTGCGCTGCTAAGAACTCCGCCATTCCTTGTCCCTTGATCGCCTTGCGTGGGACGAAGGTAATGTCGAACTCCATGAGGATAAGCGCCCATTTACCGAGCCTGTCGGAAAGGACGGGCTGACCGAGCAGAAACTTGAGTGGATCACACCTGGAGATGAGCTCCACCCGGTGAGCTAGAAGGTAGTGTCTCAACTTCTTGACAGCAAACACCAAGGCTAGGCACACCTTTTCCATGGGCGCGTACCGGTGCTCAGGCCCGATCAGCTTCCGGCTGAGATAGTACAACGGCTGCTCTTTGCCCTCTTCATTGATCTGGGCTAGCAGAGCCCCAAAGAGGCCTCCATGGCAGCAATGTATAAAATAAGGGGCTTCCCTCTGACAGGTGCCCCTAAGACTGGAGGAGTCAGCAGATACTCCTTGATTTGCTCGAAGGCCTTCTGACAGTCTTCGTCCCATATGAAGGGTGCTCCTTTCTTCATCAATTTGCCGAAAGGTAAGCATCTTCCTGAGAGGATAAACCGCCTAATATAGGCGAGTCTTCCTTGAAGAGATCTGAGCTCTGTCAAGTTCTTAGGCGGAGACAGTTTCTTATGGCTTTGATTTTGTCAGGATCGATTTCTATGCCTCGATACTTGACGATGAAGCCAAGGAATTTGCCGCTGGAGACGCCGAAGGCGCACTTCATCGGATTCATCTTGAGCTGGTACTGTCGAAGCCTTTCGAAGACTCGACGCAGATCAGCTAAGTGATCCTCCCGCTTCTTTGTCTTGACGACCAGATCATTGACATAGCATTCGACAAGGTCATGTAGCATCTCATCGAAGATCTTGGTCATTGCCCTTTGGTAGGTTGCGCCAGCATTCTTCAGACCAAACGGCATCCTTTTGTAGTTGAAGATCTCCTTAGGAGATCGGAAAGTCGTATGGTCTTTGTCCTTGATGGCCATGCGGATTTGATTGTAGCCCGACGATCCGTCCATGAAAGACAAGGCTTCGTGACCAGTAGTCATATCAACCATTGTCTCAGTGATTGGGACATGGAAGTCATCCTTCGGGCATGCTTTGTTAAATCCCTGAAGTCGATGCAGACTCGGACTTGGCCATTTTCTTCTTGACAGAGACTATATTGGCGAGCCACACAGGGTACATGCAAGGCTCTATAAAGTCCACGTTGAGCATTTTATCAACCTCAGTGTTGACCTTCTCCTCCAGCTCGTGGCGCATACGCCTCTGAGCTTGCTTGACTGGCTTGACTGTCAAAAGTATTGCCAGCTCGTGCTCAGCTACAGAAGGGTCGAGCCCGGGCATTTCTTTGTAAGTCCAGGCGAAGCAATCCCTGAACTCTTCTAAAAGCTGTCGATACGACTGCCTTTCTTTCTCCCTGAGGAGAGCACTTATGAAGGTGGGATGGTGGTCATTTTTGCTTCCGAGATTAATCTCGATCAACTCGTCCACAGTTGCTTGGCCACCGTCTTCAAGCTCCGGTGGAGCTGGTTGGAGGTCGACGAAGTCTCCCTCGTCATCAGTGTCGGCTTCGTAGACTTCAAATTCTTCGAAGCACCCTTGCTCGTGGCTTGAAGTCGAAGGACTGGCCTCATCTTGCCGACGATTAGCAGGCTGGGCTGCTCTTCCCTCTGAAGGGTGATCATTGTCGACTCCTGATGAAGGTGAAGGTGTCATAGACACATCACCAGACTCCCTTACAGAGTCATCAATCTTGGGCTCAACTTCAGCTTGCCCATTAGGGAGAGGCAGTAGCCCTATGGCATTGACTGCAAAATGGACCTCGAAGTCCGTCTCCTGGTCATAGCCGAGTCCTCGCGTATCTTTGCGGGAGAAGGGAGGCTGCCCGCGGACTTGCGGAGGATTCCATAGCTGGTGGAAATATGCCGCTCGCGCGGGGTCCAGAGTTTGTGGGATGTGCTGCTTTTTACACATCTCCTTGATGTATTTTGGCATATCGTCCATCTCCTGGACTGGCTCTGGCGCCACATCGGCGGGAGTATCCCAGCCGAAGTCATCTTCAGGAGGGCACGGTGGGACTAGGTCACCTTTATAAAAGATGATCGGTTTGTTCCCCTTGCCCTTGTTGCGTCTCCTTCTCCGTTGATAGGAGACTGTGAAGGTTTTCAATTGTTCCACCTCATACTCTTCCCGTTGGGACGAGAGCTGGAGGCACTTAGGCGGTAAGGAGATACTCCCGTCAATGACTCAGCTGATAAGGTTGGCTTCAAAGTCAACATTCCGCCTTTCTGGTTGAGTTGGCTTGGAGGCGGCACTGAGGCTCAGCTTATGCAGCTTTACCATGTCTTGGTTGACAGTGAAGAGCTGCCCTTCCTCAACTTCAGGGTCCACCTTTTGCTTCCCTTTGTCCTTTATAGGCTCGGGGATTGCTAAAGTGGGCTTCCCAAAATATAGTGAAGCATCGGCCAGATGGCACTCATTAGGGTGGAACGGGGCTTGATCTGCGAAGACCGTATGTTGCTCCCCTTCCTTGGCATATTTAATGCACTGGTGCAGAGTTGAAGGAACGACCCAATTCTCGTGGAGCCAGGGCCTCCCAAGCAGCATCTTGTAAGATGTGTCGGAGTTGATGATATAAAATGTCGCTTGGGTGACAAAATCGCCCAAGGCTAGTTTGACCACAACCCGACCAAGCGCCTCCTCGGAACCCTGATTGAATCCCGAGATCTTGACATCGGTCAACTTTTGTAAATAAGGTGCCAAGTATAGAGACTTGAAAGTCTTCAAAGGCATGATGTTGACGGCTGCTCCGACGTCAACCAGGATGCGATTCACGTCATGCCAATTGATCGTCCCCTTCATATATAAGGGGCGATTGTGACACAGAGAGGACAACAACATGTCTTTGTCCGTGAAGGAGATGTTGGCTGTGAGTGCCTCATACGCCTGAGCCTGCAGTTCTGCAACATGGGCTTCATAGGCCTCCGGGTCTTGGAGTATCTTGACAAGAGCCTCTCTGAGATCTTTGCTCCAGGCGATGGCCTCCCAGATGGTGACATTTGTTGGGAACCGCTTCATATGATGAATGATTTGCACGGGTCTTGTCGAATGGCGGGATGATCTCCGCCAGGGTCTTTGGCGCCTGGCGAGGTTTCTCCCGCTTAGAAGGGCGCTCCTCCGTATTCTGGCCTTCCGCATCTTCTTGGAATAGCGGAGCCAAAGACTCCTCTGGAGGTGGCGGAGGCTCTTCATACTGGTCTCCATCAGAAGGACCTGCTGGGTTTGAGGTATCGACCCTGTTGGAGGGGCCGGCTTGCTCTGACGCCTCCTCGCGCACTGGCGATTTGGCGGACTCATTTTCTTCATCAGAGGATGTGATTGTAAAAGGAACGCCACCCGGCTTAGCCATTGAGATGGGGCCTGAACCTTCTGAGGGGCTGAGGATGAAAGGGATTCCCCGAACTCGAGTTTCCGGGACAGGACCCGGCTTCTCCCCTCTGAATATTATGACCCGATCGAGGGCCAGGGGACCTTCACGTCCACGTCCTCGGCCACGACCTCGGCCACGTCCTTGGCTATTTCTTGTCGAGCGACGTTGATAAGTTGCCATAGGAGCCTTGCCTCCAGTGCCATCAGCTGCAGGACAGTAAATGTTGTCAGGCGGCGGAATCGCCACCATGTTGCAGGAGAGCTCTTGCAGCATTTCTCAAGCATCTCAACAGTGAGCTCCTCATCTTTGTAGAACAAGGAGAGCTCTTCCGGGATTGGAAAGTCTTCACCTTCTTCAAGACGGTGGGCCATTTCCAGAGCCATTGAAGGAGCCGGGCTTTTCGCCCAAGCTTGTCCCAGGGAATATATTCGTCTAGAGTAACGACCCTGGTGGGACGACGGGGAGTGTACTCCTCTAGCTCATCTATGAGCTTTTGAAGTCTTTGTAGAGGAGTTGGCTCCTTAGGGGCCTCCATAGCCGCTGCTTGCTCGGCTTGCTTCTTCAACCTCCTCTTCAAATTCTTCCTGCGATTCTTCTCTTGTTTCTTTTGGCGTGCCGCCTCTTGAGAAGAGAGAGGAGTTTGCTTTGGAGGTGGGACTCGCTTGCCCCCAGAATTTTACTTTTTGCTCCGGGCTGGCTCCTTAGGGGCCTTACTGCCGCGGCTTTTTTTGGGGACAACCTTGGTCCAATCGGCCTCCTCCGACTGAGCCTGGAAGGTGGCACTGATTGCTTGAGCAATTATCTCAGGAGGCAACTCCTGAAACTCTGCCAGTCCACAATGGGGCCTCTGGGGGCTTTGTAGTTCCACCGACTTTGCTTGGGCTGGTGGCTTGGCTTGCTTGAGCTGCTGAGGCCTTTCTACAATCGGCGGCTGTGCCGGCTTGACAGAAGTCTTAACCGGGGTCTTCGCGGGCTCAAGAGGTTGAGTTCTCTCCACGACTAATGGCCTTGCTGACTTGGCAGGAGCTTTGGCTGAAGGCTCTGACACCTTGGCTTTGCCTTTGTTGTCTGGCCGAGAGTTCTCTCTTATGACGATGCCAGGCTGACTCAGCCTGGGGCGGACCTTGGAACTCTCTCCCGCGGCTTGGCTTCCTGGGTTCTGGACCTTAGGCCCTTTATAGGTGGCCGTGGCCTTGCCTTTAGTGAGTAATGGGAATTCATCATTTTCCGCAGGCTCACTTGGTCGGGCTAATCGGGAGAAAGCTTCAGTTTCTCGCCGAGCCTGCTGGAGAGTCTCTCTGGCGGCCTCTGCAAGACGCAACCTTGTCATGGAGTTCCCCTGAGTATCGACAACCCCTCTCTGGATGAGGGCTTCAATGAAGTCCTGAACCTCTGGGCATTGCCGAGTGGGGTGAGACACCCTTGCATGATACTTGCAATAGCGGGGGTGCCTCTTGGCCGTCTCATTGTAATAAGACGGCGGGTCATGTGTCAGCACCCAGCCATCTTCCAGAAGTTTGTCAAAAATCTTCTCAGTGTCTTCCTTAGGAAAAGAACACTGATGAGATGGTCGCCACCCTGGATACCATAGTGTGGACTTGGGCGATTGGGAACTGGCTCCCTGGGAACTGACTCCCTCCTCCTGCGGCTCGGGGAACTGGAAGGCTGCCGAGGCATGTATGACGTTGACGGAGAAGTGAAGGCTCTCCCGTGCATGCGGCTGCGGTGGGTCGACTAGGAATTCGCCCATATTGACCTTCCCTCGCCTGATTAGGTCCTCGGCGAGGTCCTTGAACGGCTCACAGTTGTGGATAATATGGCCAACAACTTCATGATATGGGCAATAGCCTGATGAAAAGCAGCACCTGGTGTCTGCTCCAAGGGTGACGGGCTTATCAGCCCTGCTCGCTGGCATGCGAAGAAGATGTTTGGAGTCTTCTCGCAAGGGAAGGAGTATAACTTCTCTGGGAGCTCGACTTGAAGTGGAGCCTCCTCACCTTCCAGTGAGTCCTCCTCGTCTTCAGATGAATCTGAGGATTCTTCAGAGAGCCAGCCCCTAAGCGGAGCCCGACCCGCGGGTGATACACCCGCCTCCCTTATGTGGGCTGGAGCTAACCCCCTGGCAAATGGGCCAAAGGGGAAAGTGGACAGCTGCTGATCAATGCTTTCCAGGAACTGCAGCAGGCGTCTCTGTTCTAGTTGCAGCTGCCGGACTTCCCCTCGGATCTTCCGAATAGCCCTCCGCAGTGCTAAACATTCTGGAAATGGAGGAGGAGTGGCTCTAGGACCACCATTGGGCTGTCGACTTGATGGCCCAGCTTCGGAGGCATTGGAGCTTGAGGCCATCGCCACCATATGGACCACATTAGCCGACCGGTTCGATCGGCTCCAGGCATGAGGCTGGGGTGGGTCGACTGCATGGCCCAGCATATTTACCAAGCCCTTTTGAATGAGCTCTTCTGCTATATTCTTGAAGACATAGCACTCCCTGATAGTATGACCCAACATTCGGTGATACACACAATAGGTAGGATCATCCGTTTTATCAACCTCCGCGGGCTTCCGGGGATCCGGCAGGGTGATGAGCTGCTCTTTCATGCATAGATCAAAGAGCATTTTAGTATGCTCTTTCCTGAAGGAATACTGGCGTCTTCATGTTCTCCGCCAACCGAGACGAGCCTGCCTTGTCATCAGACTTCTTGCCCTTTCCTTTGGACTTTCCTTCCCCTTTATCTCCATTCGTCGGGGAGAAGTCCACGGCATTCACCTCCTTACCGCTAGCCAGACGGTCTTTGGAGGATTTGCCTTTGGCAGAAGCTTGTGTAGGATGATCAGCGAAGAACATTTCAATCTCCGCGACCACCGTATTCAACTGATCAAAGCTTCTGATACTGGAGCCCAGAAGCTTTTCACTGACTTCTGCCGAGAGACCCCTGCGGCAGATGGTGATCGCATCTTCAGGCGTCGGAGGGTTATCGCAGCGCATGCTGACGTCCCTCCATCGCTTGATGAAATCCAATGCTGTTTCACCCTTCTTCTGTCGAAGGGAACAAAGTTCTGCTAGGAAGACTTTGCGTTCGACCATTTGGAAGCGGTCGACAAACTTCTTCTGCATATCAGCCCAATCAAATACTGAGTTGGGCTTTAACCTTGAATACCACTGGAAGGCGGTGCCAGTCAAGGACGTGGCGAAATACCGCAGCAAATATGCCTCTTCCAGGGCTAATTCACCCATGGCCGTCATGTAATAGGCCAGGTGTTCATGCGGAGAGCCCTGCCCGTTGAACTTCTGGAGCTTTGGGGCTTTCGGGCAGTCAGGCTGAAGCTTCTTGAATTGATGGCGGAGGGGATAAGGCACACTGTACAAATCAACGGTAGCCACACCCTCACCATGTTGAGCAAACTTCGCCTCCACGATGCGCTCGATCATCTGCTTCTGCGCCATGAGGCTTTCTGCAGCAGGGGTCACAGATGACCGCGCATTGGCTTCATGTTGCGGCACTTCAAACTCCACCGTCACCGGTAATTTCGCAGCAGTGGCGGAAGCGTTGGCCGCGACTGGAGGAGGGGAAGGCTAATGTTCCACCCCAGTGGGTGCCGCCTGGGGTTGAACAGGAACCTCTTTTTCGCGCAATAGCGCTTGTAAGAGATTCTTGAGTTCTTGATTCTCGCGTCGGAGCTCTTCCAACGCAGGGGTGTGTGTTTCTTCCCCCAACTCTTCCCCGTGCCGAGGATGACTGTCTTCGTCGACACTATGAACGTCTTCCTGGCGCTCTTCTTGCCGTACCGGCTCGGGCTGAGACGTACCAGCAGCCGGCACTTGTTGTGTTTGTGCCAGGCCCCAGGACCCGGACCTTGGCCTCCTCGAGTATTGGATGGGCTGGTCAAGCTCTCCCGAGGTGTTCTCGGGCTGTTTGTCGCCAGAGGTGGCGTAACAGGTGAACACTTTGACGGTGTCATCGGTCACCTGAACCATCCGCTTTTTCTTGGGCAGTTGTCGCTCCGGCTTGGGCGGCATCCCAGTCTGTCAAAGACAGACACTCGGGATGTAAATGTTTGAGGAGAGCGATCCTCCTCCGTGTGCGTAGAACTAGCCCACGGGGAGGTCGGTCGTACCTGTTTGCCGGCTCCTCGGTGCTTTTGCCCCGTAGGGGTTGAGATGTAAACCTCGCAGACGTCGAGGCCTCAGTGCTTGGCGGACTCCGCATCCGTTGAAGCTCCGACATGCGGAAGGGCTCCTCCGCCCTCGCGCGCCTTATAATCCGGGCCTCCTCCTTGGTGACTCAGATCTTCTTCAGATGGAGCTGACGCTCCTCCACTTTGTTGCCCCCTGTCCTTGACCGGGCAGCTCGTGGCTTGGGCCGTTGCAGAGGGCCCTGGGTTGCCGCCGGTACGGGAGGCTTCTTCTTCTTCGCTCCGTCCTCCCGAACTTGCCGGAGGAGCTCGAAGCGGTTGGAGGTAGGAATGGTCGGGACATGACGATCCCGTGGCACGATCGGCTCGCCTCCATCGAGCCGGATGCGGATGTCTCCGACAATTATAGTCTTGCTGGAGCGAGAGATAGCTACTTCGGGCTTTGCACCCTTGCGGTTACGGCGCTGCCCCCTTTGAGCAGGGGCGGTGCTGGTGACGCCCGCCATAGGGACAGTGTCATCTTGGCGGCGACGGCGTTGCCCCTGTTGAGCAGGGGCGGTACCTCTGAGGGTAGCTGCGTTGGAGTTGGGGCCGTTACGGCGACGGCGTTGCCCCCGTTGAGCAGGAGCAGCACCGACAATAATCTGGTTGACTGAGAAAACTCGGTCATTTGCTGAGACAGAGGGCCTGACACCCTTGGTCTGTGAAAAGTTGGCCGGACGAAGCCGTCCAGCTGCTGCAATAGAGGGTTTGGCACCCTCAGAAGCTGGCTTGTTGGCCGAGCAGACTCAACCAATTGTTGAAGCCGAGGGCCTGACACCCCCGACAACTGTCTTCTCGACCGGGTGAACTCGATCAGCTGAAGCGGAAGGCCTGACGCCGTCAGTAGTCTTTTTGGCCGAATGAACCTGGCCAGTTGCTGGAGCCGAGGGCCTGACTCCCCCGACGGTTGTCGTATTAGCCGAGGAAACTCGGCCAATAATTGAGGTTGAGGCCCTGGCACCCCCGACAGTGGTCTTGTTGACCGGGCTAACCCAGCCAGTGGTTAGGGCCGAGGGGCTAACACCCTCGACAGTTGTCTTCTTGACCGGGCGGACCCGGCCATTTGCTGCAGTAGAGGGCCTGACACCCTCAGGGACTGTTTCCTTGACCGGGCGGACCCGGCCAGTTGATAGGGCTGAGGGCCTGACGCCCCCGACAGTTGTTGCAGGCATGGCTGAACTGGCTTCAGGCACCGGTACCACGCCCAAGAAGAAGGGCGAGCCGACAACATGTGGGAAGTCGTCGAAGACCAGTGGGGTTGCCAGGAATCCGAGCCTGGCGTGATTGGCGACGATCTCGGGGCCGTAGGTAACGGAAGCCATCACTGTTGCTGGTGTTGGTGGTGGTGGTGGTGCATAGCACGAAAGGAGTGGCGTGCAGATGCACAAAGAACTCTCAAATGAACAGAGAGATGTGCCCTCCTCTTCCCGTTCTGTAAAAGGAAGAGGAGGGAAATCAGAACCTTGTAAAAGGTTTAGAGACTTTCTTTGACAGAAAGAAGAAAGGCGGGAAAAGTCCCACCGAGCGTGCCAGTCTGTGAGATATGGAAAAAAATATAATTCTTTTTTATCGTAGATAAGATATATATTTTGTTCTTCTTGAAAAGAAACATCCCCCTCTAAGTATAGAGGGTGATTCCGTGTGTGCGCATCGTATCAGACGATTTGGGTTCGAGTGCTGGACCTCTCCCCACTGACCGTAATCAGTGTTGATTTACATCGGCCTAACGTCCGAACACCTTTGTTTAACTGTCAAAGAAATCCCAAAGTCTTCTATAAAGGTTCTGATGTGGAGGGCAGGCTCACTCGAGAGACTCTCCATGACCACTCATTTACCACCAACACTTGACAGGATCAAGGCTAAGTCTGAGCAAAACCCCAAGATTTAGGAGTATGGATGCAAAAATGCAGGGGCTGTGGGCATTTTAGAAGTAGAGAGAGATTTTCTGGACCCCGAGGGTACTTCGGTAATTTTACCATCCTAAGGGTATTTTGGTAATTTTATCAAGTCAGGGATATTTCTGAAACTTCTGGGCTGGAGTGGAAGTAGGATCGGGTTCCTAACTCCCCAAGGCATGGAAGCCGTTTCTAGAGGGTTTCAAGGGCTCTGAGGCCATTTTTAGGTCACAGGGGTATTTCGGTAATTTTACTAGACCCTAGACCTAGGTTTGAGATGATACCCGAGTGCTGGACTGAGCTGACAACACTTCCGGACCGAAGGAATGACAAGGGGCTTCATAGAAGGCACACATCTGTCAATTTGGCCGAAGGAGGGGTATATGTGCAATTTCTAGAAGTCGGGGGTTTTCTTATAATTTTTCATAAAGGAGATAGACAGAGCATGCCGAGTGCTTTTATAATTCCAATGAGTACAAGGATTGTCGGCGAGTTGTCGACTGTACAAAGGTCCGCGTTGGAGCGGGAGATAGGGGCGTAGCCCCAATTACAAAAGTTGCTGGGTATAACTACAAATTACAGGACTTTGGTCTTTTTACGGTCCCGGGGAGGACCCTTTTGTAATTCCGCCAATATAAGGACAGAAATACGTGATTTAGTCATCCCGGAACGTAAAGACTACAAACATGGTCCGCTGAGGGGAATTACAACCATGGCCCATTGAGGGGCATAAGTGTAAATATACCCCGTAGGGGCATAAATACAAGACCCGGGGACTTACCCCACACGAGCCGAAACAAACGAACAAAACTCCAAACGCCGGATGCTCCGAGTGCGAGAAGTGTTCCGTACGTACGTCGATCTCCTCTCTCCTTGTTGTAGCTCTCTCCACTTGGACCCTTGGGGGTCTATTTATAGAAGGCGGGAGGGCCCGTGGGGGTCAAATGAGTGAATTTGTCCCTATCTGTCAAGGTGGGGTGGCAAAAAGTCATTTTGACCCCTCTGGCCACCAAAAAGGGCTGAATGACCCCGCTGAGGGGGTTAAAAAACTTTTTTTTAATTTATTTATTTTTTCTTGGAAGCCCGGACCCCTGAGGGCGGGGCGGACCCGAGCGGGGTTGCGCGACCCGGGCGGGGGGTCAGCGGGGTCGCGTGCCCCTCGGGGGTCGCGTGCGACCCCGCTGGACCCCCCAGTGGAGTCACGCGAGCCTCGGGGCACGTGGGCGACCCAGCTGGGTCCCAACGGGGTCGCGCGACCCCGTTGGGTCCCTGGGGAGGCCGCGCGGCCCTCTTTCCTCCGTGGTTCGAAACCCGAGGGGCATGTGACATGCCGGGACGCCTTTTGACTCATCTAGACGCCGCTTCACCTTCTTTTTGTCGTTCTGGGTTGGAGAAGAGTCAGGGTGAAGCTATATATCTCGGGGAGATCGCTCCTTCGCCGCGTGGCAGCATCGCGTCCGTGGAAGGAGTATTGTTTGTTTGTCTGGCCGTTCGTCGCCGCATAGGGAGGAACCTTTGCACCTGTCTGTGCCGTGTGATACACTTGCTCGGCTACTCTGACCGGTATACGGATGAATCTTCCTCGCTAATCTTCTTACTGTGACGTCGACCATAATATTGTCGGGTCGAGAGACCTTGAATTACGGAGATACTCCGTAGTCCGACGGTGTCGACGATACATCGTGCTTCTCGTCGAACGTTGCATAACAACAATTCATTGATTTGATTCAAGATAATTTTCGGGTGCAACAGCCATAAATGTGCCGAGTGATTTTCTGTGCCATCTCAATTGTCTTCTTCACATTTTTTCTCTTCCCAATGTCTTCAAGTATCAAGTACAGATAATGTGCTGCACATGGGAGCCAATATAAATGCTTGCGCTTCTGCATCAACTTTCTCCCTGCGCAAGGATGGCAAACTCGGTTTCGGACTCGGTTTCGGCCGGGTCCGAAACCGATACAACTCGGTATCGGTTTCGGTTTCGGCTGAAACCCAGATAAAAGGTTAAAAAAATCAAATTAATTCTAAAAAATCTGAAAAAAAATCATAAAAAATATAAATAATCACTTAAAATCATAAAAAACATTACACATGTATTTGACTGTATAAGTTAGTACAATAATCTTGAAGTAGACAACTATGCATTGAACTTCAAACATTGAACATGTGAAAGTTAAACTAATATTCCATTGTACATTAATACAAGTAGTACAACAAACCAAATTAGACAAAATAAATGTTACAAAAATTCATTGTTTCTTACCTAATATGGATAATAATTACTGGAAGAACTTTCTCCCTCATCGTCTGGCCCTTGATGTTGATACCCATAACCAGGTTGCATGTATGGTCTATATTCACTATAACCAAACAATGAGGTAGCCAAGTCCTACATCCCTCTTGGAGTGTTTGGTTGGGTTGATTGGAATCCAGTATCAGCATAGGAATCTTGAGGAAGAGAAGGGAACTGGTCGGATATGGATGGAACTGGAATGATGGTTCATAATTCCACGACCCATAAATAGCTGCTTCCTGTTGGCCACCTTCGTAACCTGGTGAATCATATCCTCGCTGACCTTGACTGTATCCAGTAGTATCACCTGCATCAAAATGAACCAAGTCAAAAGGAGCAGTGCTCTGCTTTATTGAAACTGAAAATTGTGTTCTACAATGTTTTGCCGATTGGTAGACAAGACATTGAAGAAACTCTGTGGCTACTGAGGGGAAGGAAGGAAACAAGATTTTCAAAGATCTAAAAGAGAAATGCCCTAGAAGACAATGCAGAGATGGATCTCCTTTGTTCGACCGGGGACATTGCTGGTCATGCTGGATTGAAGAGCAGTACTTCCCCTGGGTGCAAGATGATAAAGACCCTTGTCCTCAAGACCTCTCCCAATCATGCACCTGGTCTCCAAATCCTGAAAAATTCAATGATCAGGAAATGCGGTTATTGAGCAGTGTGGGGACTTAGTTAGATTGCTAACAGACAAAAGATTGATTGGCAATGAAGGGGACATGTAAGGTAGAGGCCAGGGAGAGATCATCATCTAGCTTGATGTACCCTTGCCCGCAATTGTAACACAAGTACCATCAGCTACCATCACCTTGTCTTGACCAGAAGAAAGAGAATAGGAAGACAAGAAACTTGGGTTTCTGGTCATATGATCAGTAGCTCCAGAATTGATAATCCAAGAGGCACTACTTTTTTGGGACACAACACTAAATGCTGTCCCACCAGGATCGGACTTACCTAAGGAGGTGCAGTTAAAGAGCACTGGTGTCAAGCCGTGAGAGAATCTTCTGTAAGCTAGCAATACCTAAGGAGGATAAGCCTCGAAGTCCTGGCATTGAAGAATTTGAGGTTCCACCATCAGTAGAAGCAGCTTGGGAGACTGCGGCTGTCCCTTTTGTTTGCTGTTTCTCTTTCTTGGATATGAACTTTTGGGGCTTATTGTCTGGATAGAGCTCCCAACGGTCATCAACAAGGTGGTTGGATCGGCCACAGTGGGTACACTTCCTGACCTCTTTGATAGCCTCTTCATGGGGGCCAATGCTAGTCCATTTGCCTTTGATAGCATTGCTGGCTAAGGCAAAATGATCAGTATTATACTGAGCACCAGATGCCAGGACATCATGTAGCATAGCTTCTCTTCTGTTTTCTTCAATCAGTACCTTCTGATACACTTCATCCAAGATCGAAATGGGAATCTCATTCAAGATTTGGCCCCTTAATGGTTCGAACGGATTCAGACCTGGAAACTTCAAGACTCTTCCTTTCTGGATGAATCGCAAGTGCCTGTTATAATTATCAGGAGTATTTAATTCATCTGCATCAAAGTAGTATAGTTCTTCCTACAAGGTCTGTAAAGTGAAGTAATCAGCGACTGAAAGTTTTCCTTGCTTTGTTCCATAAATGGAGTTCTCTGGCAGATAGACGCAGACTGCATTATTCTTCTCAGAATCTCACTGTACATCTTCTCTAAGAAGATCCACTATCTCCTGTTGTTTCCTTGCGCATAATCAGCTTCCTTTGAGCATCTTCTACAGGGTTGACTATCCAAGTCATCATGATGCTATTGCCTTCAATCCAGTCCTCAGTCTGCACTATGGACATCTGGTGTCTCAATCTTCCTGTTGATATAACCACATTAACGCTTCTCTCCAATGTACATTTTGGCAGACGTTGACCAGTCAACATCGTTGTACTTCTTCAGTTTTACAGGAGTAATCTGTAGGGCATGGTGGTCATGAATGGACGCCGATGAACCCTTGAGCACAAATGCTCCCTGACCGCCCTGTGAGACAGCATCGGATGTGGAAGATGAAGTGTGCTCGGCCATGACAGCCTCCCCCTCCCTCGGTCACTGCTATGAACTTCCGAAGAAACCCTAGAGATAGGGAAGATAGAGCCACAGGACAGCCTCTAGCCTGTTGCAAACAGAGAAGAACAGGGAAAGGGGATACGGCTGCTCCCTTCAGAAGTGGCACCAGAATCAGCACCCGCAGGGACTTGGTAGTGCGGCTTCTCCAAGACCACCAGGAAAGACTGCCAGTGGCAGCAGCAACTCCAGTCTCAAGCGGAAGAGAGAGCAGGTCTGGTCGGCCGGAGCAGGGAGAAAGGAGGATCTGGCGGATGAAGGCGGCGATGTAGAAACCCTAGCGCACTTGGGTAGCCCCTCCTATAGCGTCCAGCGGTCCCACCTCAGATGTGTTCTCTATCCGGGAAACACATCTTGTCGTCTTCTTCTCTGGTTGACTCTGATACCATGTAAACTCCAGGATGCACAGAGAAGAGAGAAAAGAGAATGGGAACCCACCAATGGATGAAGCTGCGGGCAGGAGAATCTATCCTACCCCAGCCGCCAGCCTCTCCATTCCTTTATATATTACTGGGGAAATCTCCAAAATACTTACATGGCATAATGCCCATTTAAGCAACAGACCAGGGTGCACAGTACATGGAGAGGGGAAATTAAATAAGACAGAGGAAAATGGCCTAACTACCCTCAGTCTTCTCTGCAGTATGAATTTGTCGTTATCGCAAGCAGACTTCAAGTAATCTTGAAGGCTAGTGGGTGACCATCGTAAGTGGCCTGTCATCAATTCAGTTTATACCATGGAAGGCAGGATCAGATCAGCAAAATTGGCCGATCCAGTGGAAGACAGAGTGATCCTGAATATTCTTGATGAAAAAAAATCAGAAAGTTCAAAATGAGTAAAAATCAGAAAAAATGAGGGGAAAGTCAATAAAAATTGTATATATTTAAAAAGAAAAACAATAAAGTACCATGCACATACATCATAAACACTGGTATTCATAGAACAATAAGGGGTTATCTAAAATAACCTAGCTGTGAACATTATAACCTGCGGAGGGTGTGTGCCTACCTGATCGAGGGGATAAGGCAAGCGAGACAGGAGCAAGGGTTTGGTTGCCGCCGAACCTATGCAGAGGTCCTTCAAGGTTCTCTGGCTGGAGGTGTGGAACGAGGCACTGATAGAGGCTGCATCGAGGCGGACCCCCTTCCAATTGATTTTGTGAAGGTAAGGCTGCAATGGTTGGAGAGGTGTTAGTGGGTGGCTCTAGTGGAGGGAAGAGTGACGGAGGTAGGGATTTGGCAGATGTTGGAGGCAGGAGGTGCCAGGGCGGAAGGGTGGTCGATCTCTTCGGTGCTTCAAGGGGGCTTCCTGGCCGTCGGTCCCACGGTGGAGGCAATGAAGGCAACTCTGAAGGCGGGTTTTCTCTAGGCCGATGGAGCACTCCTTCAGGCGGCAAGGTGGACCATTCACAAAGGCGCCTATTCGGACCTTAGAGGATGCCGGTGCTTGATCCGTTTGGTCGGAGCCCCTTTGGTGCTCTGTGACGAAGCAGGAGTGGCTCTGATCGTTCGGAAGTTCGATGCTATGGAGCCAAGATCTGTCAGGGTGTGGCTGGAGGGGGATCTTTCAGTGGTGGAGGCAGTCGTTTGGGTTAGTGGGGAGGAGGCCATCCTGGTGATCGTTGTGTCGATGCCAGAGACTAATGCTTTCTAATCTGCGTCCACCGGCAGTCAAAGGGACGGTTCGGATGGTATATCAGGGGCGGCGGAGTCCGTTGGAGCAGGGCCTAGGGCAAACATGGGAAGGGTTGGAGGTTGGTCGATTTAAATTCGAATCGTACTGCATTGTGGGATGGCCGAGGGATTCACCGGTTAGCTGGCAAGGATGGCAGTGTCGGTTTCGATTTTGGTCCGAAACCAAATAAATTATTATTTTTTTACCAAACTGCAGGGTTTTGATTTTGGCCGTGTAGTTTTGGATCATTTCGGTCTGAAATCGAAACGTTTCTACCGAAACGTTTTGGTTTCTGCCGAAACTGCCATCCATGTTAGCCGGATTGCGGTGGGCGGGCCACCTAGTTTAGTTGGCCTAGGCGTTTCATCAGCCCAGGCCCGATGCTGCCGTGATTATGACTCGAGGGCGGACCCGTTAACCCACGACTTACCCGTATCCGGGCAATGTAGCTTGACAGGCTCGATAGGACCCATTAATGGTCTCCCTTGCCGCCTAGTTTTTGGTTCGTTTCAAGGGGACACCCTCCTGGTGCCGGTGGTGTGAGGCGGCTCCCTCGCGGTGGCGGCATCTTTATCCGGCGACCCCCTGACAGCGACGACGACGACAGCTCTGGCGTGTTGCATCCTCCTTCTGTGGAGGAGCTCTGGGGATTTGCAAGACGAAGATTCTCCCCCGGGATTGGAGGTTTCCTTGAGGGCCCTCTCGGTCCCCCTTTCAGGCGTGTCTGCCGGCGGCAATTCAGGTGAGTCAGTAGGTGACTGCGAGGAGATTTCCGGCCACGTCTTGGTGGGCTTGCCCGTCCTGCCCCTCTCAGTGGTGGGTCCTATGTCCGGGTGCGGCAGTAGCATTGATGTGGAGACTGAGGGTCTCCTCCACAACAGTCCAACTGTGCAGAAGGTGGTGGTGGGCCGTCCGGATGGTTAGCGGGGCAGCTCCGTCTATCAGCCCGATGGGCCATCTCTGTAGGTAAGCGGCATCAACATTGTGGAGGGTTCCGAGGATGTCCCTGTCATCGCGCCATCAGAGCAGGGAGTGGAGAAGGCGGGTGTTGTAGTGGCTTCTCTGGGAGGATGCCTCGGAGGTCCAAGGAGACGCTTGCCTCCATCACCCTACTGGGGCATCTACAACTCTAGTGCCTCATGAGGGGGATTGTGTAGCCTGAACCAGTGCCCTCCAGATTGGCCAGTGATGTAGGTGGCCGGGGTGCCTAGGGAGTCTTGTTCGGTTTTGGGGGAGGAAGCCTTGATGGAGGGGTCAGATCCGGCGCAGAAGGAAGAAGCAAGACGGAGAAAGGATGATGTTAAGGAGATTATTTTTGAGGTTGAGAGGTTTATGGGAATGCAGGCGATAGATTTGGCTAACCTGCTTGGGGTCTCCTACGAAGGAGTTGTTAAGGATATCAAATCAGCGCTCAACAAAATTCAGAAAAGATGGCATGCGAAGCTAGCAAGGGAAGCCAAGGCAGAGAAAAACGCTTTAAGATGGGAGGTGCAGAGAGAAGGAGAGGGGCGGGCTGAGTAAGTGGGGCAGCTGAGGTCGGTTAGGGTCCGGTGGACTGACATTTAGTATATAACTTGTTCCACAGTCATTAGGTTCCTTTGAGGGGCGGTGTTGGGGAGGGTCCCTGTCACCTTTCCCATTGTAGGAAGAGGGTTCCTTGGCATGGGAACAAGACACTTTTGTCGGGCGACTATCACACTCGACAGCCCTTCGCTTTTTAGGCGAGGCCAGTGCCGGTGCCCTCCTAATGGGGTTACTTGGCGCCTCAAGAACATCAAATTTACCAGCTGCAAGGCAAAGGTATTAGTGGCTTTCCTTTGACCAGTGCTCCCAGCATCGGGAAAGTAAGGAGGTACTCCTTAATTTGCTCAAATGTCTTTTGGCATTCTTGATCCCATATGAATGGCGCGCCTTTTTTTATCAATTTCCCAAAAGGTGCACAACTTCCTGAGAGGTTGGATATGAAGCGCTTGATGTAGGCTAGTATCCCCTGGAGAGACCTCAATTCAGTTATATTTCTGGGAGGCAGCAACTCCCGAATTGCCTTGATTTTATGGGGGTATATTTCTATTTCTCGGTATCTGACGATGAAGTCGAGAAATTTGCCACTTGAAACGTCAAAAGTGCATCAAAAAAAAAGAGAAACACGAGGGTTTATTAAAATAGTCCCGCATCAAAAAAAAAGAGAGAAAAAAAGGAAGGAATGAAAAGAGTCCCTGTACAGATTTGGTCAGGGACGAGGTAGGTAGATATCAGTTTTTGGGTGGTATTGATGTTTTGTGGCCTCCAGGGTAGGGTAGTGTTGTCGTTGTAGTTGGGTTGGTTGTGTATGTATTTTCTTGTGGGGGGTGGTGTCTGCTGGAGAGGTGTTTTTGTTGCACCCGTAATTTATCATCCTAAATTCCGGGATATTGATTTCGCATGTGACAAGATTTCGGTACGGTGTATCACCATCCGATAGGATATTCTTACACGGGGATCTTTATTCGGCGCATCGTCGTCCCGTCGAATATTCCCAAGTTTAAGGCTTTATAGCCCACATGTTGTTACAATGTAAACCCCTCAGGGGGTGGCCACAAGCCAAGTTCAAGCTACAACGATTGTCGGGATCGTGTAGTTTCATTAAAATCCCTACGGGATTAAGTCTCCGTCCTTTGAATGTGTGACTACGGGCAAAGTAAACATCTACAAGAACGAAAGAGATGACGGAGAAGGTCTATGTACCAAGCACAAGGTCCCTCGCACGTGTATCACGAAGCACGGACAACAACTCGTCCTCCCGCAGCGGCCTACGGCACGAGGAAGACGACAAACGAACAAGGAGGCGCTCCTTCTCGCTATTCTCCACGAGGCACGGCGAGAACTCGAAGCTTCAAAGCCCCGGAGACCCCCTTTTTATTAAAATCCAGCAGGAGAAGACCCGTCCGGGGCCGGAGGGACCCGTCCGGGGTCGCCCGGAGGCGGGCGAGCCCCGCGCGGGACCTCCCTGGGCGGGCGGACCCGCCCGGGGTCGCCCGAACTCGGGTGGGATTCGCTCGGGGTCCGCGACCCCGGGGAGGTCCGCAACCCCGGGGAGGTCCTCCCCGGGGCGCGCGGCCCCAAGTGGGACCCACCCGGGGTCCGCGACCCCTGGGAGGTTCCGGACCGGCCCGGGGACCTCCCACCACGGGGGAGGTCCCATTCTCCCGCGCACGGACTTAAAAAAATTTCGAAAATTGACCTCCCCGGGGTCATTTTCATCCCGTTGGACCCGTACGGGGTCGAACACTCCCGGGGAGGTTCCCACTTCTATAAATAGACCCCCGGAGGTCCAAAAAAGGAGAGCTTGAATCTTGCATCAAGTACATACAAGCACAATTGGAGCATCCAGCACTTTAGAGTTGTTCGTTTGTTTCGACCCGCGTGGGGTTAAGTCCCCGGGTCTTGTATTTATGTCCCTACGGGATATATTTACATTTATGCCCCTCAGTGGGCCGTGGTTGTAATCATGTCCCTCGGCGGGCCATGTTTGTAAGTCTTTACGTCCCGGGACGATTAAATTATGTAGTTCTATCCTCATAATGATGGAATTATAAAAATATCCTCCCAGAGGCCGTAAAAGACCAAAGTCCTGTAATTTACAATTATACCATGCAACTTTTGTAATTGGGGCTACGCCTCTATCTTCCGCTCTAATGCGGACTTTTGTACAGTCGACAATTCGCCGACAATCTTTGTACTCATCTGGATTACAAAAGCACTCAGCATGTGTTATGTATGTCCTCGGGAAAAAATTATAAGAAAACCCCGACTCTTATAAAATTGTGTATATGCCCCTTCTTTGACAAACTTGACGCACATGAGTCTTCTATGAAGCCAGTGTCACTCCTTCAACCCGGAGATGTTGTCAGCTCAGCCCGACACTCAGAGGTCATCCCAACCCTAGGTCTGCGTAGGGTACGGTAAAATTATCAAAATACCTCTGTGACCTAGAAATGGCCTAGCAACCCCTAAAACCCTTCAGAAAGAGCCTCAGCGCCTTGGGAAGTAAGGAACCCGGTCATACTTCCGTTCCAGTCCAGAAATTTCAGAAATACCCCTGGCCTGAAAAATTACCAAAATATCCCTGGGTTGGTAAAATTACCAGAATACCCTCGGGGTCCAGAAAACTCTTCTTTACTTCAAAAATGCCTATGGCTTCCGCATATTTGCGTTTCTATTCCAATAGGGTTTTGCTCAGACCTAGCCTTAATTCAATTATTTATGTTGGTCGGTGGTGAGTGAGTGGACATCATGAGCTCTTCAAGAGAGTTTGCCCTCAACATCAGAACTTTGTAAAAGACTTTGGGGATTTCTTTGACAGTCAAACAAAGGTGTTCGGACGTTAGGCCGATGTAAATCAACACTGACTCCGGTCAGTGGGGAGAGGTCCAGCATCCGAATCCAAATCGTCTGATATTATGCGCACACACGGAATCACCCTCTCTACGCAGAGGAATGTCTCTTTTCAAAAAGAACATTTTTATGTGCCTATTTTTCCTACGTGAAAATATTCCGTGTCTCACAGTTTTGTTTCTTTCTTTGCTTGCTCCCGGGGCAGAGAGTTGTCTGCCGGCTCTTGTACTTGGGAGTTTTGTAGGAGCACTCCCACCTTACTTCTCTTTTCTTTTATATAATCAATGGTACAATCCACTTTCCCCCTAAAAAATAATGTGTAAAAATTTAAATCAGTCATATCGGTTATGAATTGGACCACGGATCAGCTGGTCCGACTGATATCTGTTCAATTCAGGCCAATTTCCATTATCTTCTTGTTTTGGTTTTCCCAAGGTTCCAAGGGAATCGGCTGAATTGGTCCGACCCAGCTGCTTCATCAGGCCCACATCGGCCAACTTTTTTTTTAAATAATTATTTTGGCTTTATCATGGCCCAGAACTGGATCGCCTAGTGTTGACCCCGATCCCAATCGGCTGATTCTGATCCAGATTGGCTGATTTTGCCTTCCAGGGTTTTTACTAGCCCTTTACTCAATGTCCAGTGTCTGAGTGGTTATCTGGTTGTGATACTCATCCAATGAGTGTACTCATGCTTTTAGGTTAGTTCTGGTTTAATGGCTCATACTGGTCAACCAACTAAAGCTTGGTGGTTGTCTACTGGGCTTGACACAGTCATTCTTCCATCCATTTTGTCTTACCTTCAATATAAAGGCTTATGATAACTTTGACTCCATGATATTGCCTGAGAACTCCGCAACTTTAGCTAGCAGGTCTTTTTCCTTGATTATTCATTCATTATGGTCCATGGCTAACCCTTGGCTAATGTCTCATTTCTAGATCCTATGGAATTCATAGGCATAGGAGTCATGTTACGGATTAGTAATAACAATGTAAGTTTCGTCGCCATCAAATTAACCCGGTGTTAAGATGATGGTCCTCCATGGTGTGTGCATGTGGATGTGTGAAATTTGTCTATATGCTTCTGTTGTAAGTAACTACATCTGCATAAATGTTCCTCCCCCAAAATTTGTTGATTTTTCTGGATTTGGCTTTTATTTTGTGCTCCATATAGCTATTGTATCTGATACATCGTACCTTTTTTGGATATTTAGCAATGAACTAGTTGCAGCAGCTTCGTTGGATGCTATCAAGAATCTTGCTCAGTCACCAAAGGGGATTGTAAGGACTTCAGTTTGATCATGTGTGCCATTAGTTGCTTGTTGACTATGTATTCTCCCATGGGTTACTTCTATTAAGAGTCTTTGTATCCATGTCTTCATGCAGAGCATCATTTTTCCCACCAATAGCAATGATGTGACAGCCCTAAAAAATGTAGCAGGCGGGTGCTCATCCTTGGTATAATATTGAGCTCTTTTGAACTTAAATTTTTACCCATTCTACATATAATGAGTTTAACTAGTGCCATGGTAATGTTTTTCTTACCGAAGTAACTCAGTGTTATGTCCTGCAATTGTGTACACTACTTTTCTCTATCCTTTAAAGCTTTTGATGGTGCATATTTTCTTGAAAGTAGGGTTCCTCACAAAATCAGTTGTTCAATCAGTTCAAATATAGGACATACTTCACTGATTGGGACATGAGAGGAATTCACTTAAACAATAATTAGTTGTCTATTTGATGATCCCCCTGTCCTGTGACATTCTCCAGCTTCATGGCTTTCAAAAAGTAGCAAGAACCAAGGAATACAGGATGGGAGCAGGCATCTGGATCAGGTATGCACAATCCTGACCAGGATTGGATTGCCTAATCCAATGGAACTGAGCTGATCTACTAGAAGAAGTGGAAAAGGTATTTACATAAATAAAAGGGGTTTTAGATAAATAAGAAGTTTATTTATAAACTAAAAAGTATTTCTACAAATATAAAATTATGTAAAGACATTTTTACAAAATTTATCACTCTTTTAATCAAACCCTAGTAAGCCAAGATCGGCCCATTCATAAAAGAATTGACTGATCCTCATGTAATCTGACCGAGTCGGTCCAATTTTGGTTGGTTTTCCCCATTTTTTATTTTTTTTCTAATTAGGGTCGACCTAGGGGCCGGAATCAGATCTGTCCCTGCTGATCGCAATTTGAATCAGTCAATTCATATCTGGATCGGCAGATTCTGCATTCTATGGTAAGAACTATCTTAGGTGAAAGTCTCTAAATCCCAATAAAGCTGGGAGTCCGACAGAGTCATAGAGGATATCTACCATAGCAATCAATGATCTACCTTGTGGGTTTTGTTGGGAGGTTAGAGGGTGCCAAATAATCTTGATGTGGTTAATTTTTTGTTTAGGGATCTGTGTGAACAACTTCATTACACTTGCGGATCCCTCTCTTTTTGAATTTCAATACAATTTCATGGTACCAACCACTTTCAAAAGAAAAGTATTCAACAGGCCTAGGCAAATGGCCCACTTTATGTTAACCTATTGTCTGCTGCTATGGCTCTGTTCTTCTGTTGAAGTCTCACATGCCTGATTTTTTTGACAAATTTAGTCCGTTTTGATCTATTCTGATTATATCTATCCAGTATTTCTTGGTCTTGCTATTTTTCTTCGCCTGTAGTAGTGTTCTAGTTCTCGAGGTACGTTTGGTCTGTCTAGTGTGCCAGTAGACTGCATTAATCTATGCTGAATCAGTTTGTTTCTCCTACAGGTGTTACTCCTAAAACTCATCTAATTTTCTCAAGCATACTAGAAAATACCTTTAATGTTTCTTAGTTTGGATTGGAGCATTACAATGATTTGAATTAAAGATTGTATGAAAAAATTACTAAACATTTGGAAGCTTTCAATGATTGTGGCTTGGAGCTTGGAAGTCCCATTTTAATATCCATGTTTGAGGGTGTTATACCCGTGGTAAGTCCGAGTTCTTTTCCATTCAGTTGCCAAAAATATATATCTTGCCTGTACCTCATCTGAAGTGATCCTTGGAAACTGCATAACAGCTAATCTGGTTTCGTGGACATGTAGAGTAGAGATACACCTTTTTGCAACAGGCGTGATGCTGTGATTCATGGCTGAAAGTTGCATGTTTGTGATGAGATTCAGATCTTATGAACACTTTTGCAAGATTGACCACTTAGGCACCTTAGACAGGCCTCAAGGCTCAAGCATGTTGGTCATTGCTTCAGCCTTCATTTGCAGTTTTCCATTGATCAGTCTGTTTCATCATGTTACTTGCTTAAATGGCCCTATAGCGTACATTACACTTTATTGACCTTTGTCTCTGGCCATCAGGTAGGGTTGTAAATGTTGATAGTGGCATTGGAGAAATTGGGATATAATATACATGCGTGCGTCAGAGCTCTTTGGATCAGCCTACGGATTCGCAATCTTGACCTCATTCCCACCAAACTCTATCGGTGTTAATTACATCTGCTTGACAGCTGAAAAGCCTTGATTAACTGTAGTTAATAATGCCCTTGTCTACACATTGCATAATTGCTCGTTGTTCGTCATTCACTTAATTGGGTCTAAAGGGGTGGTAAAAATTAGACTCCCAGTTCGACTAGGGACTGTTCTGACGTATCCAGAATGCCATTGCAAAGCAAAACAAACCATGAATTGTAGGCATAAGCTAGAACGTGAATAATAGAATTGTATTGATATGATTGTGTACATGAAATTACAATAATTGGATGACAATCCATTGTTTACACAGCCGTGGTCTGCTAATTAAGTCAATTGACCGACACTAGCCACGGTCCATCAATTGTGACAGTTGATTGGGCTGAATGGGCCACCGTCTTGCAATTGGGTTAGTTGGCCGAACTGTGTTGTCCACGATTTATCAACCGGATTAATTGATCTAGTCATACTGGCCATGGTCCCTCAATTGGACTTTGATTGATCGGATCATGTAGTTTACAGTCAATTATTTGTGTTAAGTGACTCAGCCACGTTGATCATGGTTCACCAGTTGTAACTTTTAACCTCCCCTATTCTTCTGTTTGAAGCATAGCAACTTGATCGATCGGATCATGTAGTCCACGATCAATTAATTGGATCAGTAGGCTTAGCCATATGTCGTGCGGTCTACAAGCTTGATCTATCCATTGAACTTGTAATAGAAATATAGTCTATTAACTAATTAAGTCCATAATCAATGGTTGGTTAATTAATTAAGACTATAAGACTGTGGAATATGTGGTTAGTTAATTAACTAAGACTATAAGGTAAGTAGTTAATTAGGACATGGAGGGCACAGTCTATTAAGACATGGTCTTTTAAAATAAAGTATATTCCATAATTCATTAACCAAGGCTAGTCTATTTAATTAAGATATGGTCTATTAGTTAATGAGAAGTATAATTTGCTGATTAACTGAAATTCTGAAATGCATTTATTTAATAATTAATCAGAATTATGGGACTTAATGTCCATGGGTCTGTGGACCACATGGCTTATATGGCCTACATGGTCCAACGGACCTACCAAAAAGACTTAGGCCTGTAGGCCTAAGGGAAGAGAGGGCAGGGCGTACCTTCACCCTTGGAGCCTCTTCCATACAAGGATGGCAGTTTCGGACCTTTCGGTTTCGGCCCGAAACCAAATAAAATACTATTTTTTTTTGCAGAGAGTTGGCGTCCGGTTTCGCTCTGTTGGTTTCGGATCGTCCTAGGCCGAAATCGATACGTCGGCTGAAACATATCGATTTCGGCCGAAACTGCATCTATGCTTCCATAGGATCTCCATGTGTGTCATCTTGTCAACTCGGGGTGGCTATTTATAGCCCCCCTAGATCCCACCTCCACTGGGTTGGTGGTTACACTCCCGAAGCAGGAAAAGTTTAAAACCCCACCAGATGGAGTTTGAAATATCGAACCTTCTCTCACAATAGAAAGGCCACCTGGTGGAGTTTGGCCTCTTCCATGGAATTTTGAAGAAAACCCCCTGCAAAATTAACTTCTATCAAGAAGGTGTGAGAGGGCAGGAAATGGAGATGACCGCGGCCTCTCTTGCTGGCCACCTGGTGGAGTTTAGGTTCCAACTCCACCAGGCAGGGTATTTTATATGAAACCATTTGGAAATTTTTCATGTTTTCTGGATGTTTACATTTTAGACCCTCAATGGATCATTTCAGTTGGAGAGAAGGGCAGAAGAGACCTCATCCGATGGAGTCTGGGTTAAAACTCTACCGGTTATGATTTTTATATAAAAATCCTTACCTATTTTTTTGCTCTAGATCAGCGGGAGAGAGGAGGAAGAGAGCTGGGGAGAGTGGATCCCCCCTGTTGGCCACCCAATGGAGTTTTAAGTGTAAACTCTACTGGTTAGTTTCCTTACATAAAAACTCCATGTTTAACTCACGGAAATAAATAAATAAGTAAATATTTCTCCTTCGAGGAAGAAGATGCACATTCGTGGTTATTGAGGTAGTGGGTGTATTATTATTTCCGCGAATTTAGGTTTATCAGACGATTAGGGTTCAGGTACTGGACAATTCCATATCGATCGCAGGGTACGAGTCCGAATAACCTTGATTAACTGTCAAAGAAAATCCACCATTTACATAAAGTTAGTTGTGATGCTGAAGGTATTGCCTTAAGCACTAAGTCGTGTGAGGCGGTGCCAAATATTGAGAACGTTTCAGGAAGGACTACGGGCTTAACCGACGTAGTTACGAGGATCGAGGTAGATCCCCAAATTCGTAATCTCAAGGCTCAAGGCCTCTATGTGTTGGCCATTCGACCTTTATGAGGTTAACTGAGTCTCGAAACTCCATATTTATCTCTGCATGATGCGAAGCATGGTATTTCACCACTCAAACATTCACAGGATTTTGTAGAGTCATGTTCACATGGCCACTAGTATATTTCATAAAATGTTATAAAGTGTACAAGATATCACATGTACATTTCGTGAGTACAGACTTGTCGACAAGTTTTTCCGATTACACATGATCTTTCGTTCATAGGCGATCGAGATTTTAGGCGTACATGACCCTTTGCTCACAGGCAATCAGGGCAATTTCAGACCTGTCATGGGTATCTCTGCAATTTTCCACTTTTGGTGGTATTTCTGCAATTTCCCCCGTCATTAGGGGTATTTATGCAATTGTCCCGTCATTGGGGGTACTAATGCAATGTGTCAAAACCAAGGAGATTTTGGTGACATCTGGACTGAACATGGGTTTTTGTATAATTTTGGCAGTAGGCACAAGTCCCTCGTTGGGGAAGACCCGTTGACCAAAGACTCTCGGGGGATTGCTTCCCCTTCTTAAGCTCTCATTAGTTGGAGCCCTGCTTCGCGCGTCCATCAGTGCAACGCTGGGGAGTGGCATAACCCACCGTTCATAGACAATCAAGGCTTTAGTCATATAGGACCCTTTGCTCGGAGGCAATCAGTGTTTTAATTGTACATGATCCCTCGGCTCATAAGTAATTAGCACATCGCCGGACTCTGAAGATTTCTCCACATAGGAAGGTTTCCTCTAGATTACACAATTCACAAAAGGGTTATGATGCACATGGGGTTTGTAGCATACCCTCACAACACAACCACAGTCACCACACGAGCACAAAACCCAGGGAGATGGGCCTTCAAAAGAAACACAAGCACCAAACACTCTCTCTCTATCTGCGCTCTTCTCTTCCTGCTCTTCCCTCTGCTCCCCCTCAAATGGACCCCACTAGGGATATTTATAGAGTCTCGAAGGACTCTAGCGGTTACACCCTCCATCCGGGCCAAAACAGGAGATTTTGGGAGTGGATCCGGGGCTAAAATACTCCCGTAGGGAGTTGGAACCGGGGCAAACCCCCATGTTGGGGTGGACCCAGTCCAAATCCTTCAAATGGGGGTGGAACCGGGGCAAAACCCCATGTGGGGGGGGGGGGTGGTGGACCCGGTCCAAATCCCCCATATGGGGGTGGAACCGGGGCAAAACCCCTATATAGGGGTGGACCCGGTCCAAACCCCCCGTATGGGGAGGGAGCCGGTCCAAACCCCTCATATGGGGGTGGACCCATGCTGCCACTAGCCCTTTTACTCCAGATTGGGTTAATTTTCCCCTTGATTAAAGGGTTGCTATTGCTCCTGTCCACTTGTTTTAGCTGCTGGTGTTACTCCTGGGGACTGCTCAGTGCTGCCATTGAGCTGCTGTTGCAGCCCATGAGCTACTGCTGCTCGTGTTGCCACTGTTGCTGTTATGCTGCTGCTGCACCACTGCTAATTATGTTAGCTGCTGCTGCTATTTTATTTGATGTCCTGTTGCAGCAATTGCTGTAGTGCTGCCATTGTAGCTGCTATTCTTGTAGTTGCTGCTACCATTGGGCTGCAGCCCTTGTGCTGCTAATGCTGCAGCCCTTGAGTGCTGCTGCTGTTGCAGAGCTGCTGCCATTGGGATTATGTTGATGCTGCTGTTATGTTGCCACTACTGCAACTACTTTAACAATTAGACTGTTGCTCTACCCTTGCTAGCATGTTTTTACTGATCCTTAATTACCAAACCAATGCATTGCATGCTCACTAGGGTAAAATACTTATTTAAGGCATAATCAGCCATATTTGAACCTTAACCAGACTTCAAACCCTGTTTAGGGTGAACCCGGGGCAAAATACCCCCTTGTGGGGTTGGAACCGGGGCAAATCTCCCAAAGGGGGAGTGGACACGGGGCAAACCCACCCAAAGGGAGGGTGGACCCGGGGCAAACCCCCAAGGAGGGGTGGACCCGGGGTAAACCCCCCAAAAGTGGGTGGATGCCGGCTTTACTACCCCTTATGTTTCAAATTGGGTTGATTTTTCCGTTGATGAAGGGGTTGTGATTGCTGCTGTCCATTTGTTTTAACTGCTGGTGTTGCTCCTGTGGACTGCCCAGTGCTGCTTCTCTGAGCTGCCATTAGCTGCTGCTACTGCCCTTGGGTGCTACTGTGGCCCTTAAGAAGCTGCTGCTGCCACTTGAGCAGATGCTGCAGCCCTTGAGCTGCTGCCATTAGGCTGCTAACACTGCAGCTAGTAGATGGAAATTCAGGCAGTTTTAAGTTAACATCTGGTACAACTTTAGCCAGGCATCCATCAATAAGTTTAGCACCAGTAGTTATTGGTGTTAAAGTCAGTGAACCCATCAACTGCTCACCATCACCTAAACCTGGGGAAGCTCCTCCAGTAGCCTGATCCATGGCTAAGAGATGGTCAAGAATCCTCTGCACACAATCAACATTGTATAGAGTTTCCATAGAGTAAGAGAAGGTTGGCATCAACAGGTCTTCCAAGGTAGCTTGGTCTAGCTGCATCCCAATTCTTCTCTCCAAGTTTGACATGCAAGTAGGACTAGCTTCCAAGATCATTGCAGCTCTAAGCAAACCAAATCATTTTCTGTTCTTCTTCGGAAAGGACTTTTTGCATATAAAGTTAGAGAACCAGCAATAAACTATTGTCTGATTCCACAAGATTCCATGACTGAGATCAACCTCTTCCTTAATGCTGCCTTTTCAGCAACACAAAAGGCCAATTTATCAACCCAATTTCTGAGCTCATGGCTGACAATTTCCTAACAAACTGGCACCAGGATCCTTTACAGCCACACAATGGAATTAGAACCAAGAAGTCTCAACAAAATAGTTGATGACAAGTTTGATGGCAGTCCAACATACAGGCCAACACATAGAATGGATGCAATAACCATCTGAGTCATGGTTGTTACCTTATTGGTTTCATATTGTGACATCAACATGAGTCTGGTAAACCATACCAGGACAACTCAGGCTGCTTCTTCTGGGGAAATGCCACTTTTGTTGCACACAGCTGCCAACTTAGTTGTTGCTGCTGATGCTATTTGTCTTGTATTGCTACTGCTGCCATTGAGCTGTTGCTGCCACCCTCGGGTGCTGCTGCTGCTTTAACAACTAGGCTGCTGCTGCAACCATTTTGTTAGCTGTGGTTGCTAACTTATTTGCTGTGATGTTGCAGCTATTTTGGTTAAGTAGGGTAGGATTTAATCAACCCAAAAAACATTTAATCCTGTGTACAGGGTGGACCCAGGGCAGAAAAAAAAAAACCCCTAGGGGTTAGAACCGGGGCAAACCCCCTTGGAGGGGGTTGACCCGGGGCAAATTCCCCAAGTGGGGGGTAGACCCGGGGCAAAACCCCTCCTTGGGGGTGGACCCGGTCCTAAACCCCAAAAATTGGTTGAAAAAGGGTGGCTTCCCCTATAAATAGCCCCTCTATTGTTCATTTTTCACATGAGGAGAGGGAAATTGATGTTTCCCACGTGTGTGGTGGTTTGGTGATTTTGTGCTAGGTGGGGATTTTTTATTATACCAATGATCTTCCCTTCCTAACCCACTTCACTCACGTGTATTGTGGAATTTAACCACTTGTGGATGCCTTTTCCCCTATCTACTTTGAGAGGTTAACAAATTGGCTCAACACCCCCCTGAATTTTTTTTTGGAGCTTTGCATTTTAGACGCTAAATGGGTCAATCTCCCATCGGATGAGGGGGAGAGAGAGAACCACCCCTCTCTTGCTAGCCACACAGTGGAGTCTAAGGCTAAACTACACCGGTCGATTTTCTTGCATAAGATAATTCAGGATTTTTAGATTTTTTTTGTTATGTTTTAGACCCTTGGCCAAAATCAATGAATAAGAGAGAGAGAGAGAGAGAGTCTGATGGACTTTCTCTCTCCTCTCTCTATTTTTCTCTCTTCTCTTCTCTTCTCTCCTTTTTTTTATTTTGCAAAACTACCCCACCTGATGGGGGTTAAAGGCCCTTTTTTGGAAAGGAGGTTAAGGTGGGGCCCGTAGGGCCTTCTCACCTCCACTGGGTGACCCCCACCTGGTGCGGTTGAGGAGGTGGTCACCCAGTGAGGGTTGAGGTGGGGCCAGCAAGGCTTCTGCCTCCACCATCTCTTTTTTCTCTCTTTTCTTTCTAAATTTTTTTGTTACAACAACCTGTGAAAATGGAGAAGGGACTACACTACATGAGATGGAAAAACAGAAGATATCATTGTCTTGTATAAGTCTCTTCATCCTTTGTGAAATCATCTACCCCTGGTCAGATTCCTTACTGCTGCTTCAGGAGAAGTCCCAAGAAAGAACTAGCATAAGACATAAGAGATTGGAAACAAAAGATTGTCTACTTTCCTTACCTTTACCTTCCTTGGTTTTACTTTAGTCTCTTCTCTTTTTCTAGTCCATTCATGTTTTCTCCTGTGGTTAGGATGTCACAGCATGAACACCATTTGGACATGGAGCCACGGAGGCATGGATGGCAGTTTCGGCCGAAACCGAAACGTTTTCGGCCGAAACGTATCGGTTTCGGACCGGAACGATCTGAAACCTACTGGCCAAAACCGGACGAAACCGAAACTCCTTCAGTTGGCAAAAAAATAATATTTTATTTGGTTTCGGACCGTTGAAACCGACACCGAAACTGCCTTCTTGTGACGGAGGCTCATGTCGACTATTGTCTACACACCCCAGACCCCAGATGGTGTTCACAGCCCTGTAGATAACACGATGATGAGGTTGAGAAGGTATTCACTTGTTACTTTTGTTAAAAAAAAAAAACTTAGTAAAGTTATACTAGGTCTTCCATTTACAATATATGTGTTACACTTCTCTGTCTTTTCCGTTTAATCATCCAGTTTGTTTAACTTTATACTTCATAATGTAATTAATATCTGAGCAGTGCTATGGTGCCACACTTTTTGCTACCCACTTTGCCACTTTTATCTCGGTCATCTGATCACAAGATCAGACAACGAAGATCCCATATTCAAGGGCATTAAGCTTAAGTTCAACTTTTTCCTGCATTCTATTTGACAGTTGGACGATGAGAAAGGGTGTGGCATCATAGCATTTTTCTTAATATTTTATACCATTTTATTCTTTGAGATATTATTTCTATGATGATAAATAAATTTATCAAATATAAATATATAAGATTATATTTTTTTCGTGTCCCCATGTCCGACACGTGTATCCCTGTCCACACTTGACATCCGTGTCCGTGTCTGACAAATCATAGGTTCTCTTCCTCTCTATTTATTGTTAGGGAACAGAGGATTCCCTATATGCTGAACTATTTCTTTTCTTTTTACTTCATGATGTAGTCTTTTCTTTTCTTTTTTGCTTTGTACAGTCTCTAGCTACAACAACATAAGTAGTTGGGTAAAGGAAACTTTCTTATCATAGTTTTTATCATATTTTGCTTTGCTTCCACCACTAGTTTTCACTTTTTCTCCTTGTTTTTAAATAAACATGCTCCCTGCATGGCTGGTCAGAATATATGGGTTCAAGGCTTCAAGTCCTTACTATGTTTCACAAGCATATTTTTCCTCCCTAGTTGTAACCAATTTTTCATTTTAGAATGAAGTTGTTTTATGGCTGTACATGTCTTATTCCAAAGTGAAAGTAGGAATGAACTGATCAAGCATTATTGTGACATTGCGTCGCTGATCAGCTAATGTTTTATCTGAATGAGTGCTGCACTATGCACCTGCCCTTATGGATTATTGTGTATGATGTGTTTCTTGTGGATCTGAGGTCATCAAAGGTTAGTCCTCAGTGCACAAGCCTTTGGTTTTGAGCAAAGTTGGGCCTTTCTTGAGCTTGCTGGAGTTTTTTCTAATAGAATCAGAGCCATGACCCAAGATGAAATCTCTAGGCTTTGCGAAAAGTGTAACACCCCTGCCTTTGCGGGAGTCCGCCACCCGGATTGAAGTCTGCCTTACCTTAGATCAACTGGTAGTGCACAACCTATAACAATTGGAAATATCCAAACACACCAATATATATATAAAACATTAATATAAAAGTCTTTATTTCCATTCACATGTCCTCTGGTACACTGATTTCTGAGTACAAGTACAAACCCAAAAGAAAAGTACAACAGAACCAAGAGGACAACACTATCCACTACATCCGACAACTCTTGTCACCAGATGGCGGTTCACACTTCTACTTTGAGCTTTTGGCTGAAAAAAACATTTAAACACTTGATCAGTCACAAGACTCAGTAGGGATCATTTACCTCCTAGATCCCCCTTGGCCCATACCAACTATACTCACTCATCTTTGCAATTCTTATCTTTTTCTTTATCTCTTTCTTATCTTTCATATGCACTTATTCAAATACAATGCATAATAATATTTGAATATGTGAGAAAGCTCTTGAAAAAAAATTATTTAAAATTCATAATAAAAATTCTTTCATAATTTACAAAATAATTCTTAGTTCATCTTAGGATGTGAGAGATGGGCCGTGGGTTTGGAACCTACCGTAACATGGTCTTTTCTTAAATTGTATTTGGCGATCTGTCTTTTATAGTCAGTCGCCCCTCCAACTGTCAACTCATTCCTTGACCCAAAGTAGTAGGGATAACCACCCTCTGGTGATCGTAAGAGTCAACTGAGCGAATCGTCCGCTGGCTCAACACCTCAACTACTGCCTCATAGTCTGGAGGAATCTTCAGATACTCCAAAAGGAGAGGCAGGTCATCAGGCTAACCTAGGTCACATAGTCTCTTACTACGTGATCCTAGTCCCAAGCCCTGACTGCGGCACAAGTCGTAAGGAGCTAATGCAGTGTGCCTATCTCCAAGAGACACCCCGTCCCGCTAGTGAAGTGATGTCTTTCCATAATCTTAAAATAAGTCATATTTTGAGAAATTTAAATCTTGAAGGAAACCTTGATTTCATATCATAATTCATAGTCTTTAAATGACCATATACATATCATTCTTCTTAATCATTCCCTAAGTCATTAGGGGTTCTTTCTTAATCATCATTGCTCATTTCATCATGATCATTATCATTTTCCTTAATGAGGAACAATATCAGTTCTATGCAAACTAAAACTAAATTCACATAGTCACGTACTTTAGGATATGGATCTTCATTCATAGTATCTTATTTCCCAAGTTGGGTAGCTGCATGTTATAATCAGTGTATTACAATCACTACCAGCAATTCACTTTATTAGTTTAGGTGCTTGACTGCAATATTTCCAGTAAAAACTCTAAATTGTGAATATCCTTTCTTTAGCACATAATTCCATTTGCACTTAATTTCATGTCCTACAACTTGATCTACTTCATTTGATTCTAATATGAATTGAATCATGAGAGGATAGATGCATCATTGGTCTTTAATAAACTAATCAATCATGAAACAAAATCATGCTGAAACATGAAACCCTATCCTCAGTTAAGCTTCTGTTTATGCAGTTATGCTTGACTATATTCTTAATAATGAGATGCCCATGCTTTGGTGCCATTGATATGCTTCTCTCTTTCAATAAAATCACATAGTTCTTTCTGTCACCAGGGTTTAGTTAAAACAGAAACCCTAAATGGAAACTTTTATGAAGAGAACTCGTGGATCATGTTGATTTACATGCTTACTTTATGAGAACAATTGGACAGAACCTTCCCTTAACATATGATCATTTCTTATCCCTAAATCCATTAAATGAAACCCCAAAAATTAAAGGAAGTGTTAGGGCAGTGTCACCCTACCTTTAGGGGAATCCTAGCTGTCTCCCAAGCCTCCTGGACAGCTCGAAGAGGTGGTGGCGCTGCTCCAGCCTCCACTGGGCTACTGGCTGCACCCTAGCTGCTGCCCTTTTCCTTCTCCTGCTCTTCTTCTTTCCCTGCTGCTGGTGCTGCACTCAGCTTCCACTCTTCTCTTATTCTTCTCCTTCTCTTCGCTGTGCTGGCAGCAAGCTGCTGCTACGCTGCTCCTCTCACCCTTCAGCAGCCGCCCCTCTTTTATAAAGAGGCTTGGCGGTGGGGAAAGAGGTGAGAGGCGGTTGATGAGAGGGCCTTGTTGAGCCTAGTTAAACCTTTAAAATAATGCCCAGTAAGAAAAATATTAAGAACAGCCCATTAATCGTAATTTAAAATCCATTAAACTAATCTTAATTTAAAACCCATTGTTTACACGCGAAAAATAAATAAAAATGCGTACACGCTGATGATGAATTAAAATTTGGGCAGTTTTGGGTATCATCAGCATGTTTATTTGCATTTCTTTATTTTGCATTTTAGGTTTATCAGACGATTTAGAGTTCGTGTATAGAATTTTTCCCCACCAACCGAAGTCAGTGTTAATTTACATCGGAACAAGTCCGAACACCTTTGATTAAATGTCGAAGAACGTATTTTGCCTCTATTTGTTGTGACATAAATGATCTTGATGATCTCCCATTACGGGTACATACTTTTGCAAAGAAATTTGAAGGCTTTATTTCCTTGAACATATGTGATTTGAATTACAATCGATCCTTTAAGACCTTTACATATGGTCCCGATTGTGTAATCGGGTCTTCAGGATTACATTCGTTTGCAACCAGAGCCTTTGAATTTGCTTCAATCAACATTTAGATTTTTAAATTTACTTTCGTCATGATCGAGTCATTGAATTTACTTTTGTCCCCTGATTGGGCAGTTGAACTAGAATTCCATCACGAGGACCGTTGGATCGTCAAGATGATCGTTGTCGATCCCTCGAAGTTGCTTCATGGTCATAATCACTCTTTTGATTGTGATTGGACCCTTAAGTTGCCTTGGTGTCTATAAAGGACATTCCCGCCTGAGGCGGGTTATATTTGTAATTTTCCCTCCATCAGGGTATTTCTACAGTTTTCCCAAACTTCGGGATGTTCTTGCAGTTTTAGGAAGACTCCGAACATTTCTGCCTTTTCGACATATCTGTCATTTCTCGACTTTTCGAGCATTCTTGTCATTCTGACTTTTCGGCATATATTTGACATTTCTTGACTTCTCGGAGATAGCCCCATCATGTCTTGACTTCCTGGACATATCTGCCATTTCTTGACTTTTTGGAGATAGTCCCGTCACTTCTTGACTTTCTGGACATATCTGTCATTTCTTGACTTTTTGGAGATCGCTCCGTCGTTTGACTTCCTGGGCGCTCCTGACTTCCTTTCTTGACTTCTCGGAATTAGCCCCGTCATTTGACTTCTTTGGCATTCCTCGTCTGCTTTTCTTGATTTCTCGGAAATGACCCTGTCGTTCCACTTCTTCGGTATTTCTCGTCTTGATTTCTTGACTTCTCGGAAACAACCCGGTCATTGGACTTCTTCGGCATTCCTCGTCTTCATTTCTTGACTTCTCGAAAATAACGCCGTCATTCGACTTCTTGGGTATTCCTCGTCTTAATTTATTTGACTTTTCAAAGCTTATTTGTAATTTTACATATTTATGAGTTTCTGACCATGATAGCTCTTGGCCATGAAAAAGATTCATGAATTTGGATGGCTAGCCATAGGCCGAACTCAGGAGAGCACACACCGCTTCAGGGAAGGGGAGTGGTCTCGCTCCACCGAGTCGTGCAAACAGCGCCAACCGGAACAAGAGCATTCTTTGAAAATTTTGAGACAAACCGAGAACTTTGTGCAGTTTCTAGACTGAATAATGACTTTCATGCAACTTTTCCACAAATGTGGTATTTTCGCAACTTTATGATATTTTAGGCATTTAGGGTCTCTTTGCATTTTCCCACCATTGGGGGTATTTTCGTAACTTTTCCGCCATTGGGGTATTTCTATAATTTTTCTATCATCGGAAGTATTTTTGAAATTTTTCCACCACCGGAGGTATTTCTGCAATTTTTCCACCACCGGAGGTGTTTCTGTAATTTTTCACCTTTCTAGTGGGGATATTTCTGTGATTTTCCCACCATCGGGGATATTTCTGCAATTTCCCTGTCATCGGGGGTATTTCTGCAATTTTTTCACCACTGGGGATATTTATGCAATTTTTTCACCACTGGGGGTATTTATGTAATTTTTCCACCACCTGGGGTATTTCTGCAATTTTTCACCACCCAGGGTATTTCTGTAATTTTCCCACCACCCGGGGTATTTCTACAATTTTTTCACCACCGGGGGTATTTCTGTAATTTTTCCACCACCGGTGGGGTATTTCTGTAATTTCTGGACCTTTCAGGGTTTTTTCTATAATTTTCTGATCATCAATGGTTTTTCCATAAATTGGGGAACATTCCTTTGAACTCAGATATTGTCACTTGAATTTTTGATTTTTCTGAAATTTTTCCAAGATACATGGACTTTTGTGCAATTTTGCAAAAGTTTGGGGTAGAATTGTAATTTCTGAAATATGCAAAGACTTCTTCGTAATTTCTGCATAAGGGGTCAGACTTTGAGCATTTCTGGGTTTCCCAGAATTCATGACATTTCTTTGTTATGAATTTACAACAATACAAATATATTTCTTCATGATGGGATTTTCTAGCAATATACCCTAATATGAGGGCCTTCTTGCAAAAAAAATCTTCAAACTTTGGGGGAGGAAACCCAGCCACAAGGGATGCGCAGGCCTCTTCTCCCTCTCCTCCAGACTCTTGTCTTCCTCTTCACTTGGGCCTCTTAGAAGCTCTCCAAGTCTTCAAGTGCTCGGAACTCAAGTGCTGCCAAGCTCTCCTCTCTTGCTTCGTGTCTTTCCTTGGAGCTTTAGGCTCCCTTTTATGGGAGGTGGAAGTGGATCGGAGGCTAGGTGACTCTGGTAGAAGCACCCCCCTCCGGTGGAAGGCCAAAAGGTGAGAGGTGTAACCCCCTCCCCCCTTCCTCTCTGTTTTTTCTTCTTCTCTTTTTCTGTTTTTTTTTCTTGCGTAGGAGAGAAAGGAACGAAGGGGTCCCCCCTCCGGTGCATGAGGACCGGAGGGGGTCCCTCCGGTCAAAACAGTTCCCCCTCCAATTTGACTGGACCGGAGGACCCCCTCTGGTGCACATGCAACCGGAGGGGGTCCCCCTCCGGTTTGCAAACCACCGGAGGGGGGGCTCCCTCCGGTCTGGTGCAACCGGAGGGGGTCCCCTCCGCTGCCACCTAGCTGGAGGGGGTTTTGCTCTTGACATTTTAACCTTTTTTTAAGTAAATTTCAGGGTTCAACACCCATTAAACACCTATTCTATGGGTTGATTTCGGCCCAATAATGCTGGCCCATTAGGCCCAATTGGCAAAATTGAACTTTTCAAATAAAACCTTGTCTTTTGCATCTTTTGAAATTTAACATTAAACTTCTGAAAATTGCGGGAAAACTTTACTCTAATTTTTTACAACATTCCTTACCAGAAGTCTGTGCTCAAAATCAGGGAATTTCTGAACCACCCCACCCCCTCCACACACACACAAAAAGAAAGGGATTGCACCACCAATTTTATTGTAGGCCCCACAACCTGGAGAGGAGAGGTTCCACTCCCACTTAAACAAAAAATACAGGACAGCAGGATTACAGTTTAAAGATACTTCAGCATTTCTCCATGTGGATGCTAACTAAAAGGACTTAAAAGGATTATAAAGGACAAACCTCTTGCACTGATCCTTTGAAATTAAAACATACTTTGTCCGCAGATGTCGTCATTGCATTCCTTCTGATGCTAAATATGCTGCACAATGGATATATGTATGTATTCTGGCAGCTATCTGAACCTCAAACCTCCTTTGAACCTCTCTATAAGGTATGCCCATCTCCATCTTCATTTGGTCCACAGAGCCCTGAAATTTCCAATTTTGACCCCTACTTGTGCAGCCGAACTTAACTGCTAGATAATGTTTTCCACTTTTCTTCATCCCAAGCTACTGGGATACGATGAGAACCAGTACACTTTCTGTAAACCAAGACTAGTGACATAGAGACATCTGAGTTAGCTATATTTGGCCTTCTCACCTTGGATTCTTAGGTGCAGACTGCAGACAACTTCACTACCCCAAGCTATCTGCTTACTCACTTCACTCAGTGCTCTCATGTTCCAGGAAGGTATAATCATTTAGCTAATTGGGCTAGTCTCTGAAGCCTGGGACCAGTTTGAACTTCATCCAACTGTTTTAGAAGTTGGGAATTATTGCAGCGGGAGCCGGCCAGCTGGGTGAGGGCAAAGATCTTTTCTTAAACACAGTTCCAATGAGATTGAAAAATGTGTTTCCATTTCAAAGGAACGATGCCTGCTTTCAAGATATGCTTGCTATAATCCTCAAATCTTGTGTAATTGAAGGTCCTCAATTATGTCATGATATTGAGAAGTCAAAGAAGCTTTATTAGTTGTTCTTATGTTTGCAACAAATTCAAAATGTTTCATATACTTTTCTTCTTCTGTTGTTTCTAATGTTACATTGATGTGACATAAATTGGGATTGAAGTTCGTTTATATATTGATGCTAATATAATTGAATTTTCCATCTTTTGGTCATATTATTAAACAGCATCTCGAGTCTCTCTGTTACATAATGCTACTACTGTCCTTATGGTCCTTTTTTGTTACTGCCCTAGAAATTTATTTTGCTTTATCATCTCTGAGGTCGGTTGGAGTATTGTACCATTTGATGAATTAAAAGATTCATTCCTGGCTCTGTTTATGTTTTTTTTTTAAAGTGGGTAGTACCACTAGTTGCATAAAAAGGAAAGGACTGGCTCTGTTTATGTTACAGGCACGCATTCGGATCTTGTCACTTGTGGCGAAGCTCTTCTCTCTTTCTAGCTCTGTTGCAACAGCAGTTTACAAATCAAATCTCCTGAGCCTATTTGAAGCAGAAATCAGTAACACAAGTGACATGCTCCTAACTTTAAGTGCATTGGAGCTCTTGTATGAGGTAAAATTTTAAAGTTGTTCAGATGAATCTTATGAAATCCTTTATCAGAAAGCATATGATTGGTTGATTTCCCCGTCTAGTACCTCTGTCATTCTTTCTGTGAAGGAAAATTTCTACCTTGTCATGAATGTTCACGAGGTAAATTTAAATAGTGTTCAACAGGGAGTGCATGGGAAATTAGGGAAATCATAGTTCATGTTCATGATAAATTGGACTTAGTTCGTTAATAACATATGGAATTGGTTTTCTTGTCATTTCCATTTCATTCCATACAACTACCTCTTAGTTTTATCATCTCAAATGATAAATTACAATTAGCCTTTTCTGCCATCTTCTGGTGCTTTTCTCATTCATGGGAAGTCCCTCCCCCAACTGCCAATTGTCACTGTTCTCGTTACACATCTGTGACACTTTTAATGAGTGGTGCATGTTAGGCTGATCTCGTGGTATTGGACTTCCATATCCTAATATGTACTAAGATGTCAGGATATGTAAAGCATGGAAATGATGGTAGTTGATCCAATGGCAATAGAGTATGGAAGGAAAGGGAGGGGGAAAAAGGTTAACAAAACCAGATGCAAACAAGCATGAAAAGTGCAAGGCTAAGTGCTATGTTTGTGCTTCTATATCAGTAAATCATATCTTATTTCATTCAATCTGGTTGGCCGGAGTCTGGTGGTGGATAACCATCAATTTTTTTGAATCTTAGATGATTTTTTGCTACATTCTTCTTTCTTTTTTTATGTGGAATCAAAGTTGTCTTTTCCCCTTTGCTTTGGGAAAAAATGCATCCTCATGTATCAATTGAACAAAGTTGGCAGAGTCCCCACATGGTACAGGATTCCTCTTGAAAACAACCTTGGTTCAGCTGTTGGCCTCCATGATCAGGTGCTGCAGGAAACTTGTTCCCATTGTTTACTTGGATTCTACTCTTGTTGCTGTTTTCTAAAGTAATTTGCCTTCTTTTGTCCAGCAACTCCACAGTAGATCCCGTCCTGCGAACACGAGCAGTTTTGATAACTGGAAGGCTTCTTTCACCATCTGAAAATCACACTGCTATTGATGAATCGAGTAAGGAATAATGCCATCTTAACATCAAATATCCCTTAGCCTTTCTTATGTTTTGAGATGCATCTTTTCATGTATAATAGTTTGTCAACTACCATCAGATATTAGCCTTTGGAATGCAGCAGTATATTGGTGAGCCATGTTGCGGGGGTGCCTCATTAAGTAAATGGAACTCCTACTTATTACAATATAGTGTTGGGTGGGATTTTCTTGCGTGGCAAAAATCAGACACTCAATCATTATCATCAGACTGTCAGAATCCATGTGTTAAAGCCTAAATCATCCTGTATGCAAGGGAGCATCGATAGGCATTTATATCTAAATCTCTACTTGTTTTGAGTTGGTTGCCTAACGTTGTTGTCATCTGAACATACGTGCATTTATTTTAGAGAAATAAAGTTAATAAACTAATGTTTCCACCTTGGCAAACATGTTCATTATCACTTGGCAACATTCCCTGATGTCCATGTTCTGCTGCTGACTTTTTAGCGTGCTGATGACATTATCTGCTTGCAAACTATGTTTCTACCACCCAAGTGTCCTGTAAGTCATCTTTGTCATGACTTGATCCAACCCTTGTGAGGTATTCTCCACTTTGGGTTAAGCCCGCATGGTTTTGTCCCCAAAGGACACTTTACAAGTTATGAATCCTAGTCTTACATATATGGCCAAGTAAATGTTCTTGGCTTTTGATACGAGACTAATCTGATTCATCCATGCCCCTGCCCCCTTACATACTAAGAGCTCCATACTGCAGCAGCTTCACTCTGGTACGTCTTACACCTGTGTCTGGGTAGTCATTTCCTATGTGTAGCCCTCTTCTCCTGCACGACTCGACTGGGTCATTGTTGGTCCACCAGCTTCTGCCTAGTCCGTCTCCGAACCAACCCATATCGTACTACGCGTGTTCTACTATGATATCACAATGTCACGACCCGATCCAACCCTTTCGAGGTACTGTCCGCTTTGGGCTAAGTATGTTCAGTTTTGTCCCCAAAAGGTGCCTCGTAAGTTATGAATATCGGCCTTACATATATAGCCTGAAAGCTTTTCTCTCTTTCCAATATGAGACTAATCCGGTTCATTGCTTCCCTAGCTCCCATACAGAGCGGTAGTTCCACGCCGTGGTGGGTCCACTCTAATACATCTTATACCCTTGCGTCCGGGCAGCCCTTTTCTACGGGTAGCCCTCTCCTCCTGCATAGCTCACAACTAGGTCACTACAATCTTGAAGTACTTTGTGACAATATTGCAATGAACATAGAAGGCTTGTGCATTTATATTCGTAGTGTTGAGAATATAAGGATTTCAGCAAAGTATTATGGCTGTCTATAAATGCCTGATGTGAACCCCATAATTGAAACAGTAATGTCCTAATTCCAGGGCGTTTGGTGGGTAGAAAACGTGTTTTGCCATATCATCCTAGTTGTGAGTCTAGTCTTGTGACTTGCATGAGTCAACTTGGTTTTCATGGTCTCAATACTTAATATGCTGGCAGGATCACGTAGGAAGGCTTTTCAAATAGGGTATCTTTCGCTTTCAGGGGTTGGGTTGAACATAGTCTCAGATTGGTCAGACATGTGTCAGACATTTTGAATTGAGTCAGCCAACCTTGGTAAATGCAATGACTCATAGGTAAGTTCCATTACATGTGATATTTATATTTCTTTTTGATATCTGGTAAGCTTTGGCAATTTATTTATTGGCACAAGCTGATTTTTGTGTAAATTGTAGGATCCAGATGGACATGTGATTTCTCTCTTCCTATAACATAGAAAAAATATTTTTTTATATTTTGCCAGTGCTCCATTTTCATTTATTCTTTTGTTTACATCTATGACAAAGAATTTAGTCAGGGTTACCAATTACTTCTTGGTTGTCTAAGAAAGCAATATTTGTCAGCTATGTCCTAGTTTTATAGAGGGACTTGATTTCAAGTGTCAGAGTCTCAGAGGTATTTATTTGCTGTTGAAATCTATTTTCCAGGTGTGAAAGCTACCCTTCTGGCCATTGATGAAAGACTTGAGTTGTTGAAAGATCAAGAGACAGATGAATGTGAAAGCGCACTTGAAGCTTTGGGTGAGATTGGATCAAGTATGTCACTGTTACCAGTTAGTAGTGCTACTAGACTGTCCCTTTGCCTGGGGACTTGGTGTTTGTGTTCATTTCAGGGCCATTTGGCTGCAATTTTTCTTAATAAAGTTTCTGAAATAGGTATAAATTTTAACTTACCCATTTGAAGACGTACAAATTTGGGGTGTCTCCTTTGAGGTATTGTCCCCGCTACGCCCGGAGGCGGCTAGGATTTTGTCCTTTCTTGCGGGTAAAAGAGCCCTCAAAGGAGAAGACTTGAGTCTTGCTTATAAGCACATGCCCATCTTTGTAGTTTCTAATATGGGATCTTTTGAGCCCCCTTCTTAGGCCTCTACACCATTAAAAAATTTACAGCTCTTTTGTGAAATCTATGAGATCCTACACTCTTGCACCATCACAATCTTTTAATTACTTTAAACTCTTGTTGTTGCATAAAGAGCAGCTTTTTCAGAATATCCTATCAAAAGAGATTTTTTGGGGGGGATGGACGATACCACAATTTCACTAAATGATAAAAGATGTACAAAGTGTAGAAGAAAGCTTGCTCCACAAAAGCCCTACGGAAAAGATAGTATACGAAGGTGATACTGCGTTGGTTATCTCTGCAAATTGCCTGACAAAGGAGCACTTTGTCTGTTCTTCCTATACAGTAAACATGCCCACGTGACTACCCTATCCACAATAAGGCAGACCCACGTCACCCACCTACATAACTTCTACAACGCACACACCCATGGGGGGGGAAGCAAGGAGATGCACACAAAAACACCAGAGAGTAGCATGCAAGATCAGCCACCATGTTTTCCCATCTGCTTTTGATGCCCATCTTCTTCTCCAGTCTGTTTCACTGTTCCACATATCCTGGATTATGCCACGTATGCTGCAACCTCTGGAATATTCCCCTCAACAGAGAGCATGGCAGCAAAGCAAAAGATACCGTCAATTTCCCATCCTCACTGCATAGAGGGCACCTACTCTCAACCACTTGAATGAAGAGACTGACTGGTCTCATGTAGGAAGCCTCCCTTGAGAGACACTCGTGTTGAAACAGAAATAGTATACCGAAAAACAAGGAAAAGAAAGCAGCAGCAACAGGAGCCTTTTGTGGGGGGGGGGGTGAGGAAGAAAGAAAGAAAAACACTTCTTGTTCTGTGCGCAGCACAGAGAATGAGGAGGAAAAGAAGAGGATGATGAAAAGAGAGGGAGAGAGCCAGGGCAAAGAGATGAAGCCAGCTGCTCCAATACCCTTCTAGGGCTGGCTGCAGAAGTTGCAAGGAAGAGGAGGTGGTGCTGTGATCTCTCCAAGAACCTCCTAAGGCTGGGCACAGCAGTAACATAAACACAAAAAAGCAAAGTGCAGAAAATTAGATAAGTAGATGAAAAACAAGAATATAAAAAATAGGAAGAGGAAAAGAAAGGTGTGCTTGGCAGGGGTCTGCAGGGTCCACCAGCATGCTTCTAGGTTGAAGAGAGGGTGGATTCCCCATCAGAGAGAGAGAGAGGGGGGGGAGTTCCCCACCGGTGCCCCTGTCTGCCTCATCATGGTGACCAGCAAGTCTTAAAGCTGATCAATCTCTTCATCTGAAAGACTGCGTCTGAAATTGCAGAACCATCCTTCCCTGATCAGACATAAATAGATCGTCATTGAAGCTTCCTGATTTGCAGCAATTACATGACGAGAATGGAATTCCTCTGCCCAACATCAATCCCCGCACCATTTCTTCTGCCCATTGCCCAAGGAGAGCAGAATGCCAGTTCAGAAAACTTTAATTGGAATACCTAAATTTCAATAATGTGATGTGCTATATAGATCTACCATCAGTTTGTAATATGCTGCAGTCCATGGGGAGATGTCTAAAGCACCAGATGGACTTCGCTATGAAGTTGTTGATCATTTATCAATATGACACACATTGTAGATCTACAATAGGTCCATAACATATTTGCAGTTTGGCAAGAGAGAATTACAGCAGAATTCATAAAGTTTTCCGGTGGCAGCTACAACCTTCTCTGGTTGACTTTATCGAGGTTTAAGTATGCATCTAATTTTGACACAAACATGATTTGGTTTGAATGCCATGTTTTTTGCAGCCTTGTAGTTTCCCCCTTTCCCACAGTCAAGGTATTTGCTTGTCGCAGTGACTATCTAAACTGGTCTCTTACCTATTTTGTTGTACAATTCTGCATGATTTCTACATGTTTCGTTCCAGTAAACACATCCACTTTGTACCTATTCTCTTCGTTCTTCCGTTTTGAAGTGGTCATTTCTCATAACTTGTACATTTTCCTCGTGGTTTACATTGTGCTTAAGTTTCAGATGTTCACACTTCTCCCGTCTCATACATCCCTGGAAATGTAGTTCCTTGAGGTTGGGATATGTCTTATGTTCTTTCTATTTTCTATACCATTCCTTATCAAATATTGGTATTCTTGTACTTCTAGCGATACAGGGAGCTTCAATGTTACTTTCTCGTTCATCCCCTGTGGCAAGGCATGTGGTGGCTTCAGCTTTTAATCATCATGGAAGAGGTAAACAGCTGGTAAGTTGACATTCCCTCATTTTCAGGCCGTCGCATCTTACTATATGTTTCTATGGCTTATTTAAGAAACCGGTAGCCTATAGAGCTTGTAAGAGAGATGTTGTAAATTTATCCATATGGTTTGTATCTTCATTCTTTTGATTCATTCCATCAATGCCCCTGCCTTGAGACATCTAATCAAGCATGTACAAGTTATTGCGCTAGTGATGATTAGAAAAGTTTTCATCATTTGTGCTTCGTGTTTTAGCATGGTAACAAAGCTTCAGCGAAAGCTTTACTGGATACCATTGTTCTCACTTCTCACAATGTTTCTAACTCCACGTTGTTTCAAGCCACTTGCGTCCTCTCTCTTATCATTGTGGTGATGAAAAGAGGCTGACAGAAATTAGCTTATGCACTTCAATCTGATTTTTTCTTTGTTCAATTTTTGGTATCCAAGTATGGAGGCCTTAAAGTGAGATTATCTTTCTTTGTAAGTTTTATTTTCTTCTGATATCTGAGTATTGTCTTTTACACCAGGCTGCTTTACATGCACTTGCAAGTATATGTGGAGTCAACAGGCCAGATGGCAATGTGTTACTAAATAATGAAGCTGAAGATTGCCTCAGACGCTTGATCTATGAGACGGCAGCCAGCAGTTCGAAGTTCACACCCTCTGTTAGTTCTCCACTTACCTCTTTTAGGGGTTCATCTTTGCAACATCTCTGGGAACGTGGCTTATCATCATCATCTTCCAAGTTTATCCTATTTATTTGTGGTTGGCTGCATAAATCTGCCCCACCATTTTAATCTCTCCGTCAAACTTATATTTAAACCTAGAAAGGTCAAGTTATAGTAGTATAGTGGTGTCTTCTTGCCTGTCACGCAGGTTGCCCAGGTTCAATCCCTGGCAGCAGTGAATCTGGGAATATTCCTCTACTGAAAATAAAATGATCAAAGGCAATCTCCAGCCGGCATGCCTTGACACTTTTGTTTGAACATTGCACGGGAATGGTTTAATGTTGTGTTATCTTAGCTGTTCATATGAGCATGCATATCACTTAGTCTTTCAAAGTTGTTTTCTGGTAGTACTGTGTAATTTAGCTTTTTAACATTGTTATCTGATAGTACTAACTTCTTGTTAGGGTCTGCTACTCTCAGTTCTGCAGCAGGAACCGGAAATACGCTTGGCTGTAAGTGATCACCATAATCTAGTTTCCTGAAATTGGTCATGTGGGCTTTTTGCTTATGATGATACCTTACTTTATCGTTTAGTGCACAACTACTTATGAATATGATGTTATTGTCTAGTAATGGAATGTCTAGTAGTATCTTCTTTGAGGCTATTCTGCACCTAAAACATTCCAATAGAAGTTTTGCTCCAATATTTGGATTTGCTACACTTCTTAATTTGTTTGGCAGAACCTTTTTGAAAGTGGATAGTGCACATATTCTTCAAAATGTAAAGCAAGATGAAGTACGATGCAAGTGGCAAAGGCATCCTCTTCTAAATGTATTCTTCTAGGCTCCTATATATAAAATTATCACCACAAAAGGTCCCTTATACAAGTCCACACCAAGGTGCTATAGAAGACTAATCCCTACAGGAAATTACATATAATGGTGGAGGTAGGAAAATCAAGGATCACCCATTCTCTAGTTTGATGATTTGATCACAAATGAAGACTTCCAGCTGTTCTGCGGATGTGATCATATTTTGAAGATTTAGATGTTCCTCTCTCCCCACACCCAAATGGCCCATACTATTGCATGGATTATCAACTACCACATTCCTCCAAGTGGCACCCGTACAAAAGGATTTTTGGATCTGAGTTCTTGCATCCTGTTGAAGTGGTCAATAGCTGTCATTTTGATCTATTGATTGGAAAGTGAAATTTCGTATAAAACAAGACAGGTGCCGATCTAGGCTTCATCTAATCATTTAGCCAATGCTTACTTTGATGAATAGGCTCACTTTCTCCTTAGCAAATATATCTTTATTTTTGTAAACATATATTTATGGTCAAAATTTCAGGCTTACAGATTGATTGCTGCACTGGTGGCTCGTCCATGGAGTCTCTCAGAGGTTTGCTCAAAGCATGATATCATAAATATAGTGACGGATCCAGAAATTGAGACAACAAAGAATGGTACTCTTCTCTACCCACATTAGGTCCGTATGTGCACTTGAGATTTTATTAGTGGGGAAAGAACAAAGTGAATGTCATTCCAACGTCGGGAATTCTTCCATGGCAGTGCAGCTGCATAACGCTTGGCAAACCTTTACTTGCATTATGGAATCTGCATCTTCTATTTCTTTCCCTAATCCAAATGAGAACTGAGTTTCCATGTTAGATTCCATACATGTTTTGAGGAGAAAGCAATTTGGCAGGTCCTCTGAGGAGGAAATCATGTTCTAGATGTGTGTCTCGGATTGAGAAATGTCTACCCGTTCTGCTGCACGATGTTCATTTATAGTATGAACATGCAGAATGCAGTTACGTCTATTTCTCTATCACCAAATGGGGCCAAAAATCCTGTCTTACTGAGTGGCCACATTGAGAAGCATCCGACCGTTCTATACATAATCTTCTTTAGTTATATGAATCCTTAAAATAATAACCGTATTTTTTATTTGCTCTTTTATCCTAAACATAGATTTATTGTATTTGAAGATGTTCTCTTATTCCAGGTATGGAAGCCCGGTATCTTTGCTGCACTGGCATCACCAAGTCCTTGTCAGCTTCTGGAAAGCTCAATGAACCCGCGCTTGCTGGAATTGTTGAGAAGGTAAATATCTATTTTGCGATATTCAATTCATACGGCATTGTTTACTCAGATATTCATGTGAAATGCCCCTTTCAGTTGCAGGAAGCTGTTAGAAGGGGTCCATATCTCGTTGCCAAGAAGCACGTTGAAGCCAAGCCTATCGTCATCACTGCTGAGAGATTCTAATCGCGTTGTCTTCTTGTCGTTAACTGAGAAAGCTGTATCCCGGGATGATGGGAGAGATGGATGTTCTCCATTTCTTAGGATAAACGTTCCTCTAGGCAGGTCTTCTGGAGGATGTGCATTGGAATGTGTTGAATCAGCAGATGGGCAGACCTTAAGAGTGACTTTGATAACTGAATAATGGTATAATAGAGTGACTTATCGTGTCTACCTACTCTTCACCTAGTTTGATAATAGGGTTAAGTTATATGAAGTTGGTTAGAGTTAAGATTTTTATTCTGGGATTAACTTATTCGATTTTTTCACGTGAAATGAGTTAACTTTAGAGTAAGGGTAATTTAATAAACTCAAAAGGAAAAAACAAAATCAATGAATAACTCACCCGACCCATCTCGGATAACTATGATATCCAAGAAAAAATCCAAGGCATAACTCAGCCTTTGACATGGAATGAGAAATCTTCTTGGCTCGTTTTACTGGTCGGTTAAACTATTAAAACTTCGCATTGATTCTGGTTTACTTAATGCTCGTTCTTGTTGAGATACCTACTTCCATGCGTGGAAAATAAAAGCAGGGTCGGTCACTATTGCGTCCTTCGTGGTCGCGTTGATCTTTGATTAATTATAGGGAAAAATAATTATCACCTTGGGACTTGTGTTCCACCCCCTCAGGAAATTATGCAACCTGCGCCTTCTATTTTGTTAGGGCGGTTCATTTTTTCCGAGCTCTGCAGTCACATCTCCTTCAAACTTATTTTGAAAATACCCAAATTACCCTTTCTCTCTCGTCGGATAACGCATTACTAATGTGGTTGACGGTCCTATGGTCCAGACAGGTGGTGGTGTGGCTTATCTGTGGGGTGTGGGGGGGAGGCTGTTGACCATCATTGGCCCAAAACAAGACACCTATAATAATTAGCATTATGGGGGTGATTTTGATCACAGAATAAGGGACAAATAGGATGATTTATTTCACCTATTCATTTTTAATCAAGTTTGATAGCAGAGTTAAATTATTTGAGATCGATTAGAGTTAAGATTTTTGTTTTAAAAACAATTTATTTTATTATTTTACGTGAAATTAGTTATTCTCAAGATAATAGTAAAATATCAAATTTAAAAAGAAAAATTTAAAAGAATAATTCGTTCGAATTCCACCTTAGATAATTTATCTTAACCTGTTATCAAATTGACCACGAAAGATTAACAGCAAAACCGTGGAACATTCATGGTATTAACACAGCGCTCGTGAGAATATGCATCAAACTATTCTTTCAACTTCTGCATGACCCCAGACCTTGACTGTTCCAGTAAATAAGCGCTTAGTTTCAGATATATTTACTAGTTTAAAGTGTTTTATAACCGCTGTTCATGTGGCGTGTTACTTTGCAGCATCATGTTCTATTTTTTCTGATCCATCGTAAGAGTTTCCACTTATATTAGTAAAGCATTATGGATAATGCATTATTAGTAACACAATATGAACAAGACAGAGAGAATGCGTAGAGAGAGAGAGAGGACTCTCTATCTCTCTCTCTCTCATTCAAGATTAATGTAATGCTTTTATTTAGCGTCAAGGTTCTTATTGACATTTGACTCATGATTAATCTAATAATTTCATAATTTCATTAATCAGATTGAGGAAAAGGTAGACTTATCATGTGTCATTTGTTTTTTTTCTAATTTTTTGATAATTTAATCATGTGGGAAAGCGAGAGAGAGGTATCTGTCAGTAACGTAGTAGTCATGACGGTAACACATTAACAGTAGTTGTCATGAGGAGAGCATCGTAGGGGTTTCCACTTATATTAGTAATGCACTATACATAATGCATTGTTAGTAACACAATATCAGTAAGAGAGAGAGAGAGAGAGAAAGAGACAGAGAGAGAGAGAGAGAGAGAGAGAGAGAGAGAGGGTCATCCCCTCGCACCATCACCACCACCCATCAAGGTCAGGTTTATTAATACCACATTACTGAAAACACATCACCGATAACACGGTATTGATAATGCAGTCCCTACAAACGTGTTTAAATATAAGATATCAACAGCACATTATCAGTAAAAAAAGAGAGAGAGAGAAAGAGAGAGGGAGGATAGTTTGGGTGTTTTAAATTGTGTTCGAAGGGGATGTGACTTAAGGGGTGGAAAATAAGTCTTCCTAAAAAAATAGGGGAGTCTGGTTGCACAATTTCCCCAAACAGCGGAAAACAAGTTCCCTCGGCTGCTAAATAATTTTTTCCTAAATTAAAAGGCTATTTTATTGAAATTTAAATTTTATTTTATTATATTTTATTATTAACTAACATCGTGTTATTCTTATATTTTTATATATTAATCTGACACCAAATAAGAGCTTTTTCAAATTTAATAAAAGAGTATTACGGGTGAAAAGTCAATCAAGAAAAAAGATTAGTTTTTAATTATGTGAATAAAAAAAATCTAAATTGTAGCAGACAACAGTCTCAGAAGTTCCAAATTAGAGCTTCCTAAATAGGGATAAAAATGAGATTGTCGGGATAAAATAATTGTAACCACTTAAAAAGAAATTATAGCTATCTTCCAACTTGTATTTTTCATGCTGAAACTGGGAATCACCAATCAAAGTTTTGCCAAACGCGCCCGTAGAAATCTCTGTCGAGGAAAATCGAGCCAAAGCCCGTGGACAACCATGAGATGCATTACCATTTGACATACACAACGAAAGTCTCAGTTAGCATGTTTCCAACAATGTCACTCCAAAAACAGACAACAGATTGACCAACCAAAGTGATTTTGCCTGACATCAAAGTCTACCGAGTCAAACCTTCTACCAGAGCCAACCACTATAAGATGCAACTCATCTAAAAACCAACAAGTAAATGCATACCACTACTTTGTCAAAACTCTGAAGGTGGTGTTAAAGACTGAAGAGATTGGGAACAAGACAAATTCTGGTTTTCCTGGCATAGAAGTGGCAGAAAGGGCCAAAGGTGGCATGTAAGCAGCCGAGGGAAAGCACTGCAGGCAGTGGATGTGCAGTCAGACATCCCTCAACATGTCCTGCTCACATATGCCACTATTCTTCACGCAGTAGATGTGCTTTTCACAGATGAATTCAGTCAAGGAGCTGGGAAAAGCTGGTATATGAACCAAGAATAGTGCCATCATAAGCAATTGACTGGCTTCTTACCGACTATTCTATTGTACACGTATCATAGGTTGTAACGACAGAATGCACAATAAAATAGGGATTCCTTCATCGAGGAGTAATAGCTAGGAGATGTGAGCCACGTGTGGGCCATGCAGTGACACATCCAACAATGTCTCCTGCACATATGTTGGTATCCACTGAGAATTTGATGCATTTTTGCAGATTAATTCAGTCTATAAGATGGGAAAAGTTCGAATCAACTCCAGAATATTGTGGTCATCGGCTACCGACAGATTTGTTATCCATTCTCCAATCTATCGTATCCACATCATACATTGTTGACAGATTGCACAGAAGAGGGTGGGATTCTTTCATTCTGGCAGACTACCCAGGAGAAGAAAATGGCTCATGTAGAATACTTTAAATTGATGCCCCGTGGGCAACTTCCTTGGCGGCATAAGTGTTCTCCTGGAGTTGGGGGCTTGGAGCTGAAAAGCTAATCTAAGATTCTCAGTCAAATATACGTACGAATTCCTGGCAGAGGAGGTGTTTGTAGTCCTGTGTCGAAAAACACAGTCCACACTCAACATTGGAGATCAAACTCCTTACCTGGAGGATAACTCGATTGAAGCACCCACCTGTAGCCAGCCATCCTCGCCTATGGGTGGAAACTGCTAGAAGCTGGACCACATGATGCAACCTATGTGGCATCAGAAGGAGGAACATGTATTGTAATTTGTAGCATCTATTCCTGCCCTTTTCTCTTCTGCAATCTTCAAGTGGGTACACGACAGGGCACAAATAACGTAGGGACCCCAGGAGCAGTGAGGAGCTGTTATTCGTGAAGGAAGTAGTGACCAAAATGCAACCACAATGGTTGTTGGTCAAACTACATGGTGCTCTCTGTAATATGGAGTTTCAGAATACAAAGGTGGGGGGAGCAAGCCTCTTGAAGGGGTGGTAGTAAGCACAGAAACTGTATGGGTGAAACCTCTATCGGGTGGCAGAAAGGGCTACGATATTGTGGACAATGGATGAAAACAGCTGGTGCATTGAAACTATTGATGGGTAGATGTGGATGTAGCCTGCCAATTTGTAAACATGCAATTCCAGATCCCCCCCTGGTACCATTCACTTCCCAAAGAAAAAACAGCAAATGCATACACCTACAATGCACTGCATTCTTCAACAAGAACACCAAAGCAAGCAAAGCAACAAGCACAAGCACCATTGGGCATGCTTCCCTTTGTTCGCAGGCTAATGGGACACTACGCAGATTTAACCAACGGCCTATAAATAGACTATCCGCATACACAATACGCAACCCTCGACAAAGACGCCTTAAATCAAGGGCTAAAGTCACCATTGATTGCAGAAAAACACTTCACCTATTCACTTCTCCTAACAGTAATAGTAAGCAGATATGAAAGTGCCGTAGTGCAGAAAAAAATCAACACAAAACAAAACCAGATCCAATGGCGATACTACAAAACCAAATCAAGTATGAATCTTTAACAAGCATGGCAAATAAGGCTCCAAAATCCCTAACCGAAACGAGAAAAAGGGAATGACCCATCCAACGGGAGAGCACAGCGAGATCGATCCAAGGCTTAAAACCTCAGCTTGGTGAAGAACCACCTGTTCTTGCCGGTCTTGAAGCGCTCCTCGAAGCGGGCCTTGATCTCCTTGCAGGCCGTCACCTTCTTGTCGCGGGCCTGCAGGGCGTCGGGGGCGGCGACGACTTCCTTGAGGTCGACGTCGAGGGTGTAGCGGGTGGGCATGATGTGGTTGTAGTTGACGACCTTGACGAAGGCCTTCACCCGGGACTTCTTCGCCGTCTTCTTGGCGGAGTCCTTGCGGATCACCTTCTTGGGGTACTTGGAGATGCCCGCCACCAGGCAGTGGCCGTAGGGGCGCTCGCGGGTCCCGTCGTCGAAGTTCTTCACGATCACCGCCTTGCGCCCGGCGAAGCGCCCCTGCAGGATGATCACCGCCTTGTTCGGCTTCAGGAACTTCACCATCTTCGCCGGTGGCGGCCCCTCCCTGCCGCTGCTGCGGACTTCCGCTTCTCCGCCGACACCGAGTGGGAGATCGGGCTCCCGAGAAAAACCCTTGCGAGGGAGATGCGTACGAACCTCCCCGGGCAGATTCGACCGACGAACCCTAATGGGGGAAGCTGGTGAGCGAAATGCCAAAGTTGCCCCCACTGATAATGGGTCTACTGGTTTACCCGTCAGTGCTACTAATACTATAACCTTATTTAAATTACGTACATACCCTTATAAATATCTATTTTATCAAATAAATATTTTTATTTAAATTTATTATTAAAAATACTTTTAAAATACATTAAATACTTGCGATGATTATACCATTGTCACGAAGATAGAGGGGGGCCAAGACAGGTGGTGTAGAGAGATGGGGGAGAGGGGCTCTACTCAGCAAAGGGGGAGAGAGGCTCTCTCTCTCTCTCTCTCTCAGTCAAGATAATTTTTAATATTTTACACATCTTAACATTTTTCTTGACATATTCTATCAAATATTAGTCTCTAGTTGATAGTCGAGAACTATAGAGATATAACCGTAAATATTTGATATATTTTTATAATAGATCTAAATAAAATATTTATTTGACAAGACCAATATTTACACGGTATATATGTAAAATCACTTTAAAAGAGAGAGAGAAAAATGTATAAATAACACCCTAAACAAGAGAAGAAATATCACCTTCAAATAACCATTATTATATTATTAATAATCCTGTGTACAATGTAAAATTATCCCCAAGATTAGTTGCCGCTTACATCCTCAACTTTAGTTTATGAAATTAAAAAAACGAATCAAGTATATCTATAGAAATATTATTGTTACTAACACATTATGTCAAAGAGAGAGAATGAGATATAATGAGATACGTAGGTGTAGAGAAAAAAAAGAATTTACCAAATATTAAAGATATTTTGATTTGCTTAAAATTGGTTAAATAATAAGTAAGATTAAACAGGATATTTAATATAATGCTAATTATGGATAAAGACAAGGGTATCTTTTTAAGTGTTGCAACGTAGCCAGATTATTAATAATAATGACTCTATAAGGATAGTAAATCTGTAACTAATCCATTTAACATTATTATTTTTGTAATTATCGCTTTAAGAAAGACATGAATATTTTATAATTGTCTCTTTAAAAAATAGTCGAATGGCTTTTAAAATAAAGGTATCGTGTGTGTATATATATATATATATATATATATATATATATATATATATGATTGTCAATGGAGCGGATACAAATTGAATATATGATTATCTATATTCATTCCATTTTAAAAATTAAATTATCTGATTTTAATCTTATCTGGTGGATTATTATATTATTAATCCGTACTTGATTGGAACAAAAAATTTAAAATTTTTAAATTATTCGCTATGATTCTAAAATAATCCACAAATTTAATAATTTCTACATGAGGTTGTTCTTAACTTTATTAAGATGATGAACGATAATGAAAAAAATACTAAATAAAATATATATTTCTCACCAAATTTTACATTTTATAGTATATTATTATATATATATATACTATATGATATATGATATTATGGACAAATAATTTACGGAGCAAATAATATGATATATGTATCTGTTCCGACTCAAATTCAGATATTATCCGTATTTGAGAAAACGAATACGAATTTGAATATTATCCGTCGATATGGACTCGAATTCGAAGTGGATCCGAATAATATCCGGATCCGTTAACAGACGTAATACTACGGTACAACTATGATAGTTGATATAGTCTGGTCTTATTTCATTGTTAGGTCCAAATCTAATAAGTTAAATAAAAAATGTGTCATGTTCTCCGTATGCAACATGCCGATATTTATGAAGGTAAAAATGAGGGAATAAATATGAGCAACCTAAAGGGGGGAGCTTTCTTTGTTAGTTGGGGTTGTAAATGAGTTGAAATTGAACGCGAAATCAGTAGACTCTAATTATGATAAGATTGGACCATATTGTTTTTATTTCATTTAATTTTATTTTTATTCTCAAAAATGGGTCTTGTTTCATATAGCTTTATTTGAAGTTTTATATTTAAAAATATATTTATACATTATTCAACTTTCAAATTCCCTTAAAAAAATTAAAAGCATCTAAAGATCACCTTCTAATATTGTCATAATATTGAGGGCTAAACTTCAAAGTAAAATAATATAATTTTAAATCATTTTATGATAAAAAATTGAGAAAAATAAAAAATATAAATAGAATACAGAAGATGTTGCAGTTAGACTTAGGGTCACAAGATTAGTCACACATTAGATATTTAGAAAGTAACCAAGTGTTTATAAGACTTGTCTTACCCAAGAGGGTACTTTTACCAGGACAAAACCTCACCTTCGCTATGGGGATAATACCTCTTGGAGGCACCAAAGTTCATCTCGTATCTACACAATGGCGTCGTCTTTGGGAACCATGAGTTCGCACCACCATGACTTCTCAAAGAGGGCTAGTGTATTGAGACATAAGGCCACAAGATTAGTTCCACATTAGATGTCGAGAAAGCAACCAAGTGCTTATTGATGCGGGACGAACACGGGGACCGACTCTAAGTGATGCGGACCTCGGACTCTAAATGCGGACGCGACCTGCAACATACAACAATGGAGACACTTCGGCCCGACACTAAGAGTTCCTATGGGCTATACGTCGCTAACAGAAACGCAAGTTCACTCGTCGTCCTGAGCGAGGGGAAACGCGGATCCGCGTGGTTGAGAAATCGGCGGAGTCAATGGTGGTCGACTCACTTCCGTGCTCGGATCGAGCTACGGGACGGGTCACTCTCTCGCTCACAGCGGTGACATGAACTCACGGGCTAGAATCCTAACGCACTCACAGCGGCATATGACCGTATACTAGCTAAGCAAGCGTAATGCCAAGAAGTTAAGACCGTACCTCCACGCACCCGGCATGGGAAGACCACCCCGGCCAAATCCGTACTCCCGGTTAACAAATTTTTACAGCGGTACAAAGTTTTGACCCACTCCACGCAGAGAGGTAACAGGTCACATGTGGGGCCCGGGAGTAGCGGGAATTGGGTTGACGGGCAGCATCTTGATGTCGCTCCGGCGGTGCCGAAACCCGCGTTTTGGTGCTGCCCGAACGGCGCGGTCTGCGGGTACGTGGGGCCCACGTACTGCTCAGTCCTCCAGACCTGGCGGGGTGGGTCCCGCTGTGATGGTGACACCTGGTGGCACGTTTCCCTGGACGGCGGTCGGACTGGAACACCGGTCGGAGGCCGGTCGGCTCCGATCGCCAAGTCTTGGAGTTGCTGTCCACAGATCTACTGCTTCTGTTTTACCGCGCACGATCCGGCGAGATTTGTCGCTGTGATCACTCCTGACGTCGAATCGACGCACAAGAGGTACCGTTGGAAAGCTCTCTCGAAATCCTTCGACCCTATATGACTCCATAAAATTCATGGGGACTGTACTTTTGTTGGCAGATTTATGAACCGGACTGATCTCTGTTTTAGATCTGGTCGGGCAGAAAGGAAGTTTCCTGAGAGTTGACGCTGACCGTGAAGTAGACTTCCGATTCAGATATAGATCTATTCATAAAAATTGTAGCGGAGAAAGATAGGAAAATGGCAATAATTTTTATGAAGGGTTTGGTGGAGGTTTCGATTTGTTGGAGATTTTATACTGACTGGGGGTCGGATCTGGACAGTGGCAGATAGAATTGAGTTGGGATCTGGAGTGAATTTTTAGAAAATATGAACGTGAACCTAAATTCACAAGAAAATTTTTTGATGTGGTATTAGGTGTACAGAACCTCCAATAAAAATATCAAGTCATTTGGATCACAATAAGGTGGGTTCATGAACGACCTATTAGGGTTCTGGAAATCTGGGCAGACTGTTGGCAGATCTGAAAGAATGTAAAGAACGAAAATGAAAAAATGGAAAATAGAAACTAGAGGCTCCACCAATTTTTTATAGGACGTGGTGATGATCTATGGAACTCACCCTGAAAGTTTGGGCTCCAAAAGATCTCGTGGCTGGGAGCATAAATTCGTGGAAGAATGGGCTGTCCTGGATGGACAGAACTCCGGCGACGATGGCGGTGGTGCGACGGCGGCACGATGGCGACGGCAACGACGAACTCACGAACTGATAGAAGAGGCTTCACACCTCTGATTCACAACCTTCCCAGCTGCAGAAGGAGGAGAGAGGAGAGAGATAGGGGGCAACCCTTGTTTGCTCCAACAAAATTCAGATTTTTCTCTTCATTCATTTTGAAAATAGGAAATACAACCATTTTATATGAAACCCATGGATCTTGGTTTACGTAGAGGAGATGCCAAATGCTATTTCCCCATATGGTCAAGTCTAATTAAAAAGTCTAGCCTAATGAGGCCAAAAGAGGGGGGGCAGCCCCCTTATTTTAAAGAGAGAAAGTGGGCTTTTCTTCTCACTTTGTCTCCCTTGGTCAACAAGAGAGGCTTGGTCCAAGTTAGGCCATAGACCAGCCAATTGGGCCTTCCAATCTAGGAAACCCATGAGAAAGAGAGAAGTCCAATTGGGCCTTAAGTCATTTAAAGACCCATTATGAAGTCTAGTGGTCCAATATGGCCACACTTCTTAATGGACTCTAAAGGGCTTAATCCAAATGGCTTATTAAGAGCCTTACAAAAAGCCCAACATGAAAACCCAAATAAAAACACACATTACAAGCCCAAATACAATGTAAATAAATGCTAAAAAGTGTCCAAACTCAAGGTGGAGACTCCAGACTATCTCCGAGCCAAAGGGAAGCCGATGTAGCCCGAGTGGTGCTCCGCGTACGGTACTGACGGCTCGCCGGTTCGTGCTTCTCGCTCGCTCTGGTGTCCACACCACTTATAAGGTTGGTTTTCACCTCTTAACCCAAGAGGGTCCTTTTACAATGATAAAATCCCACCTCCACTCATGAGACAATACATATCTCTTGGGGATACCAAGGTTCATCTCCCATCTACACAATTGGTCACAAGATTAGTTCAACATTGGATATTGAGAAAGTAACCAAGTACTTATAAGACTAGTCTTCACCTCCCATCTACACAATGGGCCACAAGATTAGTCTCATATTGGATGTTGAGAAAGTAACCAAGTACTTATAAAACTAGTCTTCACCTCTTAACTTAATAGGGCCTTTGTACAAAGGCAAAACCCCACCTCCATATGTTTATTTTTCGATTATGGAATATCTAATTCTTATAATTTAATGGTGATATTTTATGTATCTAAAACCTATAAAAAATAGAATCATGTCGGATTTTTTTCCAGATAATTCATTCATTTCACACAATGGGGTTGTTGGACTGTAGTCCCATTCATTAGTTTCCCAGATAATTCATTCATTTCACTATGGCCAAATGGAGTTCCAATAACAAGCTCACGTAGTCAAGGAAATCAAGAGATGGAAATAATCTTTTTTCCAAGGATTCCAAATAATTCAAACTCAAGTAGCAAGTCATTGGAGAAATGGCATTGAAATGGAAGTCAAACATATAAACTTGTCAATAAAGAGTATATCCCTATGAAAAGGTTGAAGATGTTATAGATTATTAGCCATGGAAAGGCTAGAACCTATACTATACACATCATGATCAAGAGACAAAGTTTCAGAAAATTGGGGCCTCCAGGGCCGTGTTCATACAGGGCATGGTCAGTCGCGTGGCTGCGATCATTCAGAGATGATCAGAAAGATAAGGTGGAAGCTGGACAGAACGTGGTCGGCATATCCACCGCGATCATCAAGAACGCGGTCAATCACTTGGCTGCGATCTACTCGGAGTTTGAAGAGAATACAGTCTCGGTGTCATCTGTCTAATCGAACATAACCTGAACACGGTGCCTATACAGGTCGCGCTCAGAACAGACACAATAGAATGCAAACAGAACCTCGTTATGTCATTCCAACGATCGGTTGAACTCTATCTTACATAGTAGGATGCAAATTCCAATGGTTTACAATCTTTGTATGGTACAACATGCTCGGCATTCTAGTGGGAATCCCAGACTCACGGAGACTTACGAAAGCCTTGATGAAATAGTTTTAGTCCAACAGAAGGAATATCCGACATAAGGTCCTGATTTCACCAATAATTTGGGTGGAGTGTCATTCAGAAATAGCGGTGTGGTAGGTCAAATGCCACCGGAGTGACACGACCCTCAAACAAAATTCTAACTCATCTATTCGATGAAAACACCAATAAACAACAAGGTTCACATGCTATGAAATTATAGAATATCATAAGGGTAACATCTAAATAGAATCTTAGATTCATTATACTCTTTTATTGAACAAGTTGACATGGAGATGAAGAGCGAATCAAGAGATCATATGATAGCATGCTTTTAAGATTTTAACCTTTATTCTATGATACCTAATTACAGTCATTGTTCAGACGACATTTATAACATAAAACATGCTTTTAAACTCAAAAGAACCGAAAGAAACGCACTGGAAAAACTAGGGTTTTCTTGGAAACCTATGCCAGGACACAGCCGTATTCGGGGCCACGATCACGAGAGACGTGGCCTATCGCGATGCCGCGTTAACGAAAATTTAACGATTTTAAAAACAAAAGAACTCTCCTAAATGTAGCCTATCGAGGTGCCGCGTTCAGAGATGCAGTCACTGTTAATATCACGATCAAGAATAGAGGGTTCGTTTCTGGCGGGAAACGACCGATCTTGATTCAATCGACTCATACATGCAATAGGGCCTACAAAAATTAGGCAAAATGCTTTTTAGAACACTTATACACGCGAACTAACATGATTTGAATCTTTAATTATACTGAGCTTGAGATAAATCTACCTTTTAAGTCGATCTAAGGGGAAAAACACCTCTCTCATGCTCGCCGGCGAACGCCCGATTCCTGCGCCTTTCTCTCCCAAAAATCGCCCCTATCCTCTGCCTCTTCAACCTTGCACGACCTAGGGTTCGACCAGCCACCTCTGGGGTCATATATATAGGGATCTGGCCACCCAAAACCCTAGTTAAACTGGGATAGAGATATCTGCCGAAAATCTCACCCTTTCTCCTTATAGCGTTGCCAAAAATCCTCTTCCAACCCTAATATCATCAAAATTTCGAAGGAAAGCGTTCTCCTCAAAGTGGGCTAGGGTTTACCTATGATATAGGGCCCAATAGGGTGGGTTTAAGCCACCAAACGCACTAAAGAATTAGGGTTTACAAATCAATCCAATTTTTTAAATTTATTGGCCCATTTACAACCCATATAAGTTTTAACTCTTGTCCAAAAGAACACTAATTCAAGCCCAAACAGCCCATTTGATTTATTCTAATTTTTATTTTTTTATGCTAGTCAATTTATTTAAGCATTTATATAATTATCTTTATACTATTGTGAGAGGAAATTGTAGAACAATTCTTATTATATAATAATATAATATATAACCGTGTTACTAAAGTGGGAGTGACATTAATGTGATATCTTTTGACAAAGTCTCGTACTTAAGAGTTGACATCAAACGACTATTTTAGTCCTCATAGGATTACTTGGGTGGATGATAGTTTACATATTTTTCATATTGATTGTGAACTTTTCATGAAATATCTTCATTAAAATTATCATCGTGTGTTCAATCTCCATAAAAAATCAAGCTCGTAAATATTTAGAGCTATTTTGCAAATATATTATTTCTTACACATATCCATATGAGTATTATTATGAATTATTTAAGTGCACAAATTAATTATTTTTTCTTGATGATATTGCTTGTAATTCTTTCTTGTTGCTGCAGGCATTATGTTGGATTGCAGCACAATGATGCCCTAGCATTGGGGACCCTAGACATCACCTCTCTTGCTAACTGACAAGACAAATAAAAAAAAACAAATGAAGTTTTTGGCTGCCATGCTAAGAAAAAAAAGAAATGAATCGATAGACATAATTTTAGAAGTAATTGGAGGTTGTGGGTCTTTAAATAAGACCAACTTGAGTGTCCATGGGAAGATATTCATGTTCTCACTCTTCCCCTCCCCCTTATGCACAATTTTAGAGGGTTCTCCATCTGTTTGTCCACATTGTCCCTCTCTCCCACGTTGTCTTCGTCTTCTCCCCCTTCTCTTCTTCTTCTAGTTTAGTTTTTGTCTTCTTTATTTAGTCTCTTGCAATTTTTGTTTACATCTCTTTGATGTCTTATTCTTCTTGTGTTCCTTTTTAATGTTAGTTATAGGAGGAGTTCTTATTGTTAGACTCTGGAGGTAATTTCTTTAAAGAGTTTGAGACTGAAGGAAGGAGAGAATATTATTACAACGAAGAGTTCCAAACGTAGTCCTAACCATCTTCCTGAAATTGTCATGTCACATCGTTAGCATCTTAATTCTAATTTTTTTTCTTCCTCTCTTCATTGCAATGAACAATAGTTTAATTAACACAACTCATTTAATTTCATGTCTATTTATTTGAAGTCGAGTTATTTTTTTTCCATTATAATTTCATATTCATCGGAGCTTGTTCTATTTACTCTTTAATTTTAGATCGCAATAGCTTGTTTTTTCTTTACGAGTAAATTTTGATTCGACTCGAACTCACCGCTATTCTATTAATTTTTAATATTATTACAATTAAGAATTAAAAACAATAATATTCGTGTCTAACAACACAGACGCGTTCTTACCAAGGGACTCATATTCCATCTTGACCCAATGTACTTGCCTTGCTCCTATTCAGTTTCACTCATACTAAGATCAAATCTGATGTGATATTGTTCCCATAGAGGTTGACTACATCATCTTAAGTGATTGTGATCGTTCAACCAATATGTCACTCTTCATGGCTAATCAAACTTCTGTTCTTCCACATACGACAGTAAAAATAATCACAATTCGTTGATCCCCTCTAGCGGCACAGTATGGTAGAGGTCCTCACACTGGAGTTTTAGGGTTGATCGAGTCATGCGCACAATTTGTTAGTAGTATGCACACTAGGATTTTTAAGCAAGTCACTTTCTTTGCATTGCATGATAGATGTCTGGATGAAGAAGTCGCTTAGTGCATCAATGTTAGTAATGGAACTCTTAAACATTTAGCAAAATATTCTTGGCAACACCCAGGTTCCAAGAGACTGATTATGTGATGATTCGTGTAAGGCTCGAGTAGTTTTCATGGGGAGCTATGAGGAAATTACAAGCCCTTAGTGCCAACCCATTTAAAATATTAAAACAGGTAAGGTCGAACGAGTATGCTCTTCCACTAGATTTGGGGATGGCCTCTAATTTCATTGTGTTTTATCTAATAATATATAGGGAGCTAAGTAGCTAACTAGGGGTGTCAATGGAGCCCCAGGATCCGAAAATCCGATCCGAATCTGAAATTGTTTTCGGATTCGGAGCTGCTTGTTTGAGCTGTAATCAGATATGTGTGATGATCCGAAGATTCACTTTTTTGATCCGAAATCTGATATTTCGGATCGGGTCATCGGGGCGCCATATAATGTCTTCTTTCGGGGCGAGCAACCCCATCGACCACAGCCATCAGCCATCGGCGCTCTCCACATCGATCTCCTTCGGCTGTCTAGGGTTTGCTCCCGTCTCCACATCGATCTCCTTCGGCTGCTCTCTCTGGGTTCCGGCAGCGGCATCTCACGACGGCGATCGGCCACCTACGACGGCGATCCTTCGGCTGCTCACGACGGCGACGACATCTCCTTCGGCTGCTCACGACAGCACCCCGCTCTCCTCTCTTAGGGTTCCAGCAGCGGCATCTCACGACACCCCTGCGGTTCTGTGGGCGTGGGCAGTGGCGGAAGGCATCTCTTCGGCCGGGAGCGGCGTGGTGTGTGAGATGGTCGGAAATGGCGTGATCGGTGGGATCTAGGGAGGGGGCGGGCTTCCTCTCCCTTAGAGACCCCACCCCCCCGGCACCCCTGCGGTTCTGCTCTTCTTCCTTGTTTCCCTGGGTCGCGTGTTGCTGATCATTTGCCTGTGAGCCTTGGGAGGAAAGGTGGAGGGGGAGGGGCGGAGGCGGCAGATATTTCTGGGTAACAATTAATAGGTTAGTTCGGGTAGTAAACAACAACAAATCTGATTTACATTTTTGTTCTTTTTCCTTTTTGTCGACATCCATCACAGTGGTCGTAGTTTTCTGTCCGCAACAAATGTGCGTTTTGCTCAATAAGCCATCTTCTGGTTTCAGATCTGGCGTTTTGCTTCTCTCCCCATCCCACATTATCTGCCACTTTTGAACTAAGGTTGTAGTGTCGATAATTATTTGTTCTCAATAACGTCACTCATTCGTCTTTGTTTTTTCGTTTCTTCTGGGTCGTGGGGTTGCTCCAAAATGTGATTTTTTCCCCCTCTTCTTGCTTCCTTTCTTTTGGTAAAAGTCTCTTTTTTTTACTGTCAAGATTCATTTTTTAACCCGCTATTTGTCATTTAAATTATGTTGTTATTGTATTATCATGCGCCATGAATGCTAATGCATCATTTCCATGTCTGCACTATATAAACTATTATATTTTCTCTATATAGAAATCATTTGTGAAGTGCAATACTTGAGTCTTGTCATTTAGGAGCAACAAACTCACTGAAGATCTTTAAGTTCCTACATTTCTTGTATTATTTCACTTGTATGCTTCTCTGTTAATGAAATTCCTATGGTTGCAGAGATTGGTGAAGAGGTTAATAGCATTAAGCCATTAAGTTCAAGCTTTGCAGAGATACACAGTAGAAGGTTGATGCAGGTTTTTCAATGCATGAGATGAACATGGTCTGATAAATAAGTTTTGTTTATCATGTTAAGATTTCAAAGTGAATGGCAAACAAGATGATACAACTTGTTGGAAGTTGATTCACGTAAATACCAATGGATGTTCCCTGATATGCTTCAGTGGGGAAATGTTTTGATATACTTTGTAATTTTAGATCTGAGATTGTAAACTCCCGAATTTGCAGCTTCGGATCCGAAATTACAAGCAAACTGTCGGATCCAAAACTGTAAACTGCAATTTTATCTATGAAAGCAGAGGCCAGAGAGATGATTTTCAGGAATTTAGTTTCATTTTCTGTTGGAGTACAGTGCACAGAGACCTAGTCTTTTTATCATGTACCCAATAATCTTTTGTCTTATCTGGTTTTCAATAGTTTAGCATTATTTCATTGTTTTCATATGAGGGGCTTGGGTAAATGTATCCTATTTGCTCTACACTCCCCTTTGCTTTTGGCATTGAGTCTATTTGCATATTGTGCAACTTGTGTTTTTTGTTTATATTCTAGAAAATAGCAGTTGTGGTACTCTTTCTTGCCTAAAGTTTCACCTGTTCTTTTGTTTATATTCTAGAATGCAGATATACAATCAGACTGTAGGATACTTTTTCTTCAGAGCATTCTGATGTTCCCTACGGGAACCCCATATTGTTATCCTTTTCAACCTTCATATTCCAAGAAACTGCTTTGGCCTTTGTCATGTATGTTATGAGTTTACACAGATAATTTGAGCTGAACTTTTCCTTTCAAGGTGGTATATAATGTGTGTTAGTTTCTCCTTTCGATCAGATTTCTCTACTGTGTTTGCTTCCTGTCTTCATGATTTTCTAAGCTGTAAAATTCGAATCCTTATATCTTTTCAATATATGAGTTTTATCTTTGGATAAGCAAATTCTCTGGCTTCCTGGCCATGTGAGCCTCCATAGTCTTGTCTCTTAGTGTGAAGTGAATAATCATAATATGAAATTTGAATCATAGTTTAAATTTTTAGATCCGGATTTGGCCTAATTAGAAACTTCTAAATTTACAGTTTCGGATCTGGGATTGCAAATTGCAGTTCCGGATATTTGACTTTTACTGTACTTTGTAATGTTTGTTTCTCTTTTATCCAAGAAAATTTGGTGGCTTAATGCATATTTGAACCTATGTCCTTTCTAAGGCCATATGTCTCTATACAGTGGGCACTTGGGTTTGAGTGTTTTGTCAGATGTGTGACTTATCAGTTTTATGCTGGTTCAGAAGTACTTTGAACTAATTAATGTTCACTTGTAGGATCCTTTATCATTAATTTAAAGTTGATAGGTTGTATTATTCATAGGTGACATCTGTGTTCTCTGATGCATATGCTCTGAATTTGTATGTGCTTTGAGAATTGAGATATTACTGCTTCCACTTCTGCTTTAGTCTGGTATCATGTTTTGCGCCTCGAGTCCTGATTTATTGGATTCTCTTATTATCATTATGCATTCTACTTACACCTTGTTCTTGCTATGTTTTTGAAATGTTAAATACGCATAAAGCAATAGTTTTTTTTTAAATTCAAGGTTTGTTTTGATAGTACACATTATGTTCCTGAACAACTTCAATGATAATGGATTATGGTTTGGAATTTAAAGAATGAGGAAGAAGTTTTCAGACTGTAGAAGGAATTATAGCATTGCTCAACCAAATTGTGTTGTAAACATACTGAGTATTTTTTTCTTTAACTGTACTTAATATACAGCTTTTGTATAAACACGATTAGTTTTAGCATGTTTTTATTTATCTCTACAATGTTCAGTCTGCTTAATTTGAGTCTTTGTTACCTCTCTGCATTTCTGGTAGTGATATTGGAAAACAGTGGAAATGGAGGAGACATTCCTTCAGTTTAGAAATAGCAGAGAAGACTGCTTCTGCAGGAGGGCTTTCCATTGAATATGTTGTTGTTGTTGAATATGTTGCCCGGCCACTTCCATTGACCCCGGCTTATGTATAATAGCTAACTGATGTGAACAATATTGTTGTTGGCCCTATCAACAGTGGAATCGCAGCCACCACTGACGCTGTGGACCAAAATGCACCCTCTGCCAGTGCTGATACCAACACCACTGAAGCAGACTCCTCGATGAATACCGCAGCTCACTGAGGCCAGAGACTGTGGAGGCTCTCTTCTGCACCAAGGACTGGCTTCAGTAAGTGCCAATGTCATTTGTATTATATAGTTCAAAATCTTGTTTGTCTTAGGAAAATAGTTTATTAGCACCATTCCTTGAACCCCAAATTTAACACCACTAAACATGCACCACAACCCCCTCTTTTATGAAGTTTTAACTCATTGTTTATTGTCAAGTGATGAAATGGTATGTTTTTATTTGCTGGAGTCAAATTTGGAGTCAAGAAATGGTGTTAATAAACCTGCTTCCTTTATTTTATCCCGTTCAAAACCCTGCTGTCTATGATGTGCATATTTGTTAAACACCCGTATTGAGGTGGTAATAATACTTAGAGCTATGTGCTGAGTGGGCCATGTTCAACTTTTCTAGGTACACTGATAAGAGCGACGTCTTCAGTTTCAGGGTGATGTTGGGAGTCTTATTCACAGGAAGAGACCCATGTGATCCGCTCTTCGGTGGGGAGGCTGGTGGGGGCAACCTGGGAAGATGGGTGAGGCATTTGCAACAGACTGGAGATCCATTTGTAATAGCCTTGGATGAGGCAGTTGTTGATGCACACTATTTATTATCATGTTATTTGATTCGTTCATAATGTGTACTTAATATGTGGATCCGAAAATGGATCCAAAAAAGTTCTGAAAATGGATCCCAAACAGTTATGAAAAATGTAAAAAATATGTACAACAGGGATTTCGGGTAGATCCGAATCCGAAAATGCAGGTTCGGATTTGGTTTAGATCCGAATCCGAAATGTCTTCCTATTTCGGATTCGGGTTAAATTCGGATATTATCTTATCGGATCCGGATCCGGATCAGGCAGGATCCGACCCGGATCTGATCCGTTGACAGGGCTAGAGCTAACAACGATACTCATTGAGTTGTTTGAGCATTTTCCTCACCTGTGTGAGCAACCCATATGCCTGAGAGTGCATCAATCATATTTTTTATATGACATGAACATATTGAGAAGATACTAGATGGACATATTATTTCTATCAGGGTTTCAATACTTTAGCCATATCTTATCTGTTGACAAGATTGGCCGCCTTATGAGAACCCGAGGATCAACAGGGGGGTTACAATGTATTGATATAGAACTATCAAAGTAGTCTGAAGTCATGTTGACCCACACTCAACGGGTTTGAGTTTTTTGCACCTTGAGATCCTCTTTGATATGGAGGTAGGGTAGTTTATTCGACTTATTTGGGTCGAATAAGTTATCCGACCTCGATTAAGAGATTTGTGTGTGAGAGATGAGAGTGGAACCCACATAATCTCTCTCATCGGATATATTACATGACCTATCTTATTTCGTTAACAAAATTGGCTCGTGAGAATGTCGGTTGGAGATATTTTTTTAAGATGTAAGTAGTATTTTTCTATTTTATTTTGTATTTTTTTTTGCCTTAGTTTAGAATGCATGGACTATTTTGCACATTTTATTCGTTATAGGGTTTATTTGACGTTTTTAATCACTTTTGAGCATTATTCTAATTTATCTCTAAAAGGTAGCTCTAGGGGTGAGCATAATTCGGGTTCAACCCGAAAACTAAATCGAACCGACAGATTTACTTTGATTTGGTTCAGGTTAAAATTTTAAAAAAAATGGTTGGTTTAAAATCGAACCGTATTTAAAATTTCGGTTTGATTTGGTTGTTGGTCACTAGAAACCAAACCAAACCGGTTAAACCGATTTATGTAGGATTATTTTATCATTTTATTCAAAACCTAAAACTTAACCTAATTGTTTAACCATTTCGCTTCCTCCGTATTTCCCAGTTCCCACACACCCCGCGTCGCGACCCATCCGGTCCTCCCTCACCCCGCAGCCGCAGGAGACCCGCGACCTCTGGCCCTCCCGCCGTCCGACGAGTCCTCGACCCCGCCTGCAGGAGGCCCGCGGCGCGACCTCTCCGGCCCTCCCCCTCCCTCGACCCCGTCGGCAGCCGGCAGGAGACCCGCGAGGCTGCGGAGGCAGCAGCGCCAAGGCAGCCGACGTGGCGGTGTGCCCAGGGCTGCGGCGCCTGCTGCAAGCTTGACAAGGGACCTGCGTTTCACTCCCCGCGGGAGATCTTCTCCGACGACCCTTCCAGTGCCGAGGTGCAGTGTGCGATTCCCCGTTCTCTTCCCCTCCCTCTCCCTCTCTTCTTCTCATCAGATAGGGGTAAAAAAAACAAAGAAGCAATCTTTCCTTCCTCCCTCAGTCTTTCTATCTTCTGCTACAGTTTCATGTGGTAGATGCCTCCTCCTCCGCCCCCTCCCCCCATTTTCGTGCTCTAAAAAAAAATCCCATTTTTTCCCTCTTGCCAGAGCAGCTCTACGTAAGGCTGTCAATGGGCCGGGCCGGGCTTAGGTCGGCCCGGCCCGGGCCCGACTTATCAATATTAAGGCCCGAGTCCGGCCCGGGCCCGAGCTATGTCGGGCCGGGCCTGATATTATTAAAAAATTGTGAAGCCCGACTAAGGCCCGGCCCGACAATTTAAATAAAAAATAAAAATTAAGGAAAATTAATACATTTAATAATATAAAACTCATAATCTCACTAAATTAACTAAAGTTTTGATATTAATTACATAATTTGTATGAAAATAGAGTTTTAAAATTTTCAATTAAGTAAAATAATATAGTTTTAACTGAGTAGTTTTTAAAATTTGAAAGAAGAAAAAAAAAAGAGAACGGGCCGGGCCGGTCCGCGGGCCGAACTTAAAGCCCGAGCCCGACCCGTGGACCTAATCGGGCCGGGCTTTTAGGCCCGGCTAAGAGCCCACGGGCCGGAAAAGGCTTTGCAGCCCGGCCCGAAATCGGGCTAGGCCCGCGGGCCTGTCGGGCCGACCCGGTCCATTGACAGCCCTAGCTCTATAAGAGCATGATAAATCCGGACGGATGGTGCATACACTACGAGCACTCCACGCGGACATGCTCCATATACGCCGGTGAGCAACCCCTGCCCGCAACCCAACTCCCATGGAACCCAGGATGCCTAACCCATTCTCCCTCCCATTTCCGCCACAGAGAGGCCATACTTATGCTGTGTGGAGCCGGGCGTCTTCGAGAAGTTGTTCGGCATCGAGGAGAAGCGATTCAACAGTGAGGCGTGCAGGTGGGTTCCCATGTCTTCTTTTCGACTCTTGTGGCCTCCAACGGGAGGCCAAAACTCCCTCTTTTACTTGCTCACGCGAATTCAGCTTCTCCACTCCCTCCCTCTGCTCCCCCCGTCTCCCGTTGGACATGTAATTATGGTTCAAATCGAATCAAACCGAACTAAACCGAATTAATTCAGTTTGGTTTGGTTTGGTTTCAAAGACGTTCGGTTTGATTTGGTTCGGGTTGACCCCTCGGTTTGGTTTGGTTTGGTTTGAGAAAAAATCTACTCAAACCAAACCGAACCGTGATCACCCCTAGGTAGCTCTTGTAATCAAATTAATAAATCTGATGAAATTGAGAGAGAGAGAGAGAGAGAGAAACCCTATTTTCCTAAACCCGCCAGAGGGAACCTGAGAGCGGGTTATCCTGGGAGAGGGAGGGCGCCCACCGGCAGCTTCTCTCTGGTCTTCTTCCACCCCCGCTCTTCCTGTTTCTCTGTCGAGCACACCGTACAGTAGGAGCAGCGACTCCACTCTCTCTCTCTCTCTCCCCTCATCTCTCGCTAATCTCTCTTTCTCCCCTGTTCGGCCGCGACCGGCGTGGGAACCGGGCGCCAACGCGCGTCCCTGCCCGCTCGCCGTACGGCTTCCCCTCGCTTATCTTTGTCCCGTCTCCTTCGCTTATCTTTGTCCCGTCTCCGTTCCTTCTCTCTTTCTCTCTCTCCCCTCTTCCCGTACGTAGCAGCCGGGGCTATCGCAGCCCTTGCCTCGCTGCTCCTTCCCGCACCCACCAGTCCAGCCGTGCAGGGCCGAGCGCACCCAGCGGTTCCTGGCGCGTAGCGCTCCGAACGAAGCCGGAGGTTTCCCCCTTCGGCCAGCACTTCTTCCTCCCCCTCGGGTGTCAACAGCAGTGGAGAAGAGTTTTCGCAGACCCAAATCAGCGCCGGCCATCACTCCCAAGCAGGCACGACAGTGGTCAACCCCCTCAACGCGGATTGAGGCCCCCTCACCCCGGTGAGAAGGTTCGCTTCGACACTCAATCACCCGGCTAGAATTGTACTTGTTTATTCTGTATGCTTTCAATTGCTCTGTGCTGCGAGTGAGTTAATTTGAGGGCCCCGATATAGTCTCTAATAGCTATGGGACTTAAGTAAGCGAGACATCCTAGTTTCGTATATGTGAGCCAGGTGGATGACATTAGAGCACGTCCTAATCTTGTGGTAGTTCCCTAACTACCGTTAGTCTACTTGTTCAATATTTTTGTGGGACGATACCGTGAGTTTGCAAAGCCACTCGGATTGGAAATTGTCACTCTTCAAACTCATTGTGTTACTAATTATCACTTGCTAAGCATTTATTTGCATTATTATATTGGTTAAATCAGTTCGTGTCATTCAGGTTGAGTCCGTCGTCCTATATCATCCTACGTCCACAACTTCAACATCTTCAAGTCAACAGAGAACATCCTGAACCAAACAGATCTACACAAATTTAAAAGTTTTGATAATCTTTCCAAACATGTAATGAGCAATTTGCGTTCAATTTTAAAAATTAAGATAAAACTGACACGAACTAAAGACAGAGAAATAGCCACTGAAAAGAGTGCTCCGAAATACCTAGATTGTTTGATAAAATACACTATTTTAAAGTCCTAGTCATAAAAAGAGTCCAAGTTTATTGTAAGCTAATTTTTTACAATAAGTTTAATTTGGGTAGTTTTGATTTTGGTTTATCATAGGCTCATGGTCTCTTTGTGAACAGATTTTTCTTATAACGTAATCCGAAGTTAGTTTATGTCAGATTGGCACTTCTTAAATTAAAACTAGTTTTTAAATTTTATGATGGTCATTATAACTTATTTATTTATGTTTCTCATTTTTCAATAAAAGTTACCATCAATTCAATTATCTACGGTCAATAAGTAAACAGGAGTTTACTTAAAATATGTTTCTGAGAAATGAACTTACAAAAATTAAGTTATGATAATACCATCCCATTTACCCCAAGTTGCATCCAAGCAACACCCTCATGAGTCGCATCCCATGTCTTTCAGCAAGGTCCCATGCCATTCAGAAATTGGTTATATATCTCTTTGACCAAACTACCCCTGTGAATTCTGAAAATTATTCGTGTCCCTGAGACAACTTATAGGGTGCACCTAGGAAGCAATTGCTCTCGGTGCCTGTCACCTTGTCCGCCTCGGTCTCCATCTCTGACACCGGTTCTTCACTGGCGGCCACGACTCCTCCATCAACTGGCTCCAGCGACAACATCTGAGGTGCTTCTTGTTCGCCCCCTTTCCCCTTTACCTCTCTACCCCCTGCACTCTTTTTTCCTCAGTGGAAAAAGTGTTCCCAGTATCCGCAGCACAGTGGCAGTGGCCCCGGGTGACTGGCACTGTTGGGTAGCACCTGGTTGCTGGTTGCAGGCAGTAAGGAGGAGGATGATTAGGAGGAAGGGAAGAAAGAGTAGTATACTTATTGTATACTCGTTGCTTACTTGGTTGGGGGTGAACCTTGTTAACATGTATCATCAACTTATTCGATTTGTCTAATCTAACAATAGTGTTCACTGTATCATTTGATTTATGTTGGGTTGAACCCCCTTAACATTTTATGACATCTTGTTGCTCATTTGTACGAGAGGAACCCTACTAACATTTTATCATCTTCTCATTAGATTTTCCTAACCTAACAGCACGCCGTATCTTATCATTTATGTTGGGACATTTTGATACTATTATATGAAATCCCGGAATTTTGGTTAAATTGGCTACACTCTTGCAGATATCCTTTGATTGGCGTCAGGTACCAACTGATCCTATAATTATTTATTAGCTTGCATTCAGTAGGAATGTTCCTTACTTTGGTACATCAGTGCAATAGAGTAGTCTAAAAAATGGTTGAGAATCAGGCAAATCCAGTTCATTGACGGGAGGATAAGTTGCTTACACTTGGGTGCCCTGTCAAAACAAAGTGAAAATAATGGGGTAGAAAATAGCTGATTGTAAAACAAAGACAAGGCATGCCCCCCCCAACATTATTATGTTATATCTGTTACCGATGGGATTGGGAACTAGGATGGGTGCGGAGGAACATCATGTTTTGTGTCTTCTTTACTGTGTGTACAGAAATTCTCAGTTGCCATATGCGTTTCTTGGTGAGGACTCTCTCCATGGAAATTGCAACGCAATCAATGAACAGATTAACCAAATTCAAAGCTTCAGAATCAGCTAGAGTAGAGTTAGAGCCTTGCCATTACTTGTAGAGTCTAGAAAATTTTGGCGCTGCTCTATGTGAACATGAGATGGCATTTTTTGAGAGAGAAAAAACCTGGTAGGGTTTCTTAGCCAGTCTCCAAACTAGTCTGGATATTGTAATTGGAGTACTTGGTAAATTTTGAAATGAATATTTGGATTGGGTTGCTCAGAGAAGGCCTCTTTGACGGAGAAGGTCATGGAATCAGTTGAACACATAGTTGATGGACTTTCTATATTACTAATAAAACATGGGAACATATGGCACCAAACCTTCTATGAATAACTCATCAGAAGGGTTGCAACATTTTTTTGTCGACCAAATGCATTGCAAAGAAGTCTCATATTTAGAAAAAAGATGCCAGTAGAATTGTAGAACACTATTCCCAGGTTACTTTTAAGTTTTAACCACCTCTTTCTCTCTCATGATTTGCATGCTGTCCCCCACCTCATTTGTTCTCTCTTTTAACCACCTCTCTTTCTTTACCCCTTCATTTTCTCTCTCCCCCTCTAAAAACACACCCACACACACACACACACATTGCTTGACAGTATGGATGTGAAAGTTCTTGAAAACACCAGTCTCATATCTGCGTTCCTTCACACCCCAAAAACACACGCACACACATTACTTGACAGTATGGATGTGAAAGTTATAGAAAACACCGGTCTTATATCTGCGTTCCTTCTTTTTTTCTATATCCATTACAGGTTCTAAGAATCAGTCAGTGATGGGAAAGGGATCAAACAGACAGAAGAAGTGCTCGAAGAACCCCAAATTCAATGGTCGTCCTAGTCTCCAACAAAGGAGTGATTCTTTTGGGGAAGAAAATATGGACGATGAGATTGATACCTGTATGGGTGCATTCTTCTTACCTTGTCTAGTGTCCTATGTTCAACTTTTATTCTTGTTGTATGCTCCTTGCTTCAGATTTTTTTGTTTTATCATGATGTCACTTTTCATCTTTTTTTTTAACTACTTACTTTACTAATTTTGGCAGTCCACAAGCAGCGGGATGTGGTTCCCATTGACGTTAACCGTGATGCTGGTTGGTATTGGATTGCTAGTGATGTCATGTTGACTGGTTTATTGGGCCGCCTCTCACTTTATTTTATTGTCTTCTCTCTGCCCGTTGCGGATTGGTTGAATGGCTGCAGGGGATGCTTCAGATGAAGATGATGATCAGCCAGTATTTGATTTTGAGGTTTGCTAGCTCATGCATTGCATTTCTAGTTCAGCTTGATGAGTTATCTTTACAAATAGTTTGAGAAAACACTAAAAAACATTTTTTGGCTTAGTCACAATACCCACAGTGCTTACATAAGGAGGTAGAGGATTGTGCACAAAGAATATTGATGGGTGGGTCATGCATGTCCCCATGGGTGCTATCTTGTGGCTTTTGCCATCTTGGTAATCTTTGTGTTGAAAAAAAAAGGAATGCATAGGACAGCAAGTGTTATGAGGGTAGTGTGTAGAATGGGCTAGTTTGGGAAAATTTTAACATATTAGATTAGTGATGTGCTTCCGTGGAAGGTGGATGTCTTGCCCGCTTTGGTTCTTTTTCCTTCCGGTCGCAATGCCCTCAATGCTTATGTCAGTCATGTTGACAAAATAATTATCAATTTTCCCATGCTTAACATTCCTAAGGATTGTGCGCAGATTTGTAGGTGAACTTGTGTCAGTTTGATGATTTAGGTCCACATATGTGGGTCTAAAAGCAATTTGTACATTTTAACATGTTTGTATTTTCTTGCCTGGCCATTTTTGTTTTAGCCATCCAACATGGTTTGGTTGTTCTTTGTCTTCAGATTCTTTGTTTTATACAGTTGTAGGGACCATGTGAAATGCATTTACTAGAAGACATGTTTGTGAACCATTTGGGAAAATTCACAAAAGATATAAAAAAATGATTGGAAGGATCTTGTTTATGCAACATATTGCATGGACATCCTAAAATTTATAAAAAATAAAAAAGTAAAAATAGAATTTTGTCAAAATGTTCATTACATATAAAAATCACAAAGGAGACTTAAACTGGTATAAATATATATTGAAAGAACTGTCTTAAGTTTAATATACCTAAGAAGGTCCCAAGAAACTTTAAACCATAAATGTAAAAGTAAAATTTTTAAATATTATATATAGAGAGGAAAAACATTGTCATTTTTTGTTAACACATTATTTTAAGTTCTTGGATCCTAATCCAAGATCCAGAATTAAAAATCCCAAAGAGAAAAAACTTACCATAGCTGCATAATCCTGACAAAATTGTCGCCAGTGCTGGCGTGTGCATTCTACGTGCTGAATCACGCACATGTCAGCCCATGTTTGTTGCCGTGATCAAGCTGCCCATCTGTGCCCGACACCTGATCTTGTTCGCCCAACACAAATGGCTGTTCGATCACGACATCAAACATTTTTCTTGAAAGTGGTTGGTACCACTGAATTGCATTAAAATAAAAAGAAGGGATCATCATCATCAGTAGAGCCCTATTCCAATTTTTTGGGGTTGGCTACGTGAATCTTGTTCTGCCAAAGATTTCTATCAAGTGCTAAATTTATATTTAAACTTAAGAAACTAATGTCCTTCCTAATAACATCGCACCATCTCATTTTAGGCCTTCCCGGGCTCTTTTATTAGCATCCACTAAGATTCGGTCACATCTTTTAATTAGCGCTGAGTTAGGGCGATGAAGCACATGTCCAAACCACCTGAGTTAGGGCGACGAAGCCGTGGTTGGTCCCAAGCCCGGATGAGAAATGAGGAGGGTTTGCTTTAAGTTGACAGCTAATAGTAAAATTTTGTCACATCTTCCACATGAATTTTGATCTAAATAAAAAGAAGAGATATACAAGTATAATCATTGTTGTTCCCCCCAAAGATCCCTATTCTAAAACACCACACCTAGGTGGTGTGGCACCCACTACTCCCTCAATAATACAAAAAATGAGTTGTGTGAGTCCACCTTACATACAATGGAAGCCCACTCTCTTACTCTCTCAAAAATGAAAGATACAATTCTGTTAGTGGCGTTAGCATCCCTCTTGAAGATCCTACTATCTCTCCCCCCCATAAAGGCCCAAAGGGTAGCATGCAGGATGAGCCACCAAATGTCCTGCCCCCTGCGAGAGTCCATGTATTGGGCCATTGTTGGATCAATTGGTGCACAATATCTTGATGGATAATAGCACCTGGGAACATGCTCGTCACTTCTGTCCATATCTCCCTAGAGAAGGAGCATCTCGCGAAGAGGTGCTCCATGGACTCCTCTTCCCCACAGAGAGCCCACACTGTGGGCATACTTGTCAGGAATGTAGCCAACCTGTCACAAGTGGGTAACCGTCCATGTGAAATCCTCCTTATTAGCAGTTTCACCTTAAATGAGCTCCAAGGGTTCTAGATCTGCGATACCACACCATGTCTGACTCCTCCATCTAAAATAAGGTTGTACGCTGGGATAACTGAATATCTTCCATGTCCCACTTCCACCACCACCTATCAGCGCTGTGGGTATTTGGGGCAAAGTGTAACAGAAGAGATAGGAGTTTTTCTAGTTGTTCAATCTCCACCGGCCTAAGGTTTCTTCTGAAGGATGGAGACCAAGTTCCCCCTGATATTTGTGTATCAAATATGCGCAAAACTGATGATGCTTGTGCCGAAGAAACTGCAAAAAGTTGAGGAAAGATCTTCTCTAGAGTATAGTCTCCACACCACCTGTCTTTCCAGAAAAGATACTTCTGCCCATTCCCCAGTTGGACCCGTGCACTAACCAAAATGATGTCTCTACACTGCAAGATATCCCTCCAAATGGGAGAGATGTTGAGAGGTCGAGGTTACGACCTAGTCTCTTACTCTCCCATAGTATCTGCCGGATGACTTGCTTCCACAACCCATTTTTAGTAGAACCTAGCTTCCACAACCACTTACATAATAAAGCATGGTTGAAGTCTCTACTGTCTCTGATAGCCAAACCTCCCATCTCTTTGTTCTTACAGATTCTGCCTCATGCTATACCTTGCTCTTACCTCCACTGTCATGACAGAGGGTGAGAGAAGGGGCTCAACTCCGCTCTCTCTATCTGTGTGTATGTGAGACAGAGAGACTGAGACAGAGGTGTGAGAGTGTGAGACAAAGAGAGCGAGACGGAGAGAGAGAGTCAAAGTGCGTGTGTGCGCTCGTGTGTGTGAGAGAGAGAGACTGATAGAGAGAGAGGTGCATTTGAGACAGAGAGAGACAGAGAGTGAGAGAGGGGCTCGGCCCCTCTGTGAGAGAGAGAGAGAGAGAGAGAGAGAGAGACGGGGGATCGGCTCCTCTATGCGTGTGTGTGTGTGAGAGAGAGAGAGGGAGGGAGAGACAGAGAGTGAGAGATGGGATTGGCCCCTCTCTGCTTCTGTGCGAGAGAGAGGAGGGGAGATGTATCGGATTGCAGACTGGAGACGCTCATTGCCGTCTATCTCTCATCGTCGTACGATGATTGCCACTGTCCTCGAAGTCATCGTCGCTCGTCATTCGCACGCTAGATGTAGGGGGGCAGACATGAGAGGGGGGAGAGGGCTAGGGTTTTGGGGGAAATCAGAAGCGAGGGGTTTCGATTGGGGAGAGAGAAGAGTGGGGATAGAAATGGTTATTTATATCAGATCCGCCTTAACGGGCTGTGGGTGTGGGCCGGGTAGCACGAAGTGGTAGCAGGCTCGTAGGGTGGGTCGGGGTGTGTGGAGACGGACTGGGTGCATGAGGTGGCCCAAAAGGCAATTGAGGCAATCATTGAGGCACACCAGACAAAGCCCTACTCTCCTCCACAATAATATGTGGGAGAAGATCATCAGCTACAAGAGGCCTAGCCATATCCTCCCCCGAGAAAAGATGAGAGAAGAAATCCTTCGCCTTCCTTCTTATCACCACATCACTGGAAATCAAGTGATCCCCCACCTTGATACCCGTGTTTGAGTTGACCCTTCTTCTTGTCACTCTACGTTGAAAATAGACCGTGTTCCTGTCACCCTCTTTTTGCCATTTCTCCATGGATCTTTGCTTCTAGAAAATCTCTTCCCTTACTAGAATTTCCTCATACTCTACCCTGAGTCTGGCCCTGAGCTCTCTATCAGGTTCATCTAGAAGCCCAATCTCCTCCAAGCAGTCTAAACCCTGCAATTGATTCAGGATTCTGTCTTTAGCAACTTTGCCTACCAGCACTTTGGTTGCGTCCCATTCCTTTAGCACCTGTGTCACATGCTTTAACTTCCCCACAAATCTAGCCATTACAATATGTTTTTGCCCAGGAGTGTCCCATTCCATGCCTATTTGACCGTGTCCATAAAATCCAGTTCTTTAAACCAATATCTTTCCAACCTGAAAATGGGCTTACTCCAGAACCTGCAAGAAGTCTTCAGCAAGATTGGCTTATGCTCAGACATAGGTCTGGCCAAGCAATATGACTGAGCATGGGGAAATGATCTTCCCAATCTACAGACACCAAAAATTTATCTAGTCGAGAATATGCAGGGCCATCCCTCATATTAGACCATGTGAAAGCATTTGATAACCTGATATCAATCAGGGCCGCCTCCACAATGAAGTCGAGAAAATCCTCCATTTCCCCCATATGAGGGATACTACCTGTCCTCTATCATTGTGCAACCACCGCATTGAAATTACCTCTCACACACTATGGTCTGTTTGAAGAGTGATGGTATCGCAACAACTCCTCCCAAAGAATTCTCTTGCCTTCTCTACATTGTGGCTCATAGACCCCCAAGAAGTCCGATGAAAATTCGTCCTTGACATTGCAAAAATGTAGGGAAATAGCCTTATTGTCCACCTTCCTATCCTCCACCACATCTTCAACCTCGAAATGGTTTCACGGCTCCTGACCTTCCCATAGTCGGAGAAGTCACCCCTGTCGACAACCTCATTCCCCTAATCTCCCTCATGATTGCCTCTTCTCTCTGACACTTAAGTCTTTTGAAAACACAAGATATCAATTTTACATCTTACAAGGCTCCGTCACCACCCTCCTTTTCTCTCCTCCACAAATCTCCCTCATATTCCATGGGACAATCCTCATAGAGACACAAGAGAAGTCTACTCTCTATCTTCTGTAGCTCGCACCTTTGCTCCTCTCCCCCTTCGTCTCCCTCGTGATTGTTTTATGTGATTTCCCTTCCCTTGCCTCTCTCGCCATGCTAATGAGTCAATTCTTTTGTATCGTGGTGAACACTCCTTTGAGTTCTTTCTCCAGCCCCATAAAGGAGATCCCCACTCTCTCAGTTAGCTCCTTGAGTTGTACCTCTGCCAGTGTCTCCACTTCCCCCATCATCTCCTTTACCTCCTCTCTCCCCATCCTGCTTCTCCCCTCTTGATTCTTCTCCCCCAGTACACCTTACTGCTCCCTAGCCCGTCCTGGTGACTCTCGGATTAACATCCTCCCCCTCCAATGAGCCATTCCTTGCTTCATTCTCTTGCAGAGAAGCTTTTGAAAGGTGGCTGTCCCACCGCCCTGACGCTCCTTCAGTTGCCTCCTCCCCCATTACCCTCCCTGTCGTCTTCTGCAAGTCAAAAATCGTTGATTGGAAGATAGGGGTTGCCTGCAATTCTTGGATAGCCTGGGAATTTGGCCCTCCGGAGCTTGTGATGGCCCCTACCCATCAACCGCTCACCTCCGACAAGGAGGCTTCGAATATCCAATGTAGCAGGGATGTGGGATGCGTCGCATTCTCATTGCCTCTGGCCTTCTACTACCCCAAGCAGAGTCGTTGCGGCTCACTCGATCTGTTAGGGAGTCCACTAGGGAGGCCCGATCGGAGAGGCCGTAGGAGCCATCTTCGTCTGATTGTCAGAGTTGTTCGCACCCACTTGTTGGATCTACAACGACACTGTAGCCGGTACAAATGCCACTATAGCAACGTCCGGGTGGAGAAGATGACCAATCGTAGGTCTACAGTACCCGGTTGGCCCCTAACTCTCGTTGCCGAGTAAGTTCTGGGTCCCCCCAGTTGGATCCGGGTCCCAATGCATCCTGTTGTCTGGGCTAAGCCTGTTGGAAATAGGTTTCCCGCTCCCCGGCCCACATATCGCCAGTTCACCCGACCCATACACTAGCCCATCTTTGGCCCAACTTCCGGCCTAGCTCGGTGGTCAGCTTTGCCTGGCCCGCTTGACATGGTGCCCTGTTCAAATTCAAATCGGGCCCATGTGTTGGACATGTGCACCCTCTAGGGGGTCGTTTTGAACCTTCTAACCTCGCAAGGTTTCCCACAGCCCATGCTGTCGCTACCATTGCTTTGTCTATCCCTCCTGCTGGGCCGCAACTTAACCACAAACCTCTTGTCCCCCGCAAGGAAAGTTATCACTGGAGGCACCGCGGTCAACGAAGAAGCCCAAATGGTGGCTTCCACTGTGTTGATGAATCCGATCGGGAGAAAAGAGATATTGCTTACCTCCAAACGCCCAAAGCCCCTAGTTAAGGTTGAGATCTTGGCCTCGTCACATAGGATGAGGAGGACTCCTGAGAGGGTGACTCGGAGCTCCGTCTCCCTTAGGGTGGGGTATGTCCCTCTCCCTAGGTCCCATCGCCTGATTTGGAGTAGAACCCTATTGTCCACCAAATAACCTGCCTTGACTGCCGCTTCCGCTACCTTTGCTGATCAGGCAATTGCTAAGAGGCACATGTTGTATATCTGACGGACCACCCATCGGCCCTCCGCGTCCCATCGAGTGTTGAGGAGATCCCTGGCCACCTCTGGGTCGAGGTGACCCTCTACCGGCGACAGTGAGACACACCTCCGTAGCCATTCCAGTCTACCCGAGAAGAGTTTTGGCGGGATTTTGCCCAATGTCCAAGCACTCCCCGCTCTCTTTCTGCCCTGGCGCCGGAGTCCTCCCCCCTTGATCAACGTCCGCAAAAGTCCTTGTACCTCCTGCTGCTGTCGGACACTCCACTTGCCGGTGGCCCTTCTGCTTGCATCAGAAACAGCCCGTTCCAAATCCCTGCCAGGATGGGCCTCCACTCCGCCCTGCAGGGTGCCCCCAAGGCTTCTCTCGTATGCTCCCATCTGCGTTCCCTTCCGGTCTCCTAGTCTGCGGTTTGCCGGGAAAAGCCGACCGCCGGCGTGCTGCTGGCCCTACCCACCATGGCTGCCGTGCCCTCGGAATTCCCAGAGTTTCTCTCTCTAGGAAGTTCTATCATGGCATCAAACGTGATCAAATGGTCAGCTTTTTTTTAGAGTTTTATATTATTGTAAGAATCACCCAAATTTTTTATGCTCATTCATTCATCACATTCCTGTGAATTTTGGGCGCCAAAGGCTCAAATGTAATATGATTGGACCATCAATAAATTGGTAACAGGAAATCTATCTTCTTTCCCTCTCTCTCATCTATTTCTGTATATATATATATGTATAATTGTATATATATGTATATATTGCTTCTTGCTCCTCGTTTCTCATTTGAAGGTTGTTTCTCACCCGGGCCTCCTTTTGCTTCGTCATTTGAGAACTGTGGTTCATTTTTTCTTTGGTTGGCCAAGGCGTTGAGCTCACTGTTACTTTCTCTACTAGTGTTTGTATAGTAAGGCTTGTCTAGTTCAAATCAGTTTCTATTGGTATTATTGCAACGGTCCAACCTGGTAGCAGGCGATTTGTTTATCACAATGGTGGTACTTAACAATGATGGATAAACATTCCAGAGTTCTTGGCTAATTTTCTATATTATGCATTTCATATCCTTTATTAATGAAAATGTGAATAATGTCACAATAAAAAAATAAAAGGTATAACATTGTGAAGTTCTGATTTGTGGCGGAGACAATCTAGCTTACGGCAAATACCTGCAGTTGGCTTGTTGATTCCCCACCGATTTCTGATTTTTACTTCTTTCCATCTCTTTTTATTTTTAGCTCTTTAGACTGTTTTACATTATGTACAGCATTTCGTCATGCAAAATGAGACCTTTCTTATGGATATAATTTTCCTCATTCTTTGAGAAAGATTCACTTAAAACATCATGTTAATATTTTCATATTTTGTTATTATGATGATGGTTTTCCTATAGCATTCATTGGAAATGAATCTATACAGATCGGCAGCCGTGACACTGATGACAGCAACAGTGATAGAAGTGGTGGTGATGATGATGACAATGATGATGATGATGCAATTTCTAAGCGTAACAAAGACTATGCAAGAAGTAAGGAAAATTAATCATGGAACTAACTACATTGTCTTTTGGTACTACCCACTTTAAAAAGCTAACTACATTGTAATTTTCTTTTTTTGATATTAAATTGGAATCTCGTTAAAGTGTGCTTGCTTTGCTAATTAGTTTATTGTACCAAAAATAATGATTTTCACATAAAAACCATTATCAGATCAAAAATTGCAGATTGATGACTCTGAGACTCTTGCATTTGAATTTGCACATATATCAGTAAAAAATGTATATAGTGAGCATGTCCATGAAATGGACTTTTTGCAATTGCACCATTTCAGATTCTCTCGTGCCAAAACAACACTTGAACCTGTGCAAAATGACCATTTTGTGGTCTTTCTCCACACCATTGGCATTTTTAGTGATATATACGCAATTCAAATGCCGTAGTGATAAATGTGCAATTTTGATTGTAACATGGTTTATATGCAAAAACATAACCTGAATGCAAGGTTTGCCATACTGCCGGATCGAACTGTGCCGGTTTTCCGACGGAACGATCCGGTTTGGTACGGTACTGCGACGAGAACAAAATTTTTCTGGGACAAATTTTTAAATAAAAAATAAGGTACCGGATTGCACCTGTACCGGTGCATGGTGGCGTGCTGGTTTTCTGCTGGCACGGTCCGGCATGGCCGGTACGCGCTAGTGAGGTGCAATCCGGCAAACCTTGCCTGAATGTGATGGTTGTTTGAAAGCATGTATATTTGTCAAGTTACATTCAATCACAAAGCAAGAAACCTTTGACCATCTTTTGTTGGTCTTACAACTTTCCAAGTATAAAATAATTTATCCCTCAGTGCCCTAGGAGAATGGGGTCATTTCCTTTTATCTTGGACTAGTCAAAACTGATTAAGTTTGTAGCTACATCAGTTGTTTTGTCTGGCAATTTTTTGTTAGGTTAGTCCCCTATTTTATCACCTTAAACTTGGTAAATAATAGCTTGTCTACCACCCGCTCATCTTACAAGATCTCTGACAGGCCCCTTCAGAGCTGCCTCAATTAGAAACTGGAAACCACCCAGTTTTCAACTTTACCAAGTCCAAGAATTTGGGTAGATAGATTATTCAACAAATCTGGCTGACCCAGATTGCTGGGATATCTTCCTTCATGCTTTTGCTGTGTATCAGTGGGGTATATCTGCAATGTACTTCCTCATGTAGCAGTGAGGCTTTATCTCTACCAAATAATTCCTCCAAACTTTGTACTTATCCATACAACTTTTACTACCAATCTGTTTTCATGTAACAATAAAATGGCATGGAAAGTTGTCTGTTTATGTTTTTGGGACATCTGCTGCAGCACCACTTGGATTTTCAGTTCTTCTCTGTAGGACCCAGTTCCGTATATCCTCCTTCCCTGCTCAACTATTAATCCCCTAGATCCAAAATGCATTTAACACTCTACAAAGAAATGCAAATTCTTCAATTACTCATTTCCCTGCTCACAAATTGGACAGGATAGCTGAACTTGCACTGCCCATTTTGTAGGAATGACTTTCTAGGGTTTCTTTCCTTCCCAGTTTTCCACATTAAACACTAAGCTTTGTCTGGGGTGTGGATGCTCCGAAGATCTTTCTGAATATTCAAACAAGCTTTTCTTCATCTAGTTGCTTGTAGAAACCTCCTTACAGAGAAAGACCCTGACTGCCATCTTCCACATCACTTAGTCCACTCTACTAGGCATTGCATGGATGCTCATTAGGATCAGAAACTAGTCTACATCTGTACCTCTCAGATTTCATCTGAGGTGCAGATGGTAGGAGATATGCTATATATTGGTGTAATGATGGAAAATAGAGTTCTGACATTTGATCCTTTAGTTCTCATTGTTCATCTGTGTGTCAGGCCAACTATCAGTGGGCTTGCCATTCCTTACTTTGATGCATACACTCTTTATGTTGCATGGGCACTTGAAAATTCTCTTCTTTAAGAAAGTTGTGTGCAGAATAGAGGGGGACAACTCCCATTTGCGGCCGCCATGTACTTTGGGATATGACAATTCCTATAAAAATTTAATTTTTTCATTCAACTCCAGCAACCATTTCAGAACATTCAACTTCCATGAACTGCATAAGATAATGATTGTGCTACCGTTATTTCTTTAAAACGATGATTACGTTCTATCTCTGCTAAATCTCTAGCTCTATTAGTGGTACTGTGGTACTACCCACTTTAAAAAAAAAATCTAGCTCTAAATTTGAGGGCTTTAATACTGAGACATTTTGCTTTTCAAGTGTTAAGGCAGAAAAAGATTTTGCAGCAAAAATATGGAGGACTTGATGATGATGTACTTGATGATACTGAGCAAGAGGAAGAACAAAAGGCTTTCTTTGGTCGAGGAAAACAATTTCTATATGGTGCTGATAACATTGATTTTGAGGTATTTCATGCTATAGTTTCTTATCAGTTACATATAATAATTGAAGTTCTACCATATTGATAAATCTTTGTGATCCTTTTATTGTGAAATTTCAAGATACAATCAGACGAGGAGGACCTAGCTGAAGAAGAGGCCATAGCGGTGTTGTCGCAGAAAGAAAAAGCAAAATCTCTTTCAATGGAAGACTTTGGCCTTGAAGATACTGATAAAGAAGCAAGTGATGATGATAAGCAGGAGAAAACCCTACAGGTCTTTGTCGTGCATTCTCCATTCTCTTTAACTTGTTTCCTGTTCTTTATAAAGAAATGATTTAGAATATTGCCTATGTTGGTTGATCACCATAAAAAGGAATCTTTGGCAATCATTTCATGTTTATTATATTTTGTGGTTTATATTTGGAGATTTTACTATACAGAGTAGCTAGCTACCCACATTGTGCAAGCTGCTGTCATACGAATGCAAGATTTCATGGATGAAATGCATGCAAGTTATTAATGAATGTTTTTTGACTGGGCCTTTTCTATAATTCATACTGGAGTTCAATTTGGATTTTAGATCTTTGCTTTCTTGAAGTGGCCTGCTGAGTTGTTTTGTCTTGTTTGCTTTTGCAGGATTTTTCAATTGGGAAGGATTCTATGAAGAAGTCTCATGTATTTGATACACTTGAAGATGATACTTTTGAGAGCTATGAGGAGATTAAAAAAGATTTTAATGCGCTGTCACTGGAGGAGCAAATGGATATTGTGTACAGGTAGTTCTCATCATTTATTTCGGATGGCTACTGATAATATCAGAAATCTGTCGATCAGACATGTGTCTCATCATTTATTCATATGCTTGTCAGTTGAAATGGTAGCATTAAGGTGAAGTCTCAGGGTCAAGGCTTCTGATATATTACATGGATCCTGTGTGAATGTTGGACTCATGCCTTTTCTCCAAGAAAACCAAAAGTTTAGAGCTTCAAATATTATGGATATACTATGACAGATTTTGGACAAGTTGCTTACATATCGTTGTGAACAGCTGGTAAACTAACTGCTTGTTGGACAATGGCAGATATCTAGTGAAGCTATAGGAGGGGGAAGAGGGAAAGAATACCTATGTAGAAGGAACCAGTTATATTGGTTAAATAAACAGATCATTAGATACCATGCCATAAAATCATGATTTTTTTGCGTATAAACCATTGTTAAAATAAAAATTGCAAATCTATCATTCCTACATTTCTATTTGCATACATATCATTAAAATGCCAATATTGCATAAAAAGACCACAGAATCAAGGATGGCAGTATCGGTTTCGGTATCGGTTTCGGTTTCGGCCGATACCGGTTGAAACCATTCAAAAAACTAAAAAAATTAGTGATCCTCTCTGGTTTCGGCCGAAACCGTCCGGTTTCGGACCGAAACAGGTCAGTTTCGGCCGAAACCCTTAATGGTTTCGTCCGAAACCATTAAAAAAGTATTTTTTAAGGTATCGGACCTGCTACAGTGTTGGGGTCCGGTTTCGGATCAGTACCGGCCGAAACCGATACGTTTCGGCCGAAACGTATCGGTTTCGGCCGATACTGCCAACCATGCACAGAATAGTCATTTTGCACTATATTAACTGGTTTTTTTGCACAATATTGGCATTTTTAATGATATGTGCTCACTTTCAAAAAAATGATATGTGTGCAAATGGAGATGCAGGAATGATAAATATATATTTTTTGTTCTAATGATGGTTTATATGCAAAAATCCCTAAAATCATTTGTATCTAGATGTTAGCCCACGAAGATTGGCCCCTTTCCTTCGGAGTATATCTACTATTTGCTGCTTATGTGGGGATGTGGAGGAGGAATTGGTCCACTTGTTCGTAGGCTGCCCATTTGCCCATGAAGTGTGGGCTAGGATTGGTCGGGTACTCCACCAGCCCGTCAGACACTGCGAGGGGGTTCAGCAGCTCCTCCTCTCGTGGAATAGGAGGTGGAATCTAAAAGGCTACTCACTCTTATGGTGGCTGGTTCTTCATGCCACTCCGTGGGCCATTTGGAGCGAGAGGAAGAGAAGAATCTTCAAAAGGGAGTCAAGGTCAGCAGATAGGATTTTTGATTTTGTTTGTGATACGGTGGTGCTGTGGGTGAGACATCTATGTAAAGTGGGGGCTCATAATTCCTCCCTTTCTCTCTTTTTGGGCCATTAGTGGGGGAAACCTCTGGGAGGAGGGAACTTTTGTACATGGGATTTTTTGAGAGCTCAGATCTTATACTTGTACATCCCTTTCTTAGTTCAATACAATAGTGGTGCTACCCACGTTTCAAAAAAATCTAGATGTTACCCCACTTCTGGCTATTTATATTAATTTGTTTCTAAAAGAAATAGCAAACCTGGCTCCTGAACCATTTGTTTTTACACATGGTGCATAAATGTTGGGGTGGTAGCTTCAGGGATCTGATTGGGCAGTGTGCTCAACCTTGAGCCAGTGATTAAAATAGCGACTTGTACTAGGATCGGTGGTGGATTAAAATGAGCATATTCCAGTGGTACATACTCTCATGTGTCCTTTGGCAATCCTTGTGTGCTTGTACATCTCTGTTTGTCAATGTGTCTTCATATTAACCACCTTTCAGAAAAGAGGCATCTTTCAATTTTTTTTTTTGTTACTACCTTGGTTGGTATTGAAGATTTGTTTGAGCATTTTAAGGTGGGGTTAGTGAGAAGTGTAATTTAATTCCTAAGACAAGGGAATTAAAATCCCTTGGTCGTGAACCGTTTATGTTTAGTTGGGAATTGTATTTCATTGAGAATTAGGATTCCCACTAAGAGTCAAATTAAAGAATAGTTTTGGGTATTGAATTCACACCTTGGAGAGGAAAGAATTCAATTCACTCCTCATTAGGCATCTTTCTTAAAACAAACTCATGTTCACTAACCCATGAATGGATTTCATAGTCAAAACTCTCACGTAACTCACTAACTCAAGAATTTAATCCCCAAACAAAACCCAACCAAAACCCAGTGAAATACATTCACAATTGAAATACAATTCATAAAGTATAAACTAAAGTCACTTACACATCTCACTAACCCTGCCCAAGTATGTCATGTTTGTGTAAACACTGCCATGGGTTTATTTCCACTTGGAAACTTTTTACCTTCCCAAAAGCATTTGGTCGTGCAGACAAACTCCTTTTCATTGTGGTTCGACTCTTTTTTGTTTTTTCTTCTCAGGATACTTTTTATGGAGAACATAATTTTCCTATTGTAGAAGATGCTTGTTTTTGCTAATTAACCTGTTAAACATTAATCTATGTCATGAGCAGTTTTTGAAGAGGTGCATTGTATCTATTGAGTTACTAGTAAAAAGAAGACAATGCAACCGCCCATCTTAGAAAAGGATGAGTACTGAACTGGAATCCAGAATTTGATCCTGGCCAATTCTAGTTCTGATTCTGGCCGGTAATTTGTCACTTGTCAGTTCCACATGTATGACCAGTTCTGGCCAGTTTTAGGTGGAAGTGAAGAAAGTGAATGAGGTGGAAGAGGAGGATGGAGATGAAATGGGAGAATGAAGAGCTGGTGGTTTCCACATTCATTGGCTGTCTTTGGTTAGGTGGTTCTTTTTTGGATTCCTTTGTTGGAATTTGGGCATATAGCCCCGTATTGGTTAAATGAGTTGTGGTTCATGTGCTTATGACCCTGGGCCTGTGTTTCTCAACACCGCGGTTTTGTGGATTCAACATGGTATCAGAGCATGGTCTTGGTCCAACTCCATATATTTCTTATCTCACCACCTCCACCCAATTAATCTCCATGGCCCATCTTGACCGTGAGGGGGAGTGTTGGAATTTGGGCATAGTCCCTGGGCAATAGTCCCGTATTGGTTAAATGAGTTGTGATTCATGTGCTTATGACCCTGGGCCTGTGTATCTCAACACCGCGATTTTGTGGATTCAACATCCTTAATCACCTTGTTGACCATTGGTAGTGTGCCGTCATTGGGGCTGGTGGCAGAGCAGGAAATAGCGATAGGGGTAGGAGTAATTGGAGGGACCAGCTGAATGTAACTTGTCCTGGCTGTTTCTGATCCTCTTCAGTCATCCTGAACCAAACTGGCCAAGGGCGGCAGGCCTGTAAGTGTTAATTTTTGCCGCAATAAAGATCCCCACGAAATGATCCACTTCAGTGGCCTATGAAGGTCCAATTAGCTGCACAAGTAAGTCCCATTTGCCCTGGAGAATTTTTGAAATATCCCCCCATAAAGATAATATTAAAATTAAGCTATCGGGGTCCAAAAGTTTTACCTAGATTTACTGGTTAAGTAATTAAAGTTGAGGTTAAAAATCAAGGGTGTTATGCCGTGTCTGTCTTGCTTTGCATTTCTTCTTTTGGATCAAGTTCTTCTACTGGTGAAGCTGGCTGCCCTTTATATTACAAAGCCACATTCAAATAAGGCTTTATTCCAACATATTTGGTCCAATTCCAGACCTCTCTTCCTTATGTTGATGCACCATCTGTTTTATTACCTCTATGAGACTCCAGTAGGTGTTTGTTAAGTTTTTCTTGTATCTAATGGTTTACATTCATGATTTTTTTGGCTCCTAATTTTAGAATTTTAGCTGAATTTATGGTTGACTCTCAATATATTTTAGGGATATCATATTTTTAGATGCAGTACCAGTGGTTCTTGGAGTTCATCCTTTTTTTCTCCTGCAGTTCTGCACCTGAACTAGTTGGTTTGCTGTCAGAATTAAATGAGGCCACCAGTCAGCTTGACAAGGTGAAGCCGCTTCTGTGCAAGGTAAATTTCTAATGTTCAGAGTAGATTATTGGTATTTCATGTCTGATATTGTGCGTAAATAGCTATTGTGGTGTGTGTGATGAAAAAGGACCAAAAAAACCAAGGAAGGAAGGATTGGGAATTTGGATCGGATCGGATCGGCCGATCCATCATCCGATCCTATCCCAGCTGATCCAAACAAGTTTATTATTTTTTTTAATTTGAGGTTCATTTGAATGAAGGATAACTTACAACAATTTTATACAAAAGTGCCAAGGGCTTTATACCCTTTATTGCCTCTTCCTTCCCCCATGCTGGCTGAAGCTCCCGTCCATGGAGGACAGGGAGGAGTCGCTGGCGGCCGGTGGCGATGGCATCGGCGGCCGGTGGCAACGGTGATGACAACGACAGGTGGCGAAGGTGACAACGATGGCGACAACAACAGGTAAGTTCTTCCTCTTCTTCAGTTCTTCATCTCATAAAAGCGTTAAGGCAACCGAATGTGTACTTGGGGTCCTTGAGTGCCTAAGTGCCTAGGCGCCTATCTCTCAAGTTTATAAAAAATCAACCAACCAGGAGGCTAAGGTGACAATGGCGACAACAATTGGTAAGTTCTTCCACTTCTTCAGTTCTTCTTCATCTCATAGTTGTCAAGACGTTAAGGTGACCAAATGCGTACTTGGGGTCCTTGAGTGCCTATGTGCCTAGGCATCTACCGCTCAAGTTTATAAAAAAACCAGCCAACTAGAAATATATATATATATATATATATAATTTTCTATGTAAAATAATCATGATCAATACAAATATGGGAAAAACACTATGTGGACAGGAAAAAAATTAATAGAAATGTAAAATACCAAAATTAATTTTGAGATAAAATTAACATTCAAAATTGAACTTTTAGAATGAAAGAAAATACTAACTTGATGTTAGCCAATTTCTTCCAAAAATCTACAGACCATACTTAGAATAACATACATATAGTATAAAACATATATTAAAAGAAAGACATCACCAATTATCACATACAAGCAGTAATATAGCAAACAAACACATAACTTGGGAAGTGCCAAAGACAATAGTGGTGTAACATCCCGATTTTTGGAAGCCCAAAACATATTAAATTCTCTATTAAGAGCCCCATGGGTCTATGCATTTAGTTAATGAAGCCCTTAGTGTTGTAAATTTATTTAAGTAAATTGTTGGCTATTTGTAGCATAACTTTGTGTAGGAATGTCCAAATGGGGTGAAATTAAGCTCATTGGAAAGATAACTCAATTATCTACAAATTTCATGTTGAACATTTTTTGAAATTCCCCCATTTAATGGGTCAGAAATGCCAAATAACGGAGTGCAGTGTTGGATGGTAGTTTTAGGCTTTAGAAAGTAGATGAAGCGAAAGTAGACAAAGTAGAAAGTAGATGAAGCATAAAGTAGACGATGCAAAAGTAGATAATGAAAAGTAGACGATGCAAAAGTAGATGATGAAAGTTAGACAGTGCAGAAGTAGATAATAAAATTAGATAATGCAAAAAGATTGGACGATGATTTAAACGATGCGGACATTTTATCAAATTTGAGGAGTTTTACAAAAATAACAGATAATGAAATTAAATAAGAATTGTGGAGTTTTACAAAAATTATTGTGCCACTCATAAATGTTAAGAGAGTTGTGGGCTCCTATAGGGTTCAGAAGACGTGGAGGTTGATTACTTGGACAAGTGCTGACCGTAAGGTTTCCTACGAGTTTCTAGTTGATTCTTTTTGGTCCTTGGCGGTGGATAGGTTGGCCCAGTTAGTTAGCATGAGCCTACTAAGCGATATCAATTAATTTAAATAAGTAACTTTTTTATTAATAACATAACTTTCTGTAGCAATGTCGGAATAGGGTCAATATTACACTTATTAGAAAGATAATTTAATTATCTATAAGTTTCGTGTTGACACTATTGCGAATTCTGGCATGTAACAGGCTGAAAATGACAAATGTGAAATTAAATGGTTTGTGAAATTACACTCTTGCCACTCATTAATGCATGGGGGCGATGTGGCTTAGAGAGTTCACGAGGGCATTGGAGTCTTTGGCCTTGGAGGTTTTGAGTGTTTAACTTTTTATTAAATAATTCTTTTTTTAGGTGATGATGTGGAGGAGAAATTAATGATCACATGATCATTCTCGTAGGTTTCACCGAAGGTGGAAGTGGGCTCTCGAAGGGGCTAACGTGGAAGACTTGGGGTTTTATAAAATTTTGATTTGCTTGGGTAGGAAGATTTGGTTGGCGGTGGGTGTTTGGGGAGATTATTTAAACCCCCATTTCTCTGTACTTTCTTATTACTATTAACTCTCTTCCTTTCCTCTTCTTTGCCTCTTCTGTGTTGCGAGAGTGTGAGGGAGAGAAGATTAAGAAGAGGGGGTACAGGGGAAAAGAATAGGAAGTGAAGAATAGGTGAGTTGCAGCTTTTTATCGTCATAATTAATTGTAGACGTTTTGTAACGAGGAGATTACTGTTAGGGAGGTATATTTTATTGTCTTTACAAATAAGGAAGTCATCCTTGCACGTGGGAAACATCAAAGAGTTGTGCAGGGTTTAGTGAGGTTCAGAAAGGATTTTAAAAGTTTATTTAGGGATTTCATCCTAAAGGTCTATATATGACAAATTGAGAACATGTTATTTTTATTGTTTGGATTCTATTTTGATATTTTGAAACTAAATCTTGTACATGTAAGGTCTATAGAAATTATTTGGGAATGATTTGGTTAAGATTTAAGTTAAAAAGACAATATTGATAGGATTTAGGGGATTGCAATTCTTAAGATAATCATGCATGATTAGAACCCAAAATATGCATATTGATTGTTATATATGAGATCTGATTATTTATATTTGCCTTTTTGATTTAATGTCAACCATAGTTGACGTAACATCAATCTGCTTATTTAGCCAAATTAAAGCTATTCAAATGAGAATTTGCAAAGGGATTAATATGAATTAAACACATTGACAACACTATCTTAAAGGGATATATGGACAATTTCGTGGTTAGCATCTGCCACGGTATATGTTGTCCAAGGACGACGGATGTGTATGAAACAAATCCAAAAATAATATCGTTCGATGATTTGGTGGATGGTGGGTATTGACTTCCGATCCTCTGTAGTTGATCAAAACCAAATGCACCCATAAATTCGTACAGGTGCTACAGTATATGTTTGTATGTACGGTCCCTTGTGTTGTGATTTGGATGCATGTTGGAGATGTGTAAGCAAGATGAATCTCAAAATATGTCAATATGTTTCATATTATCAACTTAAATATATGGATAATGTCATCTGAAGCAATGTCTGCAATACCGGTATCGGTTCCGGTGTATATACACACACACATTAATATAAGGGGTCAACCTTCTGGCGGTACCGTATCGATACCGGTACCAGTATGCACCGCCCGATATCGATATGGTACTGCCAGGTGGTTGACCCCTTACATTAATGTGTATATATATAATTAAATATATGGGTTAAAAATCAATAAAAATGGGAAAAGTTGATAGAATTCAAAATCATAGATAATTGAACACATCCAACACTGTACCACATATATTTGAAAGTTTAGAATCATAAAATACTTTATTTCTTCACCATTAATATAGTGAAAATTTAAAACTTAATACATGTAATTGAGAAATTGAATCATACATACTGAATAATGGTCATAGGAGTGTGGATCTTGATCTTGGTCCCTTGGTGGTTGTTTAGACGCGGCTGAATTTTCGGACATCCTATTTGTTCGATGAATATGCGTATATTTGGGCACATTTGTTAATTCCGCGCTTTTTGGGATTTTCAGATGATTTAGGGTTTGTGTATATGACTTTTCCCCACCGGCCGGAGTCGGTGTTAATTTACATCGGACAAGTTCGAACACCTTTGATCAACTGTCAAAGAACGCCTTTTGCCTCTATTTGTTGTGACATAAATGATCTTGACGATCGCCCATGATGGGTACATACTCTTGCGAAGAAATTTGACAACTTTATTACCTTGAATACATGTAATTTGAATTTCAATCGGTCCTTCAAGACCTTTACATATAGTCCCGATTGTATAATCGGGTCTTCGAGATTATATCCGGTTCCAATCAGAACCTTTGAATTTGCTTTCGTATGCATTTGGACATTTGAATTTACTTTCGTCCTGATCGGGCCTTTGAATTTACTTGTCCCCCGATCGGACAGTTGAATTTGAATCCATCACAAGAATTGTTGGTTCGTCAGGATGATCACCGTTTGTCCATCAAAGTTACTTCATGGTCATGATCATTCTTTTGATTGTGATCGGACCCTTAAGTCGACTTGGTGTCCATAAAGTACATTTCTGCCTGAGGTGGGGTATATTTATAATTTTCCTCCATCATGGTATTTCTGCAACTTTCCCAAACATTGGGATGTTCTTGAAATTTCTGACTCTTTCTAAGTTTTTCCTTTCCTTTTCGGAAATAGCCTTGTCACTTCCAGACTTCTTGGGCATTTTCATTACTTTTGACTTTTCGGAATATATTTGACATTTCTTGACTTCTTGGAGATCGCCTCGTTGTTTGACTTCTTGGGCGTTCTTAACTTCATTTCTTGACTTCTCGAAAATAGCCCCGTCGTTCGACTTCTTGGATATTCCTTGTCTTAATTTCTTGACTTCTCGGGAATAACCCGGTCATTTGATTTCTTGGATATTCCTCGTCTTAATTTCTTGACTTCTTGGAGATCGCCTCGTCGTTTGACTTCTTGGGCGTTCTTGTTTTAATTTCTTGACTTCTCGAAAATAGTCCCGTCATTCGACTTCTTGGGTATTCCTTGTTTTAATTTCTTGACTAAATAGTCCCGTCATTCGACTTCTTGTGTATTCCTTGTTTTAATTTCTTGATTTATCAGGAATAACCCCGTCATTTGACTTCTTGGATATTCCTTGTCTTAATTTCTGAACTTCTCAGGGCTCCATGAAAAGATATATGGATTTGGATGATTAGTCATAAGTTGAACCTGGGAGAGCGCACACCGCTTCAAGGAAGGGGTGTGGTCCCGCTCCACCGAGTCGTGCAAACGGCATAAACCAGAATGAGGGTATTTTGACAATTTTGAGACCCCACCAATGGGGGTATTTCTGTATTTTTTTCATAATCGGGGATGTTTCTATAGGTTTTCCTTCATCGGGGAGATTTCTGCAATTTTTCAACTATCGGGGGGCATTTTAGCAATTTTCTCGCTTTTGGGGGTATTTCTGTAATTTTTTAACTATCGGGGGTATTTCTGTAAATTTTCCACTATCAGGGGTATTTCTGTAATTTTTCGGCTCCCGGGGTATTTTAGTAATTTTCCCGTTACCGGGGGTATTTCTGTAATTTTTTCGTCATCAGGGGTATTTTTGTAATTTTTAAGCTATCAGGGATATTTCTGTAATTTTTCTTTCATCGGGGGTATTTCTCCAATTTTTCCGGACAGCATGGACATTTCTGCAGTTTCTGAACAGTAAAAGATATTTCGACATTTTTTGGATAGCAGAAAATATTCCTCATAATTTCTCAAGTTTCTTCATGGACTTTGGATATTTACAAAATTGGCATGGTTCCATCTCATTCCAACAACTTTGATGATCAAAAGATCATATCCCAAGTGTGGGACGCACACTTTTCTGTGGGTTTTAGTTTAATAACCAAACATATTGAAGTCTTCAAGCCATTAAGAGCTTTAAAAGATAACAAAACATCTTGGAGTTGAAAGCCTGCAGGTGCTCCTGTGTTTTCTCATTCCGGAGTTCTTCTTGTCTTCCCTCCAGGCATGTTATATGCTTAGAACAAGTTATGCTATTCATGTTTCCTTGGCTTATGTTATATGTTTAGAACATGTGGAAATATTTTGTTTAGCTTAAAATTATTGCATAAGATTTACCAACTTAATATGTGTTAGACATGTTGTTGGTTTTGATGTCTATCGGGACTTTGGACTCACCGTCTCCAACGAGTAGTAGGTCGGAGAGGGATCCGGAGAGAAATTTTGATGTATATATAAGGAATGCAATTGTGACTTTTGGGTTGAAATGTAAATGTTATCTTGAACAGAGAGATGTTCAACATTGTTTGTGATAACTTAAAAAAACATTGTTTATGATATAAATTTTGTGAGGTTATGTTTATGGAAATGGTATGTTGTGTCTGTTAGACAAATGAAAATGGTTTGGCCTTTAGTGTTTTAACAGATTTCTCGACTCACAATGTATGGATTTCGATGTGATGTCCTCGGACTGGATTTGAGATCCAAGGAAGGGGGTGTTACAAGTAGCCATAAAAGTCATACAATGTCCAACAAAAAAAAACTAAAACATTTAAATTTTGATACCAAACACTGCATTCACAAGATTATGTCATTTAAAATTTCATCCTCATCCTCATCTCCATCTTTATCACCATCTTCACCATTTGACTTTTATGGTGCATCATCATCATTCGTCTCTTCTTCCTCATTCTCCTATTCATCTTCTTCATCATCACTCTTCCTTAGAATGTGAAGTACTTCCTCTTGAGAATGTGCCTCTTCTAGCCCTTTGTTTTGATGTGACCATTGATATATCCACCGTTTTCCATGTCAGTTCATCTCCCTCATGAATAAAATCATCCGCAACTTTAGTCATCCACACACTTCCCCAATCTACCTCTGTTAAGTGTATATAATCATACTTCTCTAGATGCTTCTTTCTTTCTTGGAATCTTTCACAAAGGCACCAATTGTATTGAACATAGACTAAATCATTAATTCTTTTGTGCTCCAATCTATTCTCTTCTTTGTATGAATCTGGAAAAACAAATGACACAAGTATAAAATTAATGAGATTAACACAAATAGACCTCTTATAGAATTCTCTTAAATAAATACTTATGAATTCAAGTATGCTCCAATTATATTCACAACCTGAGGAACTACAACAAAGTCCTAAAATAGCTTAAAGCAACCTTCATTGAGTTCTGGTTCTCCACCATATTTCATTCACCAATCATCCATGGTAATATTTAAGAAAAAAATATAGTTGAGATCACTTCCTTATTCAATAAAATATAAAAGCAAACAAAAAATAATATATGCTAATCAAAAATCATAAACATTAGTAAAATTACTCACTTGATCGCCTCCTATCACGAGCTCTAATTGCCATTGGGCAAGGAAGGATCGCGGATCGGGCTTTAGATCGGGGGCCCAAAACCCGATCCGGATCAATTGGTTCAGCTGATTCGAGCCCGATCTGAATCGGGTACTATTTCTTATGTTTAATAGTTTAAATTTTAAAGTGTTATTTTTTAAGGGATTTTGTGTAATTTTCATGGGAAATCCTACTTCTTTCCCTCTCTCTCCCAGGATCCCACGGAGGCGGAGGAGGAGACAAGGCATCATCTGTTCGCAGTGCTGCATCGGCGGCGTCTGTTCGTGGAGCCAGAGCACTAGCAGCAAGTCTTCGCAGTTACCTTGCAGGCAGAGAAGAACGGAGACATAGGAGGAGGTCGACAGTGGTAGGGCATCGCGATGGCGACATTGGCGGCAGGTGGAGGCACCGGCGGTAGCAAAGTAAGTGGTTTTTTAAGGTTTTTCTCTTTTTCTTCTTGTTCTTCTTATTCTTAGAGGAGGAGGAAGAGGACGTTGCGAAGAAGCCCCGATCGAAGAGTCATGGCCGATCTTGGGTGGGGATCGCACCAGATCGCTTGAGTCGGTCCGATCCGACGCGAGTTAGGGCGATCCAAACTGACCTAGCCGATCTCGGCCTGGGCACTCGGACAAGGCTGGCTCAGGATCAGATCGGACCGCCTAAAATTCAATCGAATCGGGTGACCCGTTTTGATTCTGCCTTCCTTGCCATTGGGTTCCCAAATACACCTCTTTCATTCATATACATCATCATCTAATCATTGATCTTATCTTGTATATCTCCATCTGGTTCCATCCTTTCAATATATACTAGCAAAGAATTTGAGAACTTTGCAACTGAGCTTCAAAATATAATTTAGGGTTCAAGAAAAGTCTTGTTTCATATAGAGGACGATTCAATTGATCCTTCCAATGTTGCTCCACAATTTTCAAGATAGGGTGGTACTTAGCTTTCTTAAAACCATTTTAACTATTTGCTTCTTTACATTCTTCATTACATCATGGATGTATCCCATGGCAGGCTTCTCATCTCTATCAACTAATCTCAAAATCTGCAAAATGGGTTGGTAAGTTGTCAATATCTCTTCAATTGCATGCCAAAACTTCACCTGGAAAACAACATGAGAAACATTTTTCCCATGTTTGTCTTTGCCCATGTACTATTATACAAAGCATTTGAAGTGAACAACCTACGTAGAACTCTCTTCATAAAATCATCATGCACCAATTTTAATGTGAGAAAGGTATTGGCAAATCTTGTAACTCCAAGCCTTGCAAGTTCTCTTCTCTTTGTCTCCTTCCTCATGTACTCAAGCAAACGAGTGTGAGAGCATATGTATGCAGCCAACTTTTTAATTTTTGAGATGGTGCCGGCATTAAGCTTCAATTTACTAGTGTCTTCTAGAATGAAACCAAGACAATGGGCTGTGCAAGGTGTCCAAAACATTTTTTTTCCTTTTCTCCATCAACAATCTACATGTTGCAATTTTATATGATGCATTATTTGTCACAACTTGCACAACATTCTCCTCTCCAACCTTTTAAACCATCATATCCAACAATTCATATAACAATCCTGCATCTTCTCTCTAATGTGAAACATTAATTGATTCCAACTTATGGTAACTTGGTGGCTTGATTTCTAGTCCAAATCGCCATGCAAGTTCAAACATTATCTCAAAACTTCTCAATTTGACAACCGTAAAAGGAACTCCACGTTCATAAAACCATGTGGTTATAGCTCTCTTATGTATTTTTTTCTTCTTTTTTCAATCTAGACTCCATAGTCCATAGTGTTTTGCACTTTTTTCCCACTCCCCCTTGTATCAACAAAATCTTTATTCTTGCAAAAGCATCCGTTGGACCGTTGATCTTGGTTTTGCTTGAAATTGAGATTGAACACTTTTTCCCTGACAAAGTGGAGTTCTCCTTTGATTTCTCAATTGTCTCCTCATCAGAAGAATCATCCTCATTTGTAATTGTACTCTCACGATATGTGATCTTTCTGTTCTTATTTTTGTTCAACCAACTCAATATTTCCTCAGCAACCTCCTTTGTAGTTTTTGAACATTACCCTCCTATTAAATGCCTCTTCTGCTTTTTGATTCGTCGATTTGTTATGAAACCACAAAGCTCACACTTTATTTTATTTTTGTCATGCTCATCTAGCTAATAAGTATACTTTCACTCAGAATAATTAGACTTAGCCTTCCTCTTCACTTTTATACCATGCATGGAACTAGATTTTTCCATGATGATCATTGAAAAAAAAAATTCAAAACATACAAAATTCAAATTAAAACTTAAAATACTTAATAAATAAATAAATTATTAAGTAATAAGGAGGCAAGAGAGTTGTCTTACTATGTGTGAGAGAGAGAGACGACTCTCTGTCTCACTATATGAGAGAGAGGGAGAGATGGGGGCGGCGGAGTGAGAAGAGAGAGACAAGACAGAGAGGGGGTAGAGGAGAGAGAGAGAGGCAGCTCTATCTCATTGTGTGTGTGTGATAGAGAGAGAGAGCGAGAGAGAGAGAGAGGAGGGGCGAGGGAGAGAGATAGAAGGGGGTGGGGGAGAGGGAAGAGAGAGACAGACATTGAGAGGGGGGGCAGGAGACTTTGCTTTCCTATGCTTATGTGTAGTGTGTACAGAGAGGGGGGGAGAGAGACGACAGTGGCTGCAGATGACCGCTATGGTGTCTGCGGACTGCCCGATGACGGCAACGGCGATGACCGGCAGCGATCTTCCTTAAAGCCTCGAACCCTAGAGAAAGGTAGGGGATTTCGGGGATGGGGGATTGAGGGGGTGGCTTCATAGTTGGATCTAAAAATCCGAGTCCGATCATCAATGTTGGTTGGGTCACCGAAACAAGGTAGGAAGGTAGCTGTCTTGGGCCACCTAGGCTGCCTAAGCAATGCCTTGGCCTGCCTTTTTGCTGCCCAGTAAGGCGTGCGATTGCCTTGGCTGCTAGAGGGCACCTTCGTTGCTTAGTGAGCGCCTTGACAACTATGCTTCTTCTTCTTCTTCTTTTACCAGCTACTGTTCATCCCTCTCGGATGAATAGCAAAAGTAAGGAATGAACATTATCAGGTACCACTGTTCATTTTAAAAAAATTTATGGGGTGGGGATTGCGCCGTATTGGCCGGTCCAGGGATGATCCCAGCCGATCTGGCCAATTCGGTCCATGAATCAGGACAGGGAGGTTCGAGATTGGATCCGTTCGATCCTTCCTTCCATGGAAATTGGAGAAACTAAATTTTACCCAAAAGGTTGATGCAGTAAAATGCCTGTTCATAACATTATTATTGTGTTCAGATCATTTGTTTATAATATTAACCATCAATGATTGTCTAAATTATAAAATCCAGTGGCAGATTGTTTTTTTTTTTTTGTTTTGAAATCTTGTGAACTTGGAAATCCTTTCTTGTTTGGGTTTCTTGCCCCCCCCCCCCACCAAGGGAATGTGGATTGTACCTGCAATATTATTAATAAATAGATGGGGTACAATCAAAAGGAAAAATGTAAGGGACGAAAAGATTCCTCCCCAACTAAAAATAAAACATATGAATTTCCCTTCCCCAATCCTCAGAAGAAACACAAAGGAGATATTTACTCCAAGAATAATGTAAAGAAAGCGCCTGAAGATTAGTATTCTTTATATAAACTCTGGTGCTTCAGAATATGTGGTCGTTCCTCTCCTATCAAGTGCTCCAAAGGATAGTGTAGAAATCCTGAGAATCGAGCGATGGATAAGAGAAGGAGAGAGGTGCGAACTGTTTGAGGGAGGAAGAGATGACTAAAATAGGGGTGGATCCCACCATGACTATATTTATGTGTAATCACACTAATTACAAGTATGCCATCAAACCATTATGACCTAATTACCCTCAAACTAAAGAGGGCAACCAAACCATAAGGCTAAAACCCAATTCAAATATACATGGACAAAAATACCCTTGTACAATCTCAATTAACCCTGCAACATAATAGATATCTTGAATGTTCAGCATGGACAGAACAGAAAGAAACTGATCCCGAGACAACCCTTTGGTAAAAACATCAGAAACTTGATTTGCAGACCGAACATAGGGCAAACAAATCTCACTGGGGTCGAAGTTTTCCCATGTGAAGTGACGATCAATCTCAATATGTTTGGTGCAATCATGTTAAACGGGGTTATTACCAATATTATTAGCTGCCTTGCTATCACAATAAGACTTCGTAGGAACATGAACTTAAACTCCGATATCTTGCAAGAAAAGCTTCAACCATAGCATCTCAGTGACTCCTTGTACCATAGCTCTATTCTCAGCTTCAACACTTGACCTTGTGCACATTGTCTGCTTCTTGCTATGCCAAGTAACAAGATTCCCACCGATAAAGGTGCAATACCTTGTGATGGACCATCTATCATCTCGAGAACTTGTTTGTAACCCTCAACATTGAGGTGTGCTGCCTTGGTATATAACAACCTTTTGCCTGGGCATGAATTGGCATACCTTAGAATTCATTCAACTGCTTGCATATGAGGCTTGGGTGGTGTATGCATAAACTGGCTAACAAAACTCCTAGTATAAGCACTGTCCTCCCTTGTAAGGGACTATTTAACTTGTCAACAAGGCACTAATACACTCCTTTGTCATGATCAGATAACAACTCACCGGTAGTTTCACACAACGCATGGTTTACACTATGGGAGTATATGCTGGCTTGCAACCCAATTTCCCTGTTTTTTTAAGCAAATCAAGAGCATGCTTTCGCTGACATATATGGAGACCATGTTGGGATTTTCCAACTTCAATGCCAAGGAAATACTTCAACTCTCCAAGGTCTTTAATCTCAAATTCTCGTGCTAGGTCTCTCTTGGGCTTGCTGATTTCTGAATCATATCATCAACATAGACAAGATATGATACGAATCACCACAACTTTCTATCGTGTTCCTACAAACTTGTAAACAAGGTATGATAAGAATTGCCTTGAGAATACCCAAAACGCACCATTGCAGCACGGAATCTCTCAAACCAAGAACGAGGGGACTGTTTCAATCCATACAATGTCTTTTCGGACGATGTACTCTCCCTTCTGCAATTTATGCCTGGGAAGCGGCTGCATATAGACCTTTTGGAGATCACCATTGAGAAAGGTGTTTTTAACATCCAGCTGATAAAGATCCCAAGAGAATTGAATAGCAAGAGAAAGAATAATACACACAAACTTCAACTTGGCCACAGGAGCAAAAGTTTCAAGATAATCAACACCATAAGTCTGAGTATAACCGCGAGCTACACGGCACACTTTGTACCATTGAGCAGTACCATTAGAATTGTATTTAATAGTATAAACCCAATGGGAGCCAACCACACTCTTTCCTTGTCTATAGCAGCCATCCCCTTTGGATCCTTCACTGCTCCAAAAAAGGAATTAGGAACATGATATTGAGAAATAACATAAAGAAAGTAATAATAACAGGGCGAAAGTTGAGAACAGGACACACAATTGCAAATGGGATGACGAATATATGCCTGAACAGCCTTCTGAATAGCAATTAGAAGGTCAAGATCTAGTGGAGAATCACAAGTAGAGGGAAGGGAAATTGCCATAGGACCCGTAGCACCCTGAACACCCTTCTTCTTGCTTGTGCCACATATGCCTGGAATGATAAGATCCGATGCAGGTGCATCCATCACAACACTAGAGGGAACCAACCATGAAGAAGAAGGGACACAAGTACAAACCACTGGGACAGACATGAGAGTAGGAAAGGACAAAGAAACAACAGGCTTTCCCTGGCACAAGGACAGAGAAGAGAAATAAGATTGGACTCGAAGAAGGTGACATTTTAAGGACATATCTCCGATCTGTCTTGGGGTCTAAGCATATGTACTCCTTTTGGGTGGAAAAATATCTGAGGAAGATGCCACAAACAGCGGAGGGTTCAACTTCATTGAATTAGAACTATGACAATGAATGAAAAAAAGGCAACCAAAACACGAGGTGGCAAGGAGAACAAAGAATGGTCAGGAGGCAAAAGCCGAAGAGAAGAGGTATGACCAAGTAAAAGCCGAAGGGAAGAGGTATGACCAAGTGTTCGCGATGGCAAAAGCCGAAGAGAAGGTATTTCCAAAAATCTTCTAGACCTCTGGCTGATGGAGCAGTTAATAAACAAATGAACAACACAGCCTGCTCTCCACATAAAGGACAAAGAGTATCACCATCATGATTTCGTTCTTGTTGTGATTTATATGGTGAAGAGACAAGGATAGGAATATTTCTCATGCTTCAAATTTTTGGTTAGATTTGGGAGGCGGCTATTGGCACTATATTCGTGTATATTTATAACCCATCATGTTTCACTGCATATTGTTTTCTCTGTCCAAAAAATCATAAGTGATGGGGGGCACAGAGAGGGAGGTACTTTCCCAAGGAATAGATTAGATCTCCATCGCGAATGTACACCTATGCAGGACACTTAATGTGTTAGCTACAACAATGTAGGCAGCAGGCTACTTTGTATGCTAAAACCCCCAAGACATAAACAGCAAGATATAAGTAAATGGGAAAACAGGGAGGAAGCAGGAGGGGAGAGGGAGGGAAGGCAGGATGGTGGTTTCCTACTATCCTCCCAAGGAATAGATCACATCTCCATTGAGAAAACATAGACAGCAAGAATGTAAATAAAAGGAAATGATTGTGGAGGGTTCTGTTTTGTGGTGATCAACCAACGTAGCTCACATTCTAAACCATTTTGTTATAAAGAACAGGAAACAAGTTGGCAAGAATGGAGAATGGATTGTGAACACCTATAGGATTTTCTCCTGACGATGTCACTTGCTTCTTTATCATTATCTGCAAGGCCAGCGTGTTCCATTGGAAGAGATTTTGCCTTTTCTTCCTTTAAAGTCACAACTATGGTAATGTGAATTCCCTCAACTCCTTTTTTGTTTTGTTGGGGGGGTTAGAGTGATGCACACTATCTTTGTGTGCCTTTTGTATAGGGGTTTTTTGGGGTACTTTGACCTTACTTGTATATCCCCTTTTTTGTTCAATACAATAGTGGTACCACGCACTTTCAAAAAAAATTATATAAGAGTACTTCGATTATGATATGTAATTGGTAGAAAAAGGACCATGGTATGTGACACCTAATTAGCATCCAACTCAAAACCAATTGGTGGCATTGCCCTCATTCAAGATCTCAAAGATGATGAATTTGATGAATCTCTCTTTTTATTACAACTTTGAATCAAGGTATGCAAAATCGGGATCGGCCGATCTGATCGGATTTTGGTCGGTCCGATCTGATTTCGAGCCGACCTATCCCGATCCCTCGTCAAGATCGGCTGAATCGGCCCAGATCTGCTCGAAGCGCCCTAAATCGGGTGATTCGACACAATCATCACCCATCCTCCTCGTCCTCCTTCACGTGCCTCCTCATCCTAGCCAGTACAATACAAGCAAAAGAAGAATAATAAGAAGAAGAACCGTCGCCGCTGTCGTCATTGCCGTCGGTCCCCATTCCTGGCACCTCTTCATCCTCGCCCTCACCATCGGCTTCTCTCAAAAGAAGAAGATACGACGCCGATGCCACCATCGCGACCCCCTGACCCCGTTGACGCTGCCGTCGACCTCCTCCTCCTTCCACCCGCCCTCTCCACCTTTGTTTTCCTAGAAAAGGTAAAGTGGAGAGAAAAAGGAACTCTCGACTATTGAGTATTGAGAAGGTAGAGTGGAGAGAAAAGGTAAAGAGTAAAGTGAATTTTACATTTATATAAAATCCCCCGCAACGAGGAGAGTTTGGTACTTGAATTTTCCAACTCCATTCTAGATGTCTCTTATTTGGTGTGGCATCCTTTCTTGCACCGACCTCATTTCTTCAGGTGTTCGGGTCTGTCTAGGGAAAGACAATCATTGTCTTTTCTGGAAGGACAGATGGTGCAGCGACTTTACTTTGGAGGCTTCCTTTCCTAGTCTGTTCACGATCTCGGTTGACTCTTTGGGGCCGGTTGACTGGGCATTTGATCCCCACTCTTTCAGGAGGTACCTCATGAGTACCGAGTTGGAACAGTTCCATGTCCTCCTCTTGAATCCTGATCCTCCTTGACTTTGGCCCGCACCCCTTGAGGGAGGATGCGTGGACTTAGAGGTAGGACAGGGAGGAGACCTTCTCTGTTAGGTCTGTCTACTCCATCATCTCTGACGGCGGGATGCGGCACAACCTTGCTCCCCACATCTGGAAACCGAGGAGCCCATTGAACGTGAAACTTCCGGGGAGGCTTCCCATCAGAGATAGGCTTCTTCGCTTCCTACTGGGTATCCAGTCGACATATTGCTTGCGTGGCTTAGAGGGTGAGTCCATAGACCACATGTTTGTAGATTGTCCCTACTCGCAAGGGTAGTGGGAGGTTGTGACTTCGAGAGCCCGAGACTGATGTATAGCCCTTTATCGGGTCCTGGGGTAGGAGTTGACCCCTCAGAGGTGATCATATTGTTTGGTGACTTATTCTGCATATCACTCTTGTCCCTATGGTGTGAAAGGAACAACAAAATTTTTAGGAAGGAGGTTAGAGTGGAGGACTCTTTTATTTCTTTCATTTGTACTAGAGTGAGGGAATAGACAGAGTTGCTATGTAATGTGAATGCTCTCAACTCACCTCTTTTTGTTTTGGTGGGAGGGTAGACTGCCCCACACTGCCTTGGTGTGGTTTTTTGTACAGGGTTGCCTTGGTGTGGTTTTTTGTACAGGGTCTCATTTTGGGAGCTTGTACATCTTCTTTTTCATTTAATACATATAGTGGTACCACCCACTTTCAAAAAAAATAAAACCCCCTGCAACACCGCCTACATACAATTAACCTCAACTGTTGGGCTTGGTCAGGATCGCTTCGGGATCGGTCGGGTTGGCCGACTCCACCGATCTGGATCGGGTTTGGGCCGGCTGATCCGATCCTGATACAGTCTGCCTTCCTTACTTTGAATAGCATCAACATTGATGTTGCTCTGAAGGATCAGGTAATTTGGAGCCATAATGCTGGCACCTTCTATGCTAAATCTCTGTATCAGCTGATTGAAGGTCACCGTGACAATTTGCAGCACAGTTGCAAGGATTTGGAAGGTTGGGTCAAAGTAAGGGCTTTCATGTGGCTTTGGAGACGAAGGCATATTGTCACCAGGTTGTATCGCCGGAAATGTGTTTCTGATTGTGATGCTCAGTGTACCTTTTACACCAATTTCTATGAAGCTGTGGATCATTTGTTTCTCCAGTGTCAGTTGAATCGACAAATATGGGATGCTTTTAACAGTGTGACTGGACAGTATTTTAATTTGCGACTGTGGAAGATATTGGGTCTCACTTTCAAGGGCTGAAGACTAAGCTTGGAAAAGGCGATGTAGTGAAGATCTCAGCCTTGCTCTCCCATGCAATTTGTTGGAGTACATGGAAACATCTCAACGAAACAGTTTTTTGGGGAGTTGATTCTACTTAGAGAATATTTGTCTTCACATCTTGTCTTTTCTACATACTTGGGCTTGACATATTTCACATGTTAATGCACAGTCTCCGAAGAGTGTTACCCAGGCTGTGTAATTTGTCCGGTTGTAATTCCTCCTCCCCCCCCCCCCCCCCCCCCGTTTTGAGGTTAGAGGAAGCTGTCCTCAATATTTTTTTTTATTGTATCTCCTCTGTTTGCAATAACGTTGGTGGTATGGTCTACTAATCTAAACAAATAAATTTGGTTTTCATTTCAGAGTTGCATGATAACCAGGGGGTTTCATGTAGATGTTTGGTTGTTTTGGTTCAGTATTTAGTCTGCATTTGCCTGATATCTTGATTCAGCATCATGTTCGAAATGTAACATCATGAATTTTACTTGGAAAGAAGAATCATTTTCAGTATAAGCTACTGGTAATGGAGCTGTTTGATGAATTTTCGGATGGTCCGTGAAGAGTGATGATAGATATTTATTGTTTCCTTTCTTTCATGTAAAAGGATTAAGTTTATTACCTGAACTATATACAAGCCCCTTTTATCAAAATTTCAAATATTGGTCTTTGACTTGTGGTTCCTTATTTTTGATAAGGCAAGAGCTATCGTTTTTATTATAGCGGTTTCCAATGATTTTTTGAAATTGATGAGTTCTCTTCCACTTTCAAAAAAAATGATGAGTTCTCTTCTGTTTTGAAGGCAAGAGAAACCAAAGTTGCACTTGATTACTTTGAGACAAAGCACAAGCTGCTGCTGGCTTACATACAAGCTATTAGCTTTTATCTCTTACTCAAATCTGAAGGTCTTCCTGTCCGTGATCACCCAGTAATAGCTCGTCTTGTTGAAATCAAAAATTTGTGGGAAAAGGTCTTCTTAGAAGTCTCTTTCATATATATGTATTTTTTTAATTTGCTTTATAGAGAGATTAATTTTGTAACTGATAATGTTCTCTCAACCTGTATCATCCCTTCAAATCTTGAATCTGCAGGTAAAAAGTATGGATGGCAATATTTCTTTCCAGCTTGAAGAAGCTGTCAACCGTGATGCTAGTAATGAGACAGGAAAAATTGTTGTCAAGGAAAATGTTGCACCAGAAGTTGAATCTGCAGTCATCAGTATTCCTGCCAAAGCAAATGAAGTACGTTGGTTTTTGTTTGTACTTATATTATATATAAGGCAAGCTGCATTTCTACATTTTTCACCTTAAATGTATCCATGATACTACAGACATCTGAAGTGAGTGAATTTGTAAATGGTGGCTTGTCAAAGGAAGATGACAAATCCAAACTTGGCAATGAGAAACATCAGGTTCGTGGTTCATTTGGGCACTCTTATGGAGTTCATTTTCGTTAACTAAAAAAAACCACATCAAGTGACTTTTTCTTACATTTGGTAGAATGGTCAAGTGGGGCACCAAAGCTTGGAAATGCTTAAAGTAAGAGCAAGTCTTGAAGAAAAGTTGAAGGAAAAGCTTGTTTTTCATTCTATTGCTCCAAAGACCAGCAAAGTACATAATCATGCTTTAGAAACTATGAACAGGTACATGTCATGTGTTATGGATTCCCTTTTCTCAAAATAGATGTCCTGTGTTTAGCATCCGAAATGCTGCAGTCCATTGTTTTCTTACACTGAAAGGCTTTAATTTGTCATGCCAGACGTCTGAGAACATTAGCTGACTTTGATGATGATGTTACTGATGATGGACTGCGCCATGGAGTGAATAGTGAACTACACAAATTTGTTCCAATGAAAGTTAATAAGCCTACGGTATGTCATATTTCACATTTACTTAAAAATGAGCCATGGAAAACCTCTAATGGTGTTTTAATGGATGTAAGAATGTTATGGAACTTTCTGATATGAAGTTCTTTTCAGTGAAAAGCTGATTTTTTTTGCATACAAGATATACAGCACCCCCTTCTTTTTATTTTCTCTCCTATATTGGACGTAGAGTCGTTAAAATCATATAAAAAAATTTACCTCTACCTGGTTTGAGTGTTGTGGGTCACAGTAACCATAAACGAAACCGCGGGGGGGGGGGAGAGAGAGAGAGAGAGCAGTAAAAGGAAAATTTGAGTATGGTAGGCAGGAGGCAGGCTGTGTTATTGTGTGTGGGGTGGGGGCCTGGGGGGCAGAGAGTGTGCGGTAAAAGGAAAATCTGACTATGGTAGGCAGGATCCAGGCTGTTTTACATTGAAGTAGTGCCATTAGATGTGTTCCGTGGAAAGAAAATAAGCTTGTATCTGTAGGCTCTGCTGCATTCAAATGACATGTTTTATTCCTGTTTCTCCAGTAACTCAAAAATGAATTCTGTTGAGCAATACCAACATGCATTCAAAAGTAAATTTCTTTTCCTCTGGATCCATTATGAGCAATGAGATTTTGGGTCAATTTTGATGAAACTTTTGGAGTCAATTCATTTACAATATTCTGCTTAAAGTCTTTTGTATTAAAAGGAATGTTGTTTGGAATAATTTACACAGCAGCACTTTTATTTCTGGTGTTACACTTTTATGACGCAAAAAGACAAATAATATTGACAGGCGTTGTTATGAAGCAATCATGTCTATCAAGGGTCTCTATTCAGCTTCTGTCCAGAGGAAAGAACTGTGCTTCACACGGTCATTTTAAATTGTATCATCTATCCTTGATTCATCATGCTATAGAAATATCAAGCACGATACAGGGGCCTTTCTTAACTCCACAACATCCACCTAACTTGGCGTCAATTTGAAATGTAGGTGATGGTTTGGATGTTTCTTTCAAAAGTTTTCTTTGCGGGATGTGTTCCCTTGAGAAGAACCATTTTTCAAGGAAAAAGAAAAGTATTCCTTTGAAATGGCAACAACATATTATTCCATGATGATTCATGGCCTCTGGTCACCTTCCAAAAGAACAACACACGGTTCTGTCACCCCTGATTGGAAGAGTCTGCTTATCCATCTTTCCCATGATCTGGGGGATCTTATGTGATACTTGGGAATGATTTAACAGTACAGGCTCTTACAAACATTTGCACAGACACATGCGGGAGAAAGAGCCATCAATCAATATGCATATATTTTTTTTATCTTTTTTGGTTTATTGTGGTCATAATATAATTAGACACAATTTCACCTTTTACTCAAAAAGATGCTTAACATGTATGTCAAGAATCTAGTAAAGTGGTGAATATAGTGTAGAGATGTCGATGAGTTTTACTTATATATGTTTTCCTCGGGGGGTGGGACAACTTTCTCAGGGTAAACCTTGAGGTTGTGAGATCGATTCCCACCCGTGGACACCTACAGGGGGTATTTACACCGTGATTATTGATCTGGGTCGGATGAGTACCCAGTACCCACTGCCCGAGAGAGGTTTGAACTCCCCCAACTCAGGCTACCGGTGATTCGGGCTTGACCCTGGGCAGGTGGGTTTACTCTCGGATTTCTAAAAACAAAAGGTTTCTTTATATAGTTGTATCTTGCAAGTTTATTTTGGTCATACATTGATGCTCGTGATATGCCGTCAGGGATTCTGAAGTTTAAATAAGCGCATCGATTAGAGATTGTTCTCTTGATTATGATGACAAACTGAATTAGATCTTGATCAATCTGCCTTATGCAATTATCATTTGACAGTTGAGTTGTACAATAGTTGAATTGAAATTACGTTACCAGTTGTTCACTTGAGTTGCACAACAATTGAAACAAAGCAAGTAGTGATGATATGCATTGCATAACATACGAGAAAATGATGAAGCATGTGTTTTGATAAAATCTTATGTTAGTCATTTTTGTTGAATCCAATGGCTGATGATGCTTTGGTAGACTCATGATTAGTAAAGGCCCACAAGGCTGTTAATGTGTCATCAAGACCAAGTAAAATTTGAAATTTTCTCACATACTCAGTGACCAAATATACCTTTCCCAAGGTCGCAAGTCCATTCTGGGTAGGGTACTTGACAATGTTCTTCAAAGAGGGCCATCAGAGCAATTATGCCAGCGAAGTGATTCGTTTTGAAGTTGCTAGGATGTCTTTGTCTACTACAGATTGAGAATTGATGACTTCAGTATGGCTTGTATCTCATGCTTATTGACACGCTCTTTTTGCTTTTGTGATCAAGTTTGTTTCTGGTGATGATGACTTGCCCATGAGAGATGACCTTGGAGAGAAACGGAAAAAATATGTGGATAAGATGGTAGACATGGCTGAGAAGCAAAGAAAACATGAGCTCCGAGCTCTTGGAAAAACAGGAGCTGGTTCCGATACTGGCGTTCGAGATGACATCACAGCTGTTGGGACTAGGTCCACTGCCACTGGTGCTGATACGCAAGTTGACGGTGGAATATTGGAGTCTGAGGATGAGTTCTATAAAGAAGTAAAAAGGCAAAGGCTCACAAAACTCTCGGCAAAAGCAACACTCTATACAAGGCAAGTATTTGATGGGTAAAATGCTGAGTCGTCATTCATTTCTCTCCCTTGAAATGTGTTGAAGCCAAAATAGTGATACCTGCCTTCTAAACAATACGTTTTTGTTTTGTTTCACAGAACTCCCGCTATTCCATCTTCACTAGAAGATGAAGCGGATGGTAAGCGGCAGATTACCCACCAGGTTTGTCTTCATGACCTAGTCTCTCGGCCTCTTTCCCTTGAATTCTGAATTCAAGTTTCACCAACTCTTTTGAACCCTCAAATCAGATGGAGAAAAATAAGGGGCTGACCCGCAATCGGAAGAAGCTAACGAAGATTCCCCGAAAGAAATACAAGGTGAGCTTTATGAGCTTGGAATTAAAAACAACTATACCAGCATGGATTTTTATTTAGGGTCCGACAATTTTCCCCTCGCTCTTTCAGATTAAGCACCAAAAAGCTGTTGTGCGTCGCAAAGGACAAGTACGTGATATCAGAAAGCCAGCAGGCCCATACGGCGGAGAGGCATCAGGAATCAACACCAGAGTTAGTCGTAGTGTTAGGTTCAAGAGCTAGTAGGATCATCGTCGATTCTTCTTGTGTACGTCTTCCTGCAGAAGCTTTTGTGGGGTGAGTGCTCCCTGTATCACCAAATTTTGACCTTAGAATGTAGTTATTTTCTGAGAATTGCGTGTTTGTTTCTTGCTTCTAATTGATGGCTCTAAAAAAATGTCATTTCAAAATTATGGATATGAATATTATACCCTTTCTATAGGGTAGCTCAATAGAGCGTCACAGTTCAGCTCATATTCGCTCTTGTACTGTTAACAAAAGAATGTTCATGATTTGGATCAATTTCATAGCCAATTTCGATGCAGGAATCGATCCTTTGAATCGCCTTTAGTCAAAATGATGGCAGTAATCCTTCTCTTGTTAAAAGACAGTTCCTCGGCCCCTTGGGCCTTGGTGTGTATGAGCACACGGGACCCAACTGCATGGGAGGGAATTCTGGTACATTTACAATCCTGTACGGCGGACACAGGTTTATGCGATTCAGCTTCAGCTCGTTATCGTAATCGAACCGATGTTTGGGTCAGTAGCTGGTTCGATTCGAATTGATTGGACCGTTCAATCGAATCGATTTGAACCGTGATGTCTTCGTAATATTGATACACGGTATGATTAGATTTTATAACTCAAGATAATTAGAAATAAGATATAATGATCAAAATAAAAAATATACATATATAATTATTAATCATTAGTATGAAATTATGTAGGTAAAAAAATAACAATAACATGACTAAATAAAGTAATAAATTGATTTTAAAATTTTATGATATTTCATTGGTATTCACTCTTCACAATTGATTTCTATGTTCTTTTAAAATTTTAAATTTTAAATATATTTAAAATAAAATGACAAATAATAATAAATTAATAATAATATAATTTTGTTTCGACATAAATATCATTTGAATATCTAAATATTTTTATGTTTATTTTTTATTTTTTATTTAAAAGGTGAATCGGGTCCGATCAATTCATCAGTCTGATTTTTTAACATTAAATCGGATCGTTCTTAATCGAATTGATTCTTAAATCAGTTGATCGGATCGATCTTACGATAACACTGCTCTTTCTATGAAGTCTACTAAATAATCATATCACATGAAAACCCGTGTTTTATTATATGTATAATACCCTCAAGATTCCCGGGCTGTGTTAATAGCTATTTGACTAAATTTACAATGATCACATTAGAGTCAACATGTTGCAACGTTAACTGGAATCACGGAGTCGCCTCAATAACATGAATCATAAGTCGTTCTTTCTAAAGCTGAACCAGGGCTGCAAAGAATAATGTTTCAAACCTGAATCAAGTAAATTAATCAGTAACGCATTGAAAAATTAGGTACAGCTGTTTGTAGGATATCCCAAACGGGCTGCCGCTTTAGTTTTTTATTGACATACAGATTCATGCCTTGTGAGGGCTTATTTTTCGGCCTTTGTTGAAACATTAAATTACTAAATTGATATAGTATTAATATGTTAGCACCTCTTAACTGCAGATCCATCAGGGGTGGACAAGTTGGATAATAGCTCTGTGGGCAACAGTGAGGTTATATTATCAAATCCCACCCATGAACATAAATATTAGGGCTGATATCCACTTGTGGTTCACATGGATTTCCACTCCACACCACTGATACACCAACATTTCTCTTAATCCAAATTTTCTTTGATTTTCATTGGACTAATTAAAACTTAAAGAAGATTGGAAGAGGAAAATCGATAGATTATCACACTACCATAATTTGATAGTAGGATAATCCAGATGCACGTTTTCGATGTGAAGTTATAACAGAGTGTCACATCAACTGTCACTGGTCATCATTGGAATGCATGTACAGACCAATTAAGAATTTAACATACATCATTTTGAGGAATATTACATTGTTACTCTTTTTTAGGGATATAAATGGATCGAGTTCGGCTAGACCAATATCATACTTTATCTGTAAAAATTTTATAAATACCATATCCGGATAGTACTCTATTATTTTTGCGGATATAGATACGGGTATATCCATCACTGGTACGGATATATTCGCGGATATCCGTATCCGTCTATAAATAATGAGTCCACATCCATATTCAAAGGAACGTGGGATTTATGGGAAGTGAAAACATAGAAGTCCGGTCAATAATTTTCTTACCAAAGTAATTTTATATTTTATAAAAACGTCATTATAATTTTAGCAAGAATATCAAACTCACAAATCCAATAAGGAGGACAACATGTTGAGTTCATGTCAAAATCATAGACTTAATATGCACAATGAGTTATTAAGAATTGGTTCGGATCGAGTGTGGATTCGGGTGTACTAAATTCATACCCTATCCGAATATGAAACGGATATATTAAACACATCAGAATTCGAATCTATATCCGTTTATTGTTTATTTGAGTGTTACTCGAACCCGACCCGTCACGGGTCGGGTGATGCGGGTAATCGAATTTACAGTTATTTTTAACATCCCTACTCTCTTTCCATCTTTTCTGCGACATTTAGACGGAGAAAAGCGCTGACCTAAGGAATACCAAATTTAATTTCCACGTTTCCTCTATTTCAACTATCCAATCTGAGGATGTGGTCGCTGAGACGAGGATGACAGATTAAATGGCAAAGGAGTGGCACGTATGATTTTATCCCTAATAACATATCGGGGATAATTTTCATTTTTACAGTAACAAAAAAATGGACAACCAAGCTGACCTCCTAAAGGCAAAATAGCCACGAGATAAAAAATCTGAAAATTCCCATTTTGCGCAAGAACAAACAATATCGACCACTTTTCATCTCTTTACATCACTGTAAAATGAATTGATAGGTGTAAGAAATAAATAAATAAATGTACGGTGTGACTCAATTCTGATATATTGAAAACGGACTCACCGTCCAAAAGATGCCCGCAATTTAGACGGATCATTGATGGTTCGGATTGGATCACGGGTGGGTAGATGTATTCTTGGTATTAAAAAAAGACCTTTTAACCACATCCGAATGGCTCTTCTTCCTTCTTTATTGAACTTCGGTCTGATCACCCGACTTCTCCGCGCAGTTAGGTCGCACCATGTAGGGCCGGCGTGATCCACTCGCGCGTGGCGCTACACGCGCCATTCGCCTCCCATCGCTGGACAAAAACACTGCCGAGACAGATTTTGCCACATCTTCTAATCGGGAATCCAGCCTCCAGGTCCATTCGCACTTGGATTGGCGTGCGAGTGGGACCCTACGAGGCGAGAACGTGGCATTTGCCATTTTATCACCCACGGGACCACGCTGGCTGCACGCGTCGACGGGCGGAAGGAAAGTTTATCAGTCAGTTATTCTAAAAAGATATTCTAATATTCTAGTCAGTTAGATGATAGATGACTTAAATACTGTCGGTAAGAGAGAGAGAGAGGGAGAGAGAGAGAGAGAGCGGTGGGGAGGGAGAGGTGGACTTCAGACGTCAGTGAGGAGGGCTCCAAGCGTTTCAGATGTCGACAAAGAGGGCAACTCCGGTGAGGAGGACTTCGCCAGAGCACTTTACCCCGAGTATGACGTGGCCATTGCCGTCACCGACGACCACAAAGGGCCTTAAACCTGGTGCGCTGCCCAGTGCATTTCTACTTTTGCACAAGCATGATCTTCATCACCTGGTCCTTGAGCTGTGGCCCCGGTAGGAGAGAGAGAGAGAGAGAGAGAGAGAGAGAGAGAGAGAGAGAGAGAGAGAGAGAGAGAGAGGTCGACGGAGTGTAATACTCTCAAATATAATTAAGTTATATGTTATATTATTGAGACGTCTTTTAAAATATCGACGTAGTTATTGTAAAGAACTCCACTATTAAGCGTGCTTAATGGGGAGTAATATTGAGATGGATGACCTCTCGGGAGACCTCTCATTCTAGAGCTGATCATTATTAGAAAAGGATAAAACCGTGAGGTTGATAAGTCAAAGCGGACAATACATCGACAGTATAGAGTATGAGACGTGACAAAATAGTATCAGATACATATCCCATCCGGAGGCCAAAACATTGACGGTATAAAGTACGGGGCATGACAAAATTGTATCAAAGTCATACCCCAGTCGAAAATGTGAGAACTAATATGGTGTTTGGTTGCACTTTTGGTGGGGACACCGGGCCCACTACCGGGCCTAATGTTCGGAGCCGACGCCGCACCACCACTGCACCGAGCTTATAGCTCGGAGATCCGACTGCCTGAAGACTCGATGTCACATATTTATGTATTGAGTATGTACGCGTGTAAAATACATGTATTTACTACATGTATTATTTCCTTTTTATTTTATTAGGTAAGTGTGAGCGACGTCACGCGGTTCGGAGTTCGATGGTGCGGGGAAGAGGATGCGGAGAGCGCGCGGGCTCTTCTTTTTGTTTGTTTTGCTGTTTGCTGCAACACAGAGATGAGAGAAGAGAGAGAAGGGGCCACCACGGGAGATTGCTCCAGCGGGGCGAGCGGGACAAGTATAATATAGCAAGATATGGGGTTCAAACGGCCATAGCGGGAAGTGACTCGCCGCGACCTCGGGGGGACGGGAATGGTGCAGAAATTAAATAACAAAAATTGAAACGGCCATTGGGGAAGTGACTCACCGCGGCCTCGAGAATATGAGCAGAATATGGCAGAATATAAAAGAGAATATAAGAACAGAGATTTAAATGGCCATTGGGGAAGTGACTCGCCGCGGCCTCAAGAATATGAGCAGAATATAACAGAATATAGAGAGAGTATAAGAACGGAAATTTAAACGGCCATTGGGGAAGTGACTCGCCGCGGCCTCGATGATATGAGCAGAATATAACAGAATATAGAGAGAATGTAAGAACGGAAATTTAAACGGCCATTGGGGAAGTGACTCGCCGCGGCCTCGATGATATGAGCAGAATATAACAGGATATAAAGAGAATATGAGAACAGAAATTTAAACGGCCATTGGGGAAGTGACTCGCCGCGGCCTCGATGATATGAACGAAATATAACAGGATATAAAGAGAATATGAGAACAGAAATTTAAACGGCCATTGGGGAAGTGACTCGCCGCGGCCTCGATGAAAAGATGTGATCGCCAGGGGCCGAAAGACCCCAAAATAAGAAAGTGATCGCGCCTACCTCAAGAGCGGGAGATGGCGGGTTGCTTCTTCCTCTCCTTCCGGCCGGCCGACGGAGAGGGCTTTCCTCGGCTACCCTTGCAAAACAACGACAAACAAATGACAAGTGGCTTAGAAAGATGAATGTGTAGTATTCATATCCTTGCAATAAAAATGACGAAATAACGGGAAGACACACACCTGGTTGGTGTTATCTTTTAAACCCCTCTCGGACTCGAGTAGGAGGAAAATGAGATGATGGATGCGAGATGATGAATGCAAAAGAACTACGAAGAAAAGGAAAGAGTTGGCTTATTGGATGTGCCGGTGGTGAAATTCGGCGGAGCTCCGGCAGCGTGGGGACGACGTAGAAGCGCGGTGGATGAAGACGACCTTCCTCTCGCGAGCGTGGGCACCCGAGAAGCCGGCAGAACCTCCACCTACAAAAGACCCCACGGGTTAGAAGAATGACTCCGTAGCCTCTGGGCTCCGGCAGCCTATCGGATCACTGCTTCGCTCCCCTAGAACTGAGGGGGTGGGCCTCTATTTATAGAGCTCCGGAAGGTGGAGGCGTCCAGGACCCTGGACACCTCCATCAGGGCCGAAATAATATTTTATTCTATTTTTATTGATTTTTTTGGAATACTTTTGTGGGGGCGTCCAGGGTCCCGGACGCCTCAAGTAGGTCCACCGAAAACCGACGACGGCCGCACGCGGTTCGGCACAACGCGTGGTTTTGTGAGCGGCGCCTCGTGATTCAGAAATGGGCGCGTCCAGCTGACCGGACGTCTCTATATTTTGGATTTTTTCACACACGACAAACCGTCGTTCGGTGGCCGGCGCCCGTGAGGGAGTTGATGGAGGCGTCCAGAGGCCTGGACGCCTCCAAAAATATATTATTTTATTGGTTTTCTTGTCTTTTTATGATAGGGCTGGCATTTTAATTTTTTTTTATTTGTTTTTATGGAGGCGTCCAGGGGCCTGGACGCCTCCATTAATATGTATATATTTTTATTTATTTTTTTGTTTTTGTATGCCAACTGGCATTTTATACTTATTTTTTATTTTTTTTGTTTTTATGGAGGCGTCCAGGGGCCTGGACGCCTCCATTAATATATGTATATTTTTATTTATTTTTTTGTTTTTGTATGCCAACTGGCATTTTATACTTATTTTTTATTTTTTTGTTTTTATGGAGGCGTCCAGGGTCCTGGACGCCTCCATTAATTTATATATTTTTTATTTAGTTTAAGCCCTGAGAAAATAAATAAAATAAATTAAAAATATGGGGGCGTCCAGGGGCCTGGACGCCCCCATTAAGACCCACCCGGGTCCTTAGATCAGGCGTCGGCGGGCGCCCGGCAGACACCCTTCTTGGTTCCGGAACCTTTTGATGCGTCTGACTGGTGTTGATGCCGTCCGAATGCCGTGATGAGACGATTCCGGATGCCGAAAAGGGCGGAAGAAGACTCAAGAAAAGGAAGTACTCAAGTGATTCGAAATGCGTAAGCCGTCGCGGGGCGTCGTATAGTAATATGAGACTTTCTCAGGAGACGTCAGGAATGGCGTGTGTACAGTAAGGTTGGTCAAAAGTGATTGTATTTTAATTTTATTAAACCCACAAAGTCAATAGTTGCTTGGTGAGTTTGGTTTATTAGGCTAAGGACATATATGCTATTTGTAAAAGTTTATGAGTGTAATTGTTATAGCCTCCTCCTATATAAGGAAGGCTAAGGGTGTATATTTTGATATGATGAAATTGAATGAAAGAGTGTCTTACGTGAGAGCCATTCTCACTTGTTCCTTTCCCTTTCCTCATTCTCTTTTGAGTGTGCGTGTGTCGCCCGGTGTGAGACCGTCCGGCGTGAGGTCGAGCTGCGCGAGGTAGCAAGTTATCTGTTCCCGTCCGTGCCGTCAGGAGTTGCCGTCGATCTATTTCCACGTCGCCGCCGCGTCAGCTTTTTTCTCTTCTTTTTTCTCAAACTTAAAAATATGAGCAGAGAACTCACTAACCACGTTTGGTAGTTACTTTTCTAATTTTTAGAGAAAAAATCGACTATGTTCAAATCTCTTTCCAAATAAAAATAACTCTGGAGCAATTTTTTTTTAGAAAAGCTCGTCCACATCGCGACCCCCCGCCCATCCCTCTCCCTCTCGAGTTCCTCACCCTGTTCACGGACGTCCCCCTCCCCTCTGCCGCTTCTCCCTCCGTCACCTCCCCTCCCCTCTTCCGGCTGCCGCCTCCCCCGTCCAACTCACCTCCCTCTTCCGGCCGGCGTGTCCGCGCCTGCTCCCCTCCCCCGTCCACCTCCCCTCCCCCTCCGTCTTCCAGCCTGCGTGTCCGCATCCACCTCCCCTCCCCCGCGCGTCCGCGTCCACCTCCCTTCCCCCTCCATCTTCCGGCCGGACGCCTCGCACGTCCGCGTCCACCTCTCCTCTGTCGGCGGCCCTGCACCGCGCGCGCCCTCCTGCCCTCCCTCTCCTCTGCCGGTGGCCCTGCACCGTCCTCCGTCCTCCCTCTCCTCTGTCCACCGGCCGCCCACCTGCCCTCCCTCTCCTCTGTCAGCGGCCCTGCACCGCCCTCTTGCCCTCCCTCTCCTCTGCCAGCGGCCCAGGTGAAGAAGCCGTCGGGCGCTGCGATCGTGTGGATCAGCGCAGCGACGTTCGGTGTGGGCCTGCTGGTGCTCCTCGCTGGCACGCTGTGCTTCCACGAGCGGCAGTTCAGCGAGGAAGAGTGTGACGACCCAGATCCCGGATACCAAATATACCCGATAGGACTATCGAATACACCTGATACCACTTGGAACCCGCGAGGCCTCCCAAGAGCGGTAAAGCTCCGAAGGGATAAAAGGATTGTCGTGTAGTACATTGAAGCCACAGAGATAGTACAATAAGCAATAATATTTCATTAGATCGGGTTGCTAAAGTAACAAGAAATAAAATTTACTTTTTAATTAACAGTTTCAATTTAACAATTATATCAGAGTCCAGTCCAAGAAATTAAAGACAAGTACAGGCCACAGGAAAAGAACGTACACTGAGGTCGGGGGATACCCGACGCAGGTACCGTTGGTAGCTACAGACACGCCACCCCAGGAACCACGAACAGAGACGACGCCACCCACCTGAAAAGCAGGGGTGAGTCTCCAAATAGAGACTCCGTAGGGGTCACGCGGATCCCCACTGAACAACACGCAGTACACGGAACAGAAAGCAACGGTAGTAGCAAAGTAGGAAAAGCTACACTACAAAGCTGTAAAAAGAACAGGAACAACAGGAGTAGGGAACATGCTAAGATCAAGGGAAGCTAAAAAAAAGGGAAAAGCGAGGCCGTAAAACTTGGAACACGGCCACCGAGAGGAACTCAGCTCCCTAAGCTACTCCAAGCCACGACAGAAGGGCGACTCTGATCTGACAAAGTCAGGAGTTACCGATCTGTCGACACGACGCCAGGCCTAAGACGAAGACCTGTAAGGACATACAAAAGTCTAGAAAAGATCTAGACAGACGACAGACAGACTCGACGACATACACGACTAGAACGTCGTGCACGCAACACAACACTGACCTCGAGTAGGGCCACGAGAGGGCTAACTCAGAAAGGTCACGACGCACAAGAAACGCGAAGAGTCACGTATCACGTGACGGAAGCACCTCCTCACAAGAAGAACAGCCAGCTACGTCCACTGACGTCTTACACTGCGCCACGAGTGTCTCGCCTACGGTACCGCCAAAGCCACGGCAGAGTCGCAGACACACACTAAACCAAACAGGAACTACAACAACAAGTAACTCGTCAGGGTCACGCCTGTCGACGTAAGTCCTCAGCCCCTGACCACGTGTGCACACACTGGCTCTTGCCTAAGCCAGGCCCTCTAGCTAGTTTTCTCCCTCGGTAGGACGCTACCGCTGGCCGAGAGCCCACGGAACTAGCTTACAAACCGTATTACGGGAACTGCCCTTTCCACCACTCCGAGGTGGGTCAACACACTGGATCACGTGCGTCGACAGGCTACGACTAGAGGAGGTTCACAAGACACCAGACTCAAAAACACAAGTGCTAGAGTACATACAAGCTAGAACGCACTATCGCATGTACTACTAGACACCACTGGCAGTACGACTACTGCCAACAGACTCAGGACTAGGCAACTAGACCTACAACGTAACAATCCTTGAGTCGGACGACTCAAAGGCAAGATCGTCACTGACAGCGGAACAAGCCATCAATCGGTCTAATCCTAAGCCACGGGAAACGACGCTCCGCAGAAAATGACTCACGGAGACCTGAGGGAACACTGAGGACCCTCAGCACGCCTAGACACACGGACCGAGGTAAGATGACACCTCGAGACATCCAGAACCAAAGATTCGGACTGGACAGAACTGCCGAGACACACACACAAGGTCACCCGTCAACCACTGGGTCACCCCGGGTTGACCGGAACCAGACAAAGACACACAAGCACACACCCTCTTGGCCACCTCGGAACACGGTTACAGCCCTCATAGGACATCTGGTGATGTCCACGTGACAATGGGCGAACCACAAGGTCAAGCCAAGATACCGGAAACCAAACCACCGGTAAACCACTCTCTGGGCATAGGCTATCCATCACCCGGCCGCTAGGTCAACCAAGCAGTCAAGGAGGACTCGTCACGCAACCAGAGGCAAAGCCATTCTATAGCAGGAAAGAGAATCCTACCTCAAGCAAGAAAACTCCTGGCTACCCTATGACATAGCCTTAGCCCTCATAGGATGTCAGGAGACATCCGCGGGAAAACGGGCAGGCCACAAGGTTAAGCCAAGACAATCAGAAACCAAAATGACGGAAATCGGAGCTCTAGGATTGTAACGCACCCCACTTAGACTGTTACACGAATGTGGCGGTCTAACGCTAGGCCGTTACACTCTAGAGAAAACAAGACTGTGGCGGTCTAATGAAGACGCGTTACAGCGACGTGACGGTCGAAGAATGAGCCGTCACAGACACCGCCCTATCCAACACATAAAATGCACAAGACATGTAACGGCCTAACCTAGGCGCGTTACATAGCTCTGACGCACCCATCTAGGGCCGTCAGGGCCAACAGACTCAAGCTTAAAAATCAGACGAACAGCATGTAACGGTCCAAGATGGACGCGTTACAGCACTGTGACGCATGAGGGTAAGACCGCTACACGAACTGACTTAAACGGTCAAATCCAGTCAAACAGAATGTAACGGCCTAGTACATGCGCGTTACAAGGCTCTGACGCACCATGGAAGGGCCGTCAGAGGAACCGACTTACCCAAATCTCAAGAAGGCGAAATGGCCGTGACGCACCTACCTGGATACATCAGAGGGCTGTGACGCACCAATACTGGACCGTCACACTCTCACAGCCACGAAAAGTTTAAAACGTTAAAATGCTATGGCGGTCTATCGTAGGGCCGTCAGAGACTGTGACGGTCTCTGCAACGACCGCTACACCGGTCACGGCGGGAAAAAGGTGGAAACGCCGAATCGGCCCGTTCCACGCCCCATTCATGCCGAAGTGCAGGGGAAACAAAGCTAAACGACGAAAAATAACTTTGGGAGGCTAAAAAGCCCACATGCACGTATTGAATCGCGAGATTGGGGCGATTTAGACAAATCGACCTTAAACGAGTCACCGAGTTTCCTGGACTCCTACCGGCCTCAAATGAGGACCGATCGACACAAAACTAACATGAATGGGATCCAGACATCCCAGCGGTCATTTTGACACTAACTAGACCAAGATTGGTTGCCGTTTTCCGGCGAACCTTGAAAACTCCGAAAATGACGATTTTCACTAAATCAGCCAGATCTCTCCCGATCGAGCACCAAACTACGCACAGAAGTATGGAAAACGTGCAGAACAGGTAGGCGATCCATCTCCCTACCTCCACGGAAGAAAACCGTGCCCCAAAGGGACTAAACCGCGCTGAAAACCGCGCCGCGAGCTCAAACGTCAGCTTTGAATCCACCGTTCGGGATCGCGCCAAAATCGCTCCATCCTCGCCCCGTCGCGCACCCGACCAACTCCACAGCATCCCCAGCACGCGCCCCTAGGTCCTCCGTCTGTAGCCGGAGCCAAGGAAGCTCGAGAGGAGAGAAAACGGGAGAGAGAAGAGGCGGCGGCGAAATGAGAAGGGAGGAGAGAGGAAGGAAAAGAAAAAGGAAAGAAATTAGGAATTTTCCTAATTTCCAAAAAAATCCGATTTTTGGCCCTAACTCAGAAAAATACGCAAAAAATAGTCAAAACGACCGGCTCGGAGAGTACATCGTCGATGTAGTATCCTCGAGTCGATGAACTAACAACTAAGGTCACCGTAGGGTTCCGTAACTAGTACGAGAGAAAAACCCACATGAATCGTAAAACTCAACTCGGAAGCCACAAAAGCGAACCGAAACTCACCGAAACAGATCTGAAAGATCCAATAAAGATCCAATAAGGCCTACTAAGGATGTAGGACATTACAAAGAGTCCTCCGACAACGAGTGGCAGGGCCCGTGGAAGCTGACGGCGTTCCAGAGGCTCAACTTCACGGCGGACGCGGTACAAGATCGCCATGGGGGCGGCGCAGGGGATCTGCTACCTACACCACGATTGCGAGCCGATGATCGCGCACCGCGACCTCAAGCCCAGCAACATCCTGCTAGACGCCGAGATGGAGGCCAGGGTAGCGGACTTCGACGTCCCCAAGCTCATCCAGACCGCAAACGAGTTTGCTTTTAACAAATGATAGTAATCCCTATTAAATTGTTATTTTAATAATTTTAAAATTATGAAGAGTTGTTTGCCAAGTAGATCTACACAAATTTTAAAAATTATGACACTATTGTCAAATAGAAAGTGTCAGCTTTTATCACTTTTAAAATTTAAGTCAAAAATTGACACAATATAATTTTTTAGATAGAAATAGCTTTAAAAAAAATTATTTCGAAACACCATATAAGTTCCATGCAAGGTAAAGTGCTATATTAAGAGAGCCACCTCTTGAACTCACAATGGGACAAAGTGCTACATAATGAGAGTCACCTCTTGAGCTTGTCGGGGCCACCTCTAGAATCTTACCTGTCTGAGAGTTTGATTGTGTGCTATATGTGTCCAACGACGAGGACGTCGCCTATGTAAGAGGGGTAAATTATAACACCCCCAAATATAGCTAAATTGTACTCTATATCATTGAGGTCCCTTTTAAAATATCGGCTCAGTTCTTATAAAGAACTCCGTAGTTAAGCGTGCCTAATGGGAAGTAGTATTGGGATGGGTGACCTCCCAGGAAGTCTCTCATTCTAGAGTTGATCACTCTTAATTAGAAAGAGACAAAATTGTGAGCCTTGTAGACTAAAGCGGATAATACCTCGATGGTATAGAGTACGGAGCGTGACACGGGGTCCCTCCGAAGGGTACAATACGCTCGACATAGATCCGACGAGAAGTCTCTCATTCTAGAGTTGATCACTCTTAATTAGAAAGAAACAAAATTGTGAGCCTGCTAGACCAAAGCGGATAATACCTCGATGGTATAGAGTACGGAGCGTGACACGGGGTCCCTCCGAAGGGTACAATACGCTCAACAGAGATCTGAGAGGCACTGGAGGTGGGAGATGATGTCACGGTCGATGTCCCCTAATGCCGTCGAGCTGGAAGGGCTCGTGGGTTGCCTGGAGGTGGAGATAGGAGGCGTGGAAGGATGAGACGTTGCGAAGAGGGAGGAAACAAGCGCCTGTTGCAACTGGTGCTTCTTGTGGCGGTGGAAAGGCAGAGGCATGGAGGTTGAGGCGGTAGGGGGCTCCTTGTTGTCGTCCCTACTGTTGGGTGCGTCGGATTTGATGACGATGACATAAAGGCCGGTGTTGGTCTCTTTTGTGCCTGTCGGGTCGAGACCGCCGAAGGGAATGCTGCCACATCCATGGGCTTCCGATAGAGGACGTAGGCGCCCAGGAAGTGGAGGGGCTCTTCTTCGCACAATGGTGCACATGAGAACGTGACACCATCAGATTTGGGAGATAGGGATCCGCCCTCCTCCTCGGGAGGTGTGGCGATGGGATCTTGCCCATCTTAAGGATCGTCGTCGTTACTTACTTCGATCCTCGTCGATCGAAGTGTTCTCTGTCGGGATGGAAGATAGCCCTAGCGCTTGTCATCATGGAGGTAGAGAGGGGAGAGGGGAGAGGGACGTCGGGGTAGAGAGCATAGAGAGGAGAACGGCACCGCTCTCATTTGATCTGCCATAAATCTTGCATCTTTAAGCTCCAAGGCGTCGCAGGGAGGTGTTGGTGGTGGGGGGAGAGGGAGGGTTCGATAGTGGGAGGGGGGTTGCAGCGGTAGGGGAGGGGTGTCCAACAGGGGGAGGGGGTACGACATGGGGAGGGGGATTGCAGCGTCAGTGGGAGGAGGGGGTTCTGGCAGGGGAGATGGGGTTATAGGGTTAGGGGAAGGGGTGTCCGACAGGGAAGGGGGTTGTAGCGGCAGGGGGAGGGGGGCCGGTAGGGGGAGGGGGGGTTTTCGGCGGGAGGGAGAGGAGGGGTGTTATATTTTATTTTTATTTTATTTAAAAGAATGATATTTTGATATTTTCAGAAATCTAATTAGGATTAACCATGGTCAAGTTCACACGTGATAACAGACGTTCAAGATGATGCCATTTATGCACAATATGAATGTAATTAGTGATATGTCCCCTAGCGTATTTTTAAGAATAGTTTTTTTATCAATTCAATTTTAACAATAATTTATTTTACAAAAATCTCTCCTTAAAACAATATCTTTGTAGAGATGAAACTGAAAAAAAACCCAATCTAAAAAATTAGCTGTACGGCCTGACCCACCGGGTTCATCCACCTCCGATTCGTGAACCCCATGGGTCACTTTGGTAACGGGTTAAGTTGGGTTAGGGTGAGTTAACTGGGGTCGGATAGGTTGTTCCTTATTTGATAATTTTTTTCTTAACCCGGGTCATATAGGGTTAAAGTGGATTAACTCATTCATAGAAAATAGGTGAAATGAGTTAATCCACCCGGATTAGGGTTAGGGGTGGGGTGGGCTAACCCGGGTAAGCCACCCGCCCCTAACCTAATCCGTTACCAAAGTGGCCCCATCAGCGCCCAAGCGACTCCAACGATTGGTTTGCTTATTGGTCGGTAAATCCATAACAATTTAATTTTTTTTCCGAAAGAGGAGGTCCATACTTCTCGTTCTTGGATCGACGTGCAAGAGTTCTCCCACGCCAGGGCGTAACGACAGTTGTGTATAGATATTTGCCGACATGGGCTCCCCTAATCGTGTCGTGTATGTATTTTCCTAACACTCTGGATAACGTCTAAATTGACATCTTCCTTCGGCTGGCCTCCGTCTGAGTAAGTTTTCCAACATACCCCTTACAATGCCATACGACTGTAAAATTCATATGATTTTCTTTGAGTCGGGGGTTCAAGAGCTTACTCATCTACCATCTGGGCTATGATCAGAATAATAATTAAAATCAAGTTGCTGGCTTTTAGGCCGCCTTTAACATCCGGTTGCGATTAGCGTACTCAACCTCATGGGTCGACCACATTAACGACCCCCGATTAGAGAGACTATATGAGGGAGAGGCAAGACCCACCGCACTATCTCTCATTCGCTCCCCTATCTTAATCGGATGTCAAAGCGACCCTTAATGACCAATTCATATCTCTTTACATGCACAAGTAAATTTATTTTTGACCACAGATATAGCATGGAGGGAAACGAGAGACACCAATATATATTGGTGCTCCGAAAAGTGACTCCCAGTGCTCCTTGCTCAAGAGAGGCATCTGGACCGTTCTCTTTCTGAAATGTAGAATAGCGGAGTCATCAGTCGGGCAACCTCCACTGGCATAAAATATATTTTTTTAGAGATAGTTAATTAGGGCTATCTCGCAGAGCTTTGTTTTCTCCCCCGTATCACAGATCGTTTTACCACCATCCCTTGCATTTTCTCATCTATACCGAGTTTGTCGTAATGTCCGCATAGTAATGCTTAATACACCTAGTGCATTAATTATACTCATAGACGTAATTAGTGTAACACTTATTATTATTTAAATTTTTTTAAGTGAGTCTCACCCTAAGTTTGTTTGGCCTCCACGCCATGTCACCAGATTATGTGGCATGAGGATCGAGTAAAAATAAATTTACCTCCCTGTGAAAGACCTAATTTTTATTTTTGCTCGGTAACACGACATGGGGGCCAAATAAACTTAAAGTGAGGGTTTCTCAAAAAATTTAAAAAATAATAAATATGATACTAATTATATCGGTGAGTGTAATTAGTAAACTGGTGTACTAAGTATTACTTGTGTCCCAATATTCAAAATCACTCTACCTCTCAATGTTTACGTAAAGTATTGCTAAGTGTTTTTGCAAAAAAAATGAATTGAATGATATGGCAGAGGGTATGAGTAGGCTTGTCAATGGGTCAGGCTGGCCCGACAAGTCCGCGGGCTTAGCCCGATTTTAGGGTATGTTGTAAGGTCTTTTCCGATTCGCGGGTCCTTAATCGAGTCTAAAAGTTCGCCCTGACTAGGCTTACGGGTCAGACTCGGGTTTTGAGTTCGGCCGACAGATCGGTCTGGCCCGTTCTTTTTTTTCCTTCAAATTTTAAAAACTACTTAGTTAAATTTTTATTATTTTATTTATTTATAAAATTAAAAGTTATATTTTCAAATAAATTAAATAATTAACACCAAAATTATAATTAATTTAGTGAGATTATAAGGTTTATATTATGATATATTATTTCATTAATTTTTATTTTATATTTAAGTTTTCGAGCCGAGTTCAACCGAGCCTTAGATGGACTTTTAAAATTTTTTATTATTTTTGGGTCTGACCCAATCCAGTTTGACATAGCTCGAGCACGGGTCAAACTTAGACTTTAATATTGATAAGTCGAATCTACATCGGGCCAATCTAAACCCGACCTATTGATAGTCCTAGGCTCCAGACAAGGACAAGTAAAAAGCAAGGGGGAGAGGCAATAGTGAACTGGGAGGAGAAAATAAATCACATATATTATTACCAGAGAGTCTTAATTAATTATCTTTTTAATGTAAAATTTTAGTTGTTCTTACGAAACTTACATGAAAGATTCGAATGCCAAATGGTCAAAGCTTTTTATTCTGTTTTTCAAGGGGCAGAGGTAAAGTGAATTGGGAGGAGAAAATAAAGAACAGGTATTATCAAAGAGTCCTAATTAATTAATTATCTTTTTTAATGTAAAATTTTAGTTGTTCTTACGAAACTTGCATGAACGATTCTGATGCCAGTGGCCAAAGCATCTATTATGCTTTTCAATAACATCTTATCAGATATAAATTTCATTTCCAATAGACTGCCATAAACTTGGTAAAGAGTTTTTGACATCCTTTAAATATTTATATTTGACAATTAGAATCAAAATTGGATAGAAATATTGGAAACAGATTCTCTTTTTTTTTGTCTGTCAACCCCTAAACGCTAATTTATTTAATGTTATACTTTAGAATCATCGTACTTGTTGGAACTCAAACAAAACTTATGGCCATACTCTCGTGTGTCCTATCAATCAATCATCTGTGTAATATTTAGTGTACGTTTAGGTTAATTTCTAATTCATAGACGGTAGTATCGACCGAAATTGATACGTTTCGACTGAAACGTATCGATTTCGATCGAAATATATCAATTTCGATCTATATCGAAATCGAGATGGGTCTATTCACTGTAGCAAGTTCGATATCAAAAAAAAAAATTAATGATTTCGAGTCGAAACCGTCTGATTTCGATCGAAATCGAAATTGGTACATTTCAATTTCGATCATAATCAAAATCGATACCGAAACCGATACTATCATCCTTATTCTAATCTCAATATGTACCAAGTATTTTTTTAAAAATAAATAATGTGAGTCTCAAATCACCCTTAAAGGTTCCGAGGAACGTCACCGGTGCTGGGCAGGAAGGCCGTGTTGACCGTCGGCTTAGAGGATGGGAGGGTTGTCGTGGAAGATGGATCGGGTGGCCTGCGGAGCAATCGCGATTGCGGTGACAATGGCGACAAGTTCCCTCTTGTTGCGATACTGGAGGAGGATATACTCAACAGAGAGAGAGAGAGAGAGAAGAATATTATCTAATATATTCAATTTTTCCGAACGATTGTTAACCGTAGAGATTTTTATACAAAGGATCCGAAGAATGTGGAGATTTTTGATTAAATAAATGAATTAAGAGGACCTTTTTTTAATTTAAAAAGTTTTTATAGACTAAACACTAAAAATTCCTCAAGAATATTATTCAGTTACATCCCCCGTGCTCGTCTAAGTTAACATAATATGCCGTTGAACATGTAAAATATAAACTTTTCAAGAGATATACATGATAATACGGAAGATTGTAAGGACACATATCATTATCTTAATTATGAGAGAAGATTTAACGAGGATATATAGGTTAATCTTTTTCATCTTAATTTACTTAAAATTAAATTAAATGCCAGAGTATGCACGGTGGAATTCGGTTATTATGGATATATATATATATATATATATATATATATATAACAATATGAAACATATAAGATCACATGGTAGAATATATAAGATTTTAGAGAAATACATATAGTTATCCCTATCTTTAAAACGGTTTAATTTTTCAAACATCATCTGTATCCGCCATGAGGAGAGACATCGCAAGTAGTTTCACGTTCCAATCCCGTGGGACATGCATCACTATACTAAGCACTAACCACTGACAGATGGGAAGAGAAAAATCAAACATGCCGAGTGGTTGATTTCCATATACTGGTCAACGTGGCAAGTTGTTGGTTCCACACGTTATATATAAATCTTTGGAACGTGGCAAGTTGTCGGTCCCTTACATCCATAAATGTGGGCAGATCTAGATCGCGGACCACCCGTCACCGTGCCCTATTTATTTTTTTATGATAGATAGATGAAGTACTGGTAGTGTTCAGATTGATAAGGATGAGTTGGACGTCTTACCATCACATTTTGGGAGTTAGTTGACTTTGGTATATGAATTTTTTTAATCAGGAGCATCTCATGGTGCTCCCCTCTCTCCTCCAAATTGGACGTTTGGTTGTAATTTTTTCTCTCAACATAAAAATTAGAATAGATCACTCACTTGAACACGTTTGGTAAAACTTTTTTAATTTTTAAAGATGAAATCTTGTTCAATTGCAACTTTTCCTAAAATAAGAATAGGTATCACCATTTTTTCACGAGAGAGGAACTCACGTCTCCTCGCGTCATCCCTCTACCTTGTGTATTGGACAATACATCGAGAGAGAGAGGAGCGACAAAGGAGGGCGTGGGTGACCGCGAGGTGGGTTGGGATGGCCGCAGTGCTTAGCTTAGTGCGATGGCGGCGGTGGCGCCGCTCGCGGTCGAGGAGGGAGGGTCGCCGGGAGAGGGAGGTGACTTATTGGTGCCGTCGGCTCTACTGTGGCGGTGGAGGGGGGTGGGGAGACAACAGCGAGGTGGCCGGCTCTGGGGTGTCGATGTGGTGGTTGGTTGGCGACGACGGAGGCGGCGGCGACGGCGCTTGTGATCGAGGAGGCAGTGATGGAGGGGAAGGGCTTTGGCGCGGTGGCGAACTTCGACACCAGGTGGCTTCGTATTGGTCGGCGACAGCTAAGGCGGCGCCGATGCTTGCGGATGGTGGTCCTGGGATAGGGATGGTGGAGCTACAGCTGGGTGGGAATGAGAGTGACGGAAAGAGGAGAGGTGAAGGGAGGCAGTCATGGTTTAAGGAAGGGACTGGGTCACGGTGGGGAAGAAACGATACTCTAATGTGTCAGAGTTGCGTGATTTGTAATTTTAAAAAATGTATATCAAACAGATTTACATAAATTTAAAAAAATGACGTTTATGTCAAATGTGTAGTACTTAATTTTCATCAATTTAAAAGTTTAAGTTAAAATTTGACATAACATAATTTTTTAAGTAGAAATAAAATTTTAAAAAAATGTTCCCAAACGGATTGTTATCTTTTGCAAAAAAGAAGAAGAAGATCATATCTATGTATATCTAAACAATTTTCATTAACGGACCGTCAGATTTGACATAAGACATTAAGACATTAAGACACCACAAAAAGGCAGTAAAATGTTTATTTTATGTGTTACATGAATTCATTATTTTGCAGTGGTTTATAGTGTTTTCTTTAAGGAACCATGTTATTACGCCGTGAGACACAGAAAAACATCATAAATTATCATAAATCATATTGTTCTTGCATTTAGAGTATTTTAAACTACTTATAGTATAATGTTTATGTTTGGAGAGTCATAAAAGGTAAGATTTCAAATTAGCATGACCCTATGTGCTGATTTTATTCAATTTCACTTAAAAACTATAAAATACTAAAACTATAAGTTTTAAGACCGGTGACTTTCAAATGAGAAAATTTACTTTCTCTCTCCAAAGTCGGTGACGCCGACGGTAATACTTTATAGTATTTTATATCAAATCTAACGGCCCTAAATCAATTGTCGCCTAATTAACTATTTGAGTTTAAATTAAAAAAATATATAAATAGGTTTTAAAAAAATATATATAATAAAACACATGCACTAATTATATTCATGAATATCATTAGTGTAATATTTTTTTAACTTTTTTTTGAGTGACTCTCACCTTAATTTATATAGATGTGAATGTCAAGTCATCCCTCGTATAAATAGTAAAAAATAATATTTTTATTATTCACATATCTTGAATTTTATTTATACTTAATCTCCACGTCACATCAATTAATGACATGATAACCATGCTCATTTAATTTGGGGTGAGTTTATTAATTTTTTTTAAAATTAAATATTTATTAATTATACCAATAAATATAATTAATGTACGTGTTTCACTAAATATTCCACGTAAGTTCCAACATTTTGATTAGCCAATCCTGTCGTACGCGTATCCAGCTGTGTAGAAAATCGGAGCCAAACGGACATTTTCTTAATCGATTTCCTAGTAATCTTCTCTTCGGGGTCCAGATGGATCGTTGACATATGACAGGTGACGTGTCGTTTTGTTCGCCACAGGATCGCGAGGCCTGGTTGCCAGCTCGAGTTTTGGGATCCGCAACATCACCGTGGATCCTTAAAAGTAAACCAAGCCTTTTTTGACGGGCGCGCCTTATTAGACCTTTTTGGATCTGTCTGCTCCACCTTTTAGCAGAAGGGACGGGTCCGTATATTCCCTTCTTCACACGGGTAGTTTCGCAAATGCCATGGCCGGCCGACATCGGCGGCCCTGCTCCACGCCTCCACGTAGTCACATTCCTGTGCCCTTTTGAAAATAACTCCCAAACAATTGGCACATTCTCTTTTATACCTTACAAGTTATGATATATAAAATATAACAATATAAAATACATCTTACAAGTTACCGTCACAAACCAGGGTTTGCCGTCTCGTCCCGACCCGCATCGACCCGCACGACCTGACCCGACCCAGGCGGGCGCCGGGTCGCATGGGCCGTGGGTCGTGGACGGGACGCACCGAACCGCTCTGTCCCGTGCGTCTCGCCACGTACCGGTGTGGTGCGAGGCGGGACCCGGCTCGGTACGAGCGGGTCGGGGCGGGTCGACGGGCCGGCAGGAGGGGGAGGGGGGCGCCAGAGGTGGGAGAGGGGGGTGGTGGGGGGCCGCCGGAGGTTGGGGGGCGGTGGGGGAGGGGGGAGAGGTGGGGGGGCGGTGGTGGCCGCCGGAGGTGGGAGAGGGGGGCTGCAGCAGGAGGGGGAGGTGGGAGAGGTGGGGGGGCGGTGGTGGCCGTCGGAGGTGGGAGAGGGGGGCGGTGGGGGGCCGCAGCAGGAGGGGGCGGGGGGGCGCCGGAGGGCGACAGCAGGAGGGGGGCGGTGGGGGGCGGCAGCAGGTTGGATCTAGGATATATATGACAAAATCAAATTTTATAAGAATATATATATAAAAAATTTAATTGTTAACTCACACTTAACTCTGATTAAAGACGTAGGAGTTACGGCGATTATATAATCGTGATATTATTAATATTTTAAAAATATTTATGAGAATATGTTCGGATAAAAAGTATATTTGATAAAATTAAAATTTACAAAGATATATATATATATATATATATATAATTTTATTTTTTTAGATCCTTTTGATGACGAGTGAGAATAGGTTATTCCACCCAAATTAATGATTTATACGTGTGAGAAGAAAATATGAGTCTCATTTGTGTCTCTCCTCTGGTAACTCCTCAAGCCTATCCCTAAATCAACGAAGCCGCTCGTATCGAGTGAGACAACAGATAAGAAAAGTTGATGAGCTACTGTTCACATGCATTATATTGTGAAGGGGTTTATATTGAAGGCCGTTTGTCTTCCCAGCTCCTGGCTGCGTTCTCACTGGTGAGGACTGGAGTTTTCCAAACTTCTCTGCTTCTCCGGTTGCTGGGCGGAGGAGCTCCGAGCAGCGGGCAATGGAGGCACCCTTGATCACCGAAGAAGGCGGCAGCGGCAGCCGCAGAGGAGGTGGTGGTGGCAGCGGCGACTACCGGAGGACGTACCAGACCAGATCCGATGCCATTGCTTATGGCTCACGGTATCAGCGGGCTGCAGCTCTGGTTGATTTGGTCGGTATCTTCTCTTATCTTTCGAAATCAGTCCATGGATGCCATTTAGGATGTTAGGAAGACCGACTCTGTTCCACCGTGAATGGTTTCTTGTTCAGCGCATTGTGCAACTTGCCATGTTTTGATGCTTGCTTTTGACAAATCTTTTTTATGGTGGAAACCCTTGTAAGAATGTGCTGCTGCATGTCTGGGACTGGAATAGCTGTTACAAACTGTTCATCCAAATTCTAATTAGTCGTACATCATGGAAGAGTAGCAATTTTTTCTGATCTCCGTTTTATCATTCTGGGGAGGCCTTCTTTACTAGGAAAAAGACGTGTTCCAGAATTTTTCTCTGCCACATATTACTGTTCAACTTAATGTTAGCTTGAATGATTTTGTTTTTTCTTGATCGACGAACAAGTGTAGCAAATCATCTCTGCGTGTTCTAGGAGTAGTAACTTTGTAAGTTCGTCTCCTTCTTAAAGTTGCTTTTTACGTTCTCTGTTTTTGTGTTGTTTCGTGTTTCGAGTGACTTGTAAGGAGGGTGGGTATTTTGGGTCGTTCAAGTATGTCTGCATAAGAAGGGTGGGTTGTAGGCTGTAAAACATTCTTTAAATTTTCAATGAAACGTGACCTCTGTCATCCAAAGAAAAAAGAAAGAAAGGAGATCTGCATCGGCAACTCTTTCAAAGGCAACATAGAGAGGTGGGAAAACCTGAACATCCCATGTCATATGTTAGTTTTCTGATGTGTTGTATTTGTAGGGGGTGCTGACTTGATCCAAAATCTTTCATATTGAGTGGAATCTTCACTTTGCCATGTCTAATTGCTTCACTTTCTCATTCTAATCGTTGAAAAGTGGGTTGCATTACCAAGTTGTTAAATGAACTGCAAGTATGAGTGCATAGCCGTAACTTTGTGGTGCCAAATTTTTCCTTAAACCAGGGAGACCCAGTGAGTGAATCTGCTCTGTACCATGTTTTTAAACTGAATTGCCAACCTAAAACTTGAGTCAGTGGGATGGAGAGGCCTAGAAGTAATATAGGAGAGAGTGGCTCATGAATATCTAATGTGGGACTAAAATGGCTTTCGCCAACAACTTTCCTCACGAAGAACTCAGTTGAAGTTGTTCAACAAACAGTAGTAGCACTCCCTCAAACTGCAATACTAGATGGGGGGAGCCCAAGAAGTGAATCAACTTCGGTACCATGTTATTGTGCTGAACTGCCAACCTGAAGCTTGAGTTAGTGGGTGGAAAGGCCCATAACTAATATAGGCACAAAGTGGTCGATGAATACTTGGTGTTGGACTAAATGGCTTTCGCCATCAATAATAATTGAAAAAGCAAGGAGCTAAGGACAACAATACGAGGAGGGATCTGTTGCCACTGGTGGCACCAAAAGTGCAGTGCCACCTATTCTAAAACCTCATGGTTCAATCCAAAAGTTAAGTTTATTCATTAAAATTCATAGAACAAAGCCTCACTCTGCAGGTCAGGAGGCCGAAGAGCCTACTGAAGGTGAAGCTTCTCACGTGGAGGATCTCTCAGGGGAGACTACCTACTTTGGACAGATTGAGCCTGTTCCTCTCGGGAGTCTAGTTGTCTTGCTGCCTATGCGGGGTGGACGTCGAGACCCTAGACCACCTGTTTGTAGGCTGTACCTAATATCTATTCACAGGGGATGTGAGGAGTGTTAGAGTGTGGAGTCAGAACGCTTCATCGTGCGCCCTTGCACGGGATCACACTCTGCCTTAGGAGCGCATCCACTGCTCCAGGGGAGCATTCTCAGCGTCAGGGGAGCATGGCGAGCACATGCTGTCTCTGGGGAGCAATCGCTACTCCAGGGGGGCATCCATTGTCTATGGAGAGCATCACTGGCGTCAGGGGAGCATGCATTGCGGGTTCAAGGCATTTCGATGTCACTTGGAGCAGGCCGACCTGCACGAAGAAGTGTCGATCCTTGTCTTGGAAATGCATTGACCTGCCTGATGGTGGGAGAGCATATGTAGTTGTTGGAGGGCATACTCGGTCTCAGGAGGGCATCCTTGGAGACAAGCGAGCATGCAAGTCAAATGTACCTCGGAAGAGGATTTCTGTTTAACAGGGGCATTGTTGTCCTTAATACCTTTACTAATGACGCCCTAATCTCCTAGTATAAAAGGGTGGGCTCTCTCCTTGTATTGTAACCGGTCTGTGATTATCTTAGTGGATTACTGCTACGGCCGTGGACGTAGGAAGGCATCTTGCCTCCGAACCACGTAAAAATCCCTGTGTTCTTGTGGTTTGATTCCTCTTTTCTCTTTCTTCTTCCTCCTTCGCTGTTTGTCCTCCTCGTCTGGGCACTCCGTCATCCCCAACAATTGGTATCAGAGCCTTGTTCTGATTTGAGGAGAACCGTGGGAGCAATGGCGGCGGATGAAGGAAAGGTGAGGATAAATCGAAGACTACCTGTATCAGAAGAAGCTGCACGAGCCGCTTCTTGGAACGATGCCGACAAGGATGAAGAAAGAAGATTGGGATCTACTAGGCAGACAAGCACTCGGAGTTGTTCGCTTGACGTTGGCCAGAAACGTCGCTTTCAACATCGTGAACGAGAAGACCACGACAAGATTGATGAAGGTGCTATCAAATATGTATGAAAAGCCCTCGGCTTCAAACAAGATATATTTGATGCGTCGTTTATTTAATCTGAAGATGGCCGAAGGTACTTCTGTTATAGATCACATCAATGAATTCAATGTGATTACAACTCAGTTGAGTTCTGTAGAAATAAACTTTGATGATGAGATTCGGGCCTTGATTCTTTTATCCTCCTTACCTGAAAATTGGGGTGCAACTGTGACGGCTGTAAGTAGTTCTTCCGGTTCAAGCAAATTGAAGCTCAATGAGGTTCGAGACTTGATTCTAAGCGAAGATATTCGCAGAAGGGAATCAGGTGAAGTCTCAGGTTCTGCCTTGAATACAGAGAGCAGGGGAAGAACAAAACAGCGGGGTCAAAATAGGAGCAGATCCATGTCCAAGAAGAAAGGTCAATCAAAGTTTGGTGGTGATGGGTGCTGGAATTGTGGTAAAAATAGACACTTAAAGAAAGATTGCAAGGCTCCAAAGAAGAAAAATCATAATGAAGAGTCCGCCAATGCAACTGCAGCAGAGCAAGTTCAAGATACTTTAGTTCTTTGTGTTGACACTCCTTTAGAGTCATGGATTCTTGACTCAGGTGCGTCGTTTCACTCTACCTCACATAAAGAAAGTATGTAAAATTATGTTGCTGGAAACTTTGGGAAGGTTTATCTTGCTGATGATGAGCCTTTAACTATTGTGGGGAAGGGTGATGTCAATGTAAGGACCACAAATGGCACTTTGTGGAAGTTAAAGAATGTAAGGCATATACCTGGCTTGAAGAGGAACTTGATATCTGTTGGACAGCTTGATGATGAAGGTTATGTCACAACCTTTGTGGGTGGATCTTGGAAAATAACCAAAGGTGCTATGGTGATAGCACGAGGCAACAAGATGGGTACTCTCTACATGACTAGCAACAAAGATACAGTGGCAGTGGCTCATTTAGGAGTTGACTCCAACATATGGCACTGCAGGCTTGGTCACATGAGTGAGAAGGGGATGAAGATACTGCTGTCAAAAGGCAAGTTGTCTGGCTTGAAATCTGTGGAAGTTGGCCTTTGTGAAGACTGCATTTTTGGGAAGCAAAAGAAGGTTACCTTCTCAAAGATAGTAAGAACTTTGAAGACACAGAAGTTAGAGCTTGTGCATACAGATGTATGGGGTCCTTCACCAGTACCATCTCTTGGAGGCTCACTCTACTATGTCACTTTCATTGATGACTCTACTCGCAAGGTATGGGTTTATTTTTTGAAAAGAAAATCTGATGTATTTGTTACTTTCAAAAATTGGAAGACCCTTGTAGAGAACGAGACAGGTTTGAAGGTGAAGTGTCTGAGATCAGACAATGGTGGAGAGTATGACAACAAAGATTTCAAAGACTTTTGTGCAGCTAGTGGTATCAGGATGGAAAGAACTGTTCCAAGAACACCACAGCAGAATGGAGTTGCCGAGCGCATGAATAGAACCTTGAATGAACGGGCTAGGAGCATGAGGATACATGCCGGACTGCCAAAAATATTTTGGGCAGATGCAATTAACACAACAGCTTTCTTGATAAACCGATGACCATCTGTTCCTTTGGATGGTGAAATTCCAGAGGAGGCCTAGACAGAGAAAGAGGTAAATCTTTCACACCTGAGAGTCTTTGGCTGTGTTTCATATGTGCATGTAGATTCTAATGACAAGGATAAGCTAGATGCTAAGTCTATAAAGTGCTTTTTCATTGGATATGGTTCTGATGAGTTTGGATATCGATTTTGGGATGATGAAAATCGAAAAATTCTCAGAAGGAAAAATGTTATATTCAATGAAAATGTCTTGTATAAAGACAGGGCTGTTGTAGAATCTGACAGTGCAGGGAAACAAAATGAGAATGGTGGACAGGTTGAGCTAGAAGAAATTTCACAAGATGATATGAATGACAAGATACAAGATGTATCTGAAATAGAAGCACAACCTTGTACACCGGTACAACTGAGAAGATCTGCAAGAATACCTAGGCCTACACAAAGGTATTCTCCATTTTTGCATTACCTACTGTTGACTGACGAAGGTGAACCCGAGTGTTATGATGAAGCAATGCAGGTTACAGATTCTGTTAAGTGGGAGTTAGCCATGAAAGATGAGATGAACTCATTGCAAAAGAATCAGACTTGGGAGCTAACTAAACTCCCTAAGAACAAGAAGGCATTGCACAACAAGTGGGTTTACAGAGTCAAAGATGAACCTGATGGCAGTAAGAGGTACAAAGCAAGGTTGGTAGTGAAGGGTTTCCAGCAGAAGGAAGGTATAGACTACACTGAGATCTTTTCTCCAGTTGTGAAACTAACCACTATTAGATTGGTGTTGAGCATTGTTGCTGTTGAGAACTTACATTTAAAGCAACTAGATGTGAAGACAACTTTTCTCCATGGTGACTTGGAGGAAGACATCTACATGTTGCAACCAGAAGGTTTTTCAGTCTCAAGTAAAGAAAACCTTGTGTGCAATCTTAAGAAAAGTTTGTATGGTCTGAAACAAGCCCCCAGACAGCGGTACAAGAAGTTTGATGGATTTATATGTAACAATGGTTTCATTAGATGCAATATGGACCATTGTTGTTATCTTAAGAAGTTTGATAATTGTTATATCATATTATTGTTATACATGGATGATATGCTTATTGCAGGATCAAGTATGACAGAGATTAACAATCTGAAAATGTAATTATCAAAGGAATTTGCTATGAAGGACTTAGGAGCAGCAAAGTAAATTCTTGGGATGAGAATTGTGAGAGATAGAATAGCTGGCACTGTGAAGCTATCTCAAGAAAGTTACATCCAGAAGGTGTTCGGCAGATTCAACATGCAGGATGCAAAACCAGTTAGCACTCCTTTGGCAAGTCACTTCAAGCTGTCTAAAGAGCAGTCACCAAAGTCTGCTGAAGAGCGTGAGTCCATGAAGAAAATTCCTTATGCATCAGCTGTAGGAAGTCTGATGTATGCCATGATTTGTACCAAGCCGGATATAGCACATGCAGTAGGAGTTGTGTGCAGACATATGGCAGATCAGGGTAAGCAACACTGGGAGGCAGTGAAGTGGATTCTGAGATACCTAAAAGGCACCTCAGGCAAGTCACTTTGTTTCAGGAAAAGTGATGTTATCTTACAAGGTTTTGTTGATTCAGATCTTGGTGGTGATTTGGACACCAGAAGAAGTACCACTGGCTATGTTTACACCTTGGGTGGCACTGCAGTGAGTTGGGTTTCAAAACTTCAGAAGGTTGTTGCTCTCTCAACAACAGAAGCAGAGTATGTTGCTATCTCTGAAGCTAGCAAAGAGATGATATGGCTGAAAAATTTTCTGAAGGAGTTGGGCAAGGAACAAAGCAATAGTGTGCTGTTTTGTGACAGTCAAAGTGCAATTCACCTTGCCAAGAACCCAGTCTTTCATGCAAGGACTAAGCACATACAACTGAAGTATCACTTCATTCGTGGTTTGCTTGAAGATGATGTTTTGTTGCTGGAGAAAATACTTGGTGCAGAGAATCCAGCAGACATGTTAACCAAGGTGGTGACCACAGAGAAACTGAGGCTGTGCAAAGCCTCAGTTGGCCTCCATGGATGATTGATGGAGGGATGCCGTAGCAGTATTTCCATTGTTACATTAAGCAGGATTAATACATTGAGATGTTTGCTTTCTTTGGAGTTCAGTCTCCAAGTGGGAGATTGTTAGAGTGTGGAGTCAGAACTCTTTATCGTGCGCCCTTGCACGGGATCACACTCTGCCTTAGGAGCGCATCCACTGCTCCAGGGGAGCATTCTCAGCGTCAGGGGAGCATGGCGAGCACATGCTGTCTCTGGGGAGCAATCGCTGCTCCAGGGGGGCATCCATTGTCTCTGGAGAGCATCACTGGCGTCAGGGGAGCATGCATTGCGGGTTCAAGGCATTTCGATGTCACTTGGAGCAGGCCGACCTGCACGAAGAAGTGTCGATCCTTGTCTTGGAAATGCATTGACCTGACTGATGGTGGGAGAGCATATGTAGTCGCTGGAAGGCATACTCGGTCTTAGGAGGGCATCCTTGGAGACAGGCGAGCATGCACGTCAAATGTACCCCGGAAGAGGATTTCTGTTTAACAGGGGCATTGTTGTCCTTAATACCCTGACTAATGACGCCCTAATCTCCTAGTATAAAAGGGTGGGCTCTCTCCTTGTATTGTAACCGGTCTGTGATTATCTTAGTGGATTACTGCTGCGGCCGTGGACGTAGGAAGGCATCTTACCTCCGAACCACGTAAAAATCTCTGTGTTCTTGTGGTTTGATTCCTCTTTTCTCTTTCTTCTTCCTCCTTCACTGTTTGTCCTCCTCGTCTGGGTACTCCGTCATCCCCAACAAGGAGAGCTTGCTAGGAGGACTTACAGTGATATCGGTCGGCATTGCCAGATTCACCATCTGATGGAGCATTGGGGCAGGAGATGGGATCTCAGAGGCGACGGGATAATATGGTGGCTCATTCTCCATGCCACCCTTTGGACGTTGGGGGGGGGGGACACAATAACCGGATCTTTAGGAAGGAGTCGAGAGCTGTGGAGTCGGTTGTCTCGTTTGTGTGTGATAGAGTGAAGGAATGCGCTGAAATCTTTTGTAATGTGAATTCCTTCAACTCCTTCCTTTTTGTTTTGTTGGGGGGTTAGAGTGATGCACACTATCTTTGTGTGACTTTTGTATAGGGTCTTTTTGGGATACTTTGACCTTACTTGTATATCCTGTTTTTTGTTGAATACAATAGTGCTACCACCCACTTTCAAAAAAAAAATTCACAGAACAAAGAGGCCAATATGTGCACTATGTAAGGTGTTCATTTTATATGCACTTGACACCTATGGTACTAGTGCCAAAAGTACACTTTGGATGTGTAAATAATTTGTTGATAGTAGAGAAGATTTAACCATATATATTCAAAAGTTGAGATTGAATCATGCAATTTTGAATAGGTGCTACCATGCTTTTGGTGTCACTGGTGGCCATAGATCTGTCCATCCTCTTATATATATAGATATATACGAAGCATTTGGTTATACCCAGATAATGTTTTAAGTTTTGTTTAAATGGTCACATATAAATGGGTCTAAGAGGGAGCCTCTGAAGGGTCTGAACCAGTCCAATCCAGGAACTATCTAATGTAGACTTGAGTCATGTAAATTCCTGTAATTACCTCCATTATGAGGAAATCACAAAGTTATGAAGAATGTGGGCATGCTCTTAATGCTGTGCATTTAATTCCGTCTGCTAACTCTTCTAGTGTCGATATGCTTTCTAGCTTTTCCACTGGATTTCTTGGTTTCATTTTTTTGTTATACATTTGACTAGGCACAAGGAATTGGAGGAAGCAATTATTTATATTTCATGACTGGTTAATTACTTGTTTTTGGTACTGTTCCCATTTTTTGAATTACTTTGCTATATAATTGGGATCAAAGTTGTCAGACAAACATCTTGTGGACTTTCTAAAAATGTACATTGCAGGCTGAGGATGGTGTTGGTCTGCCCGAGAAAGTTCTTGATGATTCAAGCTTTGAACGGGCAGCAAAATTCTACTTTATATATATACGGTTCGATTTATTGTGGTCTCTTAACCTTTTTGCCTTGCTGGTGCTGAATTTCATCGAGGTTAGTTGGCCTATTGTATCTGTAACCTCTATCTTCTTTTCATTCTTCTCTTAACTGCGTAGCGGAACTTATTGCTTGACACCTACATATCTACCCACTGACATTTAAGGAAAAGTAAAAGCCACTAATGTTCTCCAGAAACATCTAGATCATTGTATGAGTGGTCTTTTATGTCTCATTTTATCTGTGACCATACCGTCAGCCAACTCCTGTAGGATAATTGGCATGCAACTTCTCAGAAAATGAGGCTGCAGGTTAGACACCTATGGGAGCATGAACTGGTGCTCGAGTTTGCAGGCAACTATGTGGCACCAGGGGATCTGTGGGAGCCATTGTGTTCCCACACCCCTCATGTGTTCTTATTTTTCCCTCTTCTACCTCTCTCTCTCTCTCTATATATATATACATACATACATATATATATAATGCTGATATAATTCCTACTGCAAAAATTTACAGAAGCCTTTATGGTGCTCGAAGCATGGGAAATATTCATGTGAAGACAGGGAGTATTTTTTCCTTGGGGAGTTGCCCTACCTCACCATCTCGCAGTCTGTTGTCTATGAGGTCAGATCACCGGCTTTTCATTTCTTGCGCATTGTAGACTTATGTCATATACAAAAATTAGCCTTTTTCTGTAGGTCTTCTATATGTGACGAACTCATACAATGGATCTGATTTGGGCTTGTCACACAATGCTTTAGGTCTCAATAATAGTGACTCATCAGTTATTTAGCTCTTGTTTTCTTTTAATTTGCTTCACATTAGCTTTTTCAGGAAGAATGACAATTATATGAACTTTCATTTTCCTTCAATGATCAAAATGCTTCCATTACGCACTATGTTAAAGCTTGTAGCTTCAATAGATGACAGGTCAACTTACTTTTTCTTATTTTGTATCTAAGTTATATTAGTTCTTCCCATTGTCTAATTGAGTTAGGGTTCTGTTCTCCCAGCAGCTATGCTGTAGCAATGAATGACTACTATTATTATTATTATTATTTTCTAAAGTTGTGGAGTTGCCCACCCACCCCTCTCCCAATTTTATAAAATAAACAAAGGTAGTACAGTACTACAGTTAGAGGAGGATAGAAGAGGTTCCTCATCCTCACAAAGAAAAACAGAACCACTGAACCAGGTTAAAAGCCATCAACTCTTTTTTCCAACTATTTGATGAAACCCCTAGGATAAATTTACACCAATTGCAAATAAAAGAAATAGCTTCTTAAACAAATATTCTCAACATAAATGTTACTTCCCCGGAAGATACAGATGTTGCACTCCACCAGCAAACAGTACATGGAATAAGAGCTAGGAGTTTATTCTTTGTGCTTTTGCCATGTGTTAGAGTAGGGTGAGAGGGAGAGGCCGATGGGAGGAAGGAGAAGAGGGAGGTCGCAAACCACCCACCTGGGTAGTTTGGCCCATTTTTTATATTAAGGCTCAAAAGAGTAATTTACAATTCTATCCTCCTATACAAGAGCAACCAGAAAAAAGGAAAAATTACAAAAATCCCCTGCAACTTCCAATATTACAAAAATATCTGTCTATTTACAGAGACACTGCTATTTTTCTACACTCCCTCTCAAGGAGAGCATAGGTGTCCTTCATGCTCAGCTTGTCAAGAGCTGATCTAAACTGAACTTCAATCGTGGCCTTTGTGAAGATCAACAATTTGTTCTTGTGACTTTACATAACGCAAACAAAGTTCTCCAGTGTCCATTTTCTCTAATGAAATGTCTGTCAATTTCAATGTGCTTTGTTCTGCAATGCTGAACAGGATTGCTTGCAATGCTTATTGTTGCCTTGTCACAATAGAGTTTCATGGGTTGTTTCATTAGGACCCCCAGATCCAATAGAAGAACTTTTAGCCAAATCAACTTTGCTAATCAATGTGTCATGGCCCTGTATTCTGCCTCTGCACTTGATCTCGCACACATTATTTGCTTTAAGTAACCAGATTGCCACCTAGGGAAGTACAATAGCGGAATAGCCGGAAGTCTCATGACCCAACCCAATCTGCATCTGCATATCCTTCAAGGCTCAGGCTTTCAACTCTCTGAAATAGAATTCCCTTTCTTGGACATGACTTCAAATATCTCAGCATACATTCTACAACTTTCATGTGCACTTTTCGTGGAGCTTGCATAAATTGACTGACTACAGTTACAGTGTAAGTCAAGTTTGGTTGAGTCAATGACAAATATAGGACTTTTCCTGCCAATCTCTGATGTAAACCCCTATCCCCTGGTGAGAGATCTTCTCTCCCTATCTCTGATAAGCCATGATTCAATTCAATTGGTGTTACAGTAGGCTTACACTTTAACTTCCCAGTCTCAGTTAATAAGTCTAGTGCATATTTCTTTTGGTAGATGTAGATTCCATTCTTTGACCTGGCTACTTCAATTCCTAGGAAATACCTTAGCTCACTCAAGTCTTTGATTTCAAATTTTGCAGCCAAGTACTCCTTTAATTGTTCGAATCCTGCCTCATCATCTCCTGTGACAATCATATCGTCTACATAAATGAGTAGTACGGTCATATCCCCCTGCCCACTTGACGAACATAGTATGATCAGCATTTGATTGTTTGAAACCAAATTGAACCATATGATCAACATTTGATTGTTTGAAACCAAATTTAACCATGCTAAGACGTAGCCTGTCAAACCAGGCTTTAGGGGATTGTTTCAGCCCATAAGTGCTTTCGAATGACAAACTTTTTTTATTTGTATCATTTCCAGGTGGTGGCAACATGTATATTTTTTCTTGTAAATCACCATTCAAGAAGACATTTTTGACATCTAATTGGTATAGAGGCCAAGAGTATTGGACAACCAGTGAAAGAATCACCCTGACAGACTTTAGCTTTGCTATAGGAGCAAAGGTCTCTTGATAATCAATCCCATACGTCTGTGTGAATCCTTTTGCAATGAATCTGGCTTTATGCCGTTGTACCTCACCCTCTGCATTATATTTGATTGTGTATACCCATTTGGATCCAAGGATTTCCTCCCTCTGGGAGATCAACTAGGACCCAAGTGTCATTCTTGTTCAACGCACTCAACTCTTCATCCATTGCACGCTGCGATTTCAGATCTTGTACAGCTTCAGAAAAAAGGAAGTAAGAACATGGATAGAGGACAATGAAGAGAGAAAAGAGTAGTATCGAAGAGAAAGATGGGAATCGGTGACAAAAGTAGTGAGGGGATATTTAGTGCAGTCCCGAACACCGTTTTTGACTGCAATGGGAAGATTTAAGTCATCAAATGTAGGAGGACCAAGTGCAGGAGGATCTAAAAGGTTAGCACCCTCTGGAATTGGCCGATCAATAGAGGACTTTTCCTTGGCTTCTTTCGCCTGTAAGTGGTAATTTGCTTTTGCTTCTCAATACTCTCTGCATCAATCATGGGAGTTGGAGTATGAGCACCAGGAGATCTATCGGTGGCAGAGTTAAACAAAGGAGGTGCAGGTAACAAGGGAGTAACATAAGAGGAGGGAATGGAAGGAGATAGGATGCTAGAATTCTCCCCATGAGGTTGAATCCGGAGAGAATAGTAGGACTCAAACTCAAAGAAAGTAACATTTTTCTGAACAAGGAAATGGCGAGAGACAAGATCATATCACTGATAACCCTTTTGAGTAGAAGAGTAACCAAGGAAAACACCACGATTAGCTCGTGGATTAAGCTTGGTGCTACTCGGACACATAGATGAATAAAACAAAGACATCCAAATACCCGAGGTAGAAGAGGAAATAAGGGTTTGCTGGGATAGAGAAGAGCAGAAGGACATCGACCACCTAAACCCTTGCCCCTTGGATGGCATCATGTTGATAATATAGTTGGCATGGTTGGCTGTGTGAATTGCCTCCGCCTAGAAGGGTTTGGGCAGGTGTCGCTGAAAGAGAAGAACCCTGGCAGTTTCAAGGAGATGGCGATTCTTGCATTCAACCACGCCATTCTGCTGAGGTATATATCAGCAAGGGGATTCATAAAGAACACCCTCATCTTTAAGAGTGTTAGAATAGGGTGAGAGGGAGGCTAATGAGAGGAAGAAGAAGGTGGAGGTTGCGAACATGCCTCTAGGGCAATCCGACTGCTCTTTTTATATTAAGACTTAAAGAATAATTTACATCTCTACCCTCTTGTACAAGAGCAACCAAAAAGAAGAGGAAAAATTACAAAAAACCCTGTAACATCTAATATTACAAAAATATCCCTATTTATTTACAGAGATGTCCCTATTTTTCTACACTCCCCCTCAAGTTGAGCATGGATGTCCTTCATGCTCAGCTTGGCAAGAGCTGATCTAAATTGAGCTTCAGTCATGATCTTTGTGAAGACATTAGTAATTTGTTCTTCTGACTTTACAAGGCAGACAAAGTTCTCCAAAGTTCAACTTTTCTCTAATGAAGTGTCTATCAATCTCAGTGTGTTTGGTTCTGTCATGCTGTTGGACCCCACAATGTTCAGTAATGAATTTTCTGATTAATTTCAGAACCGAGAAGAAGTAAATAAATTAAATTTACATGATGGTTTGAAGAAGTTTAAACCTAGACCGTCGCACATGGAACAAGTTTAAATGCCCTTGGCATCTCGCCGGGCAAAGTTCTATAGAAAAGACTGCGTATTTTAACACAGTCATTTCATCAAACACCTGAAACAACTCCCCTAAATGATGGCGTTAAGTGATTTAAATCGCAGCTGTCATAGTGGGATTAAGTTCAAGCACCCTCGACATCTCATTGGGTGAACTTTCATGCAAAGATTAGTGTGTTTTAACACACAGGAATTTCATCAACACTTGAAATGGACTCCGTTAAATGATGGCGTAAAGCGAGTTAAATCGCAGTCATTATAGGAGGTTCAAGTTCAAGCGCCCCCGGCATCTCATTGGGCGAAGTTTTACACAAGAATTAGCGTGTTTGTACACACAGAAATTTCATCTAACACATGAGGGGCATGTTAAAATTACACACCTACGCAGCAAGAAGTCAAGTAAATGGCAGTCCCCGGCGTTCGGGAGGCGTTTCTAAGGGACCACAAGGCTATCCCTGTGCTCCAGTGACATGGACAGCAGTACGAGTCCGAGAAGTCAACAAAAGCCAAAAGAAAAAGACCGCCGGTGTACTGTTCTGCTGAGAGGAGCAAAAGGCTTCAAAAAAATGGTGGAAAAGGACAGCAGGGCAGGCTTTTATAGTTTTTTATGTTGACTGGACTGGGGATCAGGGCCGCCCCCTTTTCTTCCTCTCTTGAGCAGACCCGGGAGGCCCACCTCCGGGTTTCCTCCTTCTGCTGCGATCTGAACAGGAAAAAAAAGGGGGGGGGGCAGGAAGAAGGGAACCAGGAGGTGGCACCTCCGGGTTCGTAAACCCGGAGGTGCCCACCTCCGGGTGTTGCAGACCGGGGGATACACCCCCGGGTGCTGCAGACCCGGAGGTCCCTCCTCCGGGTTGTGTGCGCCCATGGGAGAGGGCCCATCGGCCCCTCCCCTGCCTCTCTCTGCTGTGCTGCGGGCAGAACCCAAAAAAAAAAGGAGCATGCAGCAAAAAAAAAAAAACAGAAAAGGGGAGATGAAGGGGCAGAAATACCTGGAGTTGCAGCCTCCGGGTTCCTTCCCTCACCCCTATAAATAGGAGGCAATGGCAGAGGGCTGGAATAGAGACTTCTTCCGAGATTGGAGCTTGGAGCAGACCTTGGGAGGCTGGGAGCAGCAGCAGCAGCTTGGAGCGCAGGCAGCAGGTGGCGCCTCTCTTTGTTGAAATTTTTTTGAAGTGCTAAACAATATTTTTTGTACAAAAGACTCACTTAAAGGGGTACTTTACCAACATACCCTCATGTGAGCGTATAATGTGTATCATGAATCCAAATGGATCGAAGCTATAAGATTGGGTTATTCTGATCATGCAAGTATCCAAAAATGTTAAACTTTCATGTTCAAGGTTATATGGAGGCCCCAATATATGCAAAATTGCAATTTTACCCTCATATTCTATGAAATTGCAATATGTCTTCAAAATTGTGCAAAAAATCTTCGAGTTCAGAAATTGTCTTGGGACATGTTGAAGCTTGTCTAAATATGTTTAAAATTGATGCTCAAACCCCAAGATTTGAAAATTGCTGCTATACCCTAAAAATTTATGAAATTACAGAAACATCCGGAAAATCTTTGCAAAATTTTGAAATTCCAGAAGAAAGGCACGTTCCTCAAACCTTTGAGGGTAAAATTGCACAGAAACCCTGATTTAAGGGCAAATTTCAGATAGACCCTAACCTTAGGGCAAATTGCATAAAAACCCTAAGTCAAGGGTAAAATTGCACAAAAATCCAAAATTAAGGGTAAATTACATATAAACCCTAATTTTAGGGTAAATTGCATACAAGTCTCCCCCAAAGGGAAAAATTGCATATAAGCCCCTCCAGGAGGGAAAATTGCATACAAACTCCACCAAAATGGGAAAATTGCATTGAGGCCCTTCCAAAAAGGAAAATTGCAAATAAGCCATGGTTGGCAGTATCGGCCGAAACCGATACGTTTCGGCCGAAACCGATACGTTTCGGCCGAAACCGATACGTTTCGGCCGAAACGTATCGGTTTCGGCCTATACCGACACCGAAACGGGCCTTTGCACTGTAGCAGGTCCGATACCAAAAAATAATAATTTTTTAATGGTTTCGGACCGAAACCGTCCGGTTTCGGACCGAAACCGACCCAAACCGTCCGGTTTCGGCCGAAACCAGACCTGCTGGCCCCAATTTTGGCATTTTCTAACTGTTTTGAACCGGTTTCGGCCGAAACCGAAACCGATACCGAGTCGTATCGGTTTCGGACCCGGCCAAAACCGAGTCCGAAACCGATACTGCCATCCTTGAAATAAGCCCTCACGTGAAGAGATAATTGCAATGACGCCCATACTTCAGGGCAAGGGGTTTCTTCTGTAAGACTAAAATTTTGGGAAAGCCGGTATCGCTAAGGCAAAAAGGTCTTAGGCAGTTAATCAAAGGTATTCGAACTCGGTCCGATGCAAATTAACACCGACTTTTTTCGGTGGGGAAAGGTCCTTGTACACGAACCCTAAATCGTCTGATAAAACACGCGCTCGAAAATTACAATATGCATGCTATAATTAGTGAAAACATATGCATATTTATCCAACGAACTGGATTTTTTTAAAAATTATTTCACGTGTAAACACATGCTGAACAGGAATGTTTGTAATGCTTATTGCTGCCTTGTTGTTACAATAGAGTTGCATGGGTAGTTTCACCAGGACTCTCAGATTTAACAGGAAAAGTTTTAGCCATTTCAGCTCTGCTAATCCATATGCCATGGCCCTGTACTCTGCTTCTGCACTTGATCTCGCACACATTTTTTGTTTTTTACTTCTCCAGGTATCCAGATTGCCACCTAGAAAAGTACAATAGCTAGAGGTCGATCTCCTATTGTCTCGTGACCCAGCCCAGTCTGCATTTGCATATCCTTCAAGGTTCTGCCTTTCAGCTTTTTGAAATAGAATTCCCTTTCTTGGACATGACTTTAAATACCTTAGTATATGTTTTACAGCCTTCATGTGCACTGTTCGTGGAGCATGCATAAATTGGCTGACCACACTCATAGCATAAGTCAAGTCTGGCCGAGTCAACGACAAATACAAGAGTTTTCCTACCAACCTCTGATATAGACCCTTACCTTCTAGTGAGAGATCTTCTCCCCCTGTCTCTGATAAGCCAAGATTCAGTTCAATTGGTGTTGCTGCAGGTTTACACCCTAACTTTCTAGTCTCAATTAATAAGTCTAGTGCATATTTTCTTTGGCAAATGTGGATTCCATTCTTTGACCTGGCTACTTCAATTCCTAGGAAGTATCTCAGCTCATCTAAATCTTTAATTTCAAATTCTGTCGCCACATCCTCGTTCAAATTATTTTTTTAATTTCCTACCTCATCATCTCCTGTGACAATCATGTTGTCCACATAAATGAGTAGTAGGGTTGCACGCCAACCTGACCACTTGACAAACATGGTATGATCAGAATTTGATTGTTTAAACCAAATCTGATCATGGCAAGGCGCAACCTATCAAACCAGCCTCTAGGAGACTGTTTCAGCACAAAGTGTTTTCTTCAGGTGGTAATCCTTCCCTTTTGTATCAATTGCGGGTAGTGACAGCATGCACACTTCTTGTAGATCACCATTCAAGAATGCATTTTTGATGTCCAATTGGTACAGAAGCAAAGAGTATTGGACAGCCAGTGAAAAAATTACTTTGGCATATTTCAGCTTTGACACAGGAGCGAAAGTCTACTGATAGTCAATCCCATTTTTCTTTGAGAAATTTTTTGCAACAAGTCTGACTTTATATCATTGTACCTCACCTTCTGCATTGTATTTGATCGTGTAAACCCACTTAGATCCAACTGGGTGTCTTCCCTCTAGGAGATCAACCAGAACCCAAGTGTCATTCTTGTTCAAGGTGCTCAACTCCTCGTCCATTGCATGCTGGCATTTCGGATTCTGCACAGCTTCAAAAAAGGAAGTAGGAACATGGGTAGAAGACACAGAAGAGAGAAAAGAGTCATATTGAGGAGAAACATAAGAATAGGAAACAAAAGTAGTGATGGGGTATTTAGTACAATCTCAAACACCCTTTCTGACTACAATGGGAAGATTTAGGTCATCAAAAGGAGGAGAACCAAGTGTAGGAAGATATGAAAAGTTAGCTCTCTTTGGAATTGGCTAATCAGAGAGGACGTTTCCTTGAACTTCTTTTGCTTGTAATTGATATTTGGCTTTTGCTTCTCAACCCCTTCTGCATCAATCACATGAGTTGGAGTATGAGCACTAGGAGATCCATCATTGGCAGAGTCAAACAAAAGAGGTACAAGCAACAAGGGAGTAATAGAAGGGGAGGGAGAGGAAGGAGATGGGATGCTAGAATTCTCTCCCTGAGGCTGAGTTCGAGGAGAATAGTAGGACTCAGACTTAAAGAAAGTAACATCCTTCTAAACAAGGAAACGATGAGAGACATGATCATAACACCAGTAACCCTTTTTAGTAGAAGAGTAACAAAAAAAACACCACCAATAGCTCGTGGATCAAGCTTGGTGCTATTTGGACCCAGAGTATGATAAAAACAAAGACATCCAAACACCCGAGGTAGAAGAGGAAATAAGGGTTTGTTGGGATAGAGAAGAGTGAAAGGACATCGACCACCTAAACCCTTCGATGGCATCTTGTTGATAATATAGTTGGCCGTATGAATTGCCTCAGCCCAAAAGGGTTTGGACAGGTGTCGCTGAAAGAGAAGAGCCCTGACATTTTCAAGGAGATGGGGATTCTTGCGTTCAGCCACGCCATTCTGTTGAGGGGAATATGAGCAAGAGGGTTTATGGAGGACACCCTCATTTTCAAGGAAATAATTGACACTTTTAACAAAGTATTCTTAGGCATTGTCAGAACGAAGAGTTTTCACCTTCGTGCTAAACTAAGTGCTAACCATGTTACAAAACACTTGAACAACACGAGATACTTCATCCCGGGAGCGTAGCAGATATGGCGAAGAACAATGAGAGTAATCATCAATGAATGTAATAAAGTATTTGTAGCCAACCATGGAGGGAACTGGGGAATCTATCCATTCATCAAAATGAACAAGCTCAAAGGGTGTAGAACTTTTATTTATTGGAGGAAAAATTGTTCTATAATGTTTTGCCAACTGACAAGTTTGGCATGAAAGAGAAGCAATGTCAACTGACTCAGAAAATGAAGGAAACAAGACTTTCAATGAATGGAAAGACAGATGTCCTAATCTAGAAATGTCGCAAGACAATCTCTTGAGCTTTATTATCCTGTTGTGATGATGATGTAGAGGATTGAAAAGCAACAATATTCGCCGACACAAGGTAGTAAAGTCTATATACTTCACGGCCAATCCCAATCATTTGCTTGCTTTTTAGGTCCTGAAACACATAGTGAGAAGAGAAAAAGTCACATAACAGTTCAACTATTTAGTAAGACTGCTCATTGAAAGTAAATTGATGGAAAGAGACGGCACATGAAGGGTAGAGGAGAGGGTCAAGTGATCAGGGAGTCTAATGGAATCTTTGCCTACAATAGTAGCTCGGGGACCATCAGCAAGGGTGACTTTATCTTGACTCGAAGACAAGGTATGAATGACAAGAAGCGGATACATTGGTCATGTGGTCAATGGCGTCAGAGTAGATCACCCAGGAGTGCCTAGGGGATCGAGCTGAAGCACTCAAGGCAGCGCCATGTGTACCTGAGGACAATGTGGAGGAGGATGCTGATGTAGTTCTCTGAAGCTGCGCAAGGAGGCGTTGGAGAGTAACAATATCAGAAGAGGAGAGTGCTATTGACACTGAGGCAGGAGGCCCTTCAGAGGAGTGAGCCACTGCCACATTACTTCGTGGTTTAGCTCCCATGTTGTCTGTTTTGAACTTAGCGGGCATCTTATCAGGGTATTTTTCCCAACAAAAGTCTGAGGCATGATTTGTCCGGCCACAATGAACACATTTCTTGTCTCCGCACTTCTTGTCACCAATTTGAGAAGGCTTTGTAGTGACACTAGCAAGGGTAGAGTATTCTCCAACATCGGAATTCGTTGAGGTGACAGGCTTACTTCCCATGACTTGCCGTCGTTGTTCTTCACTCAAAACTTTAACGTAGGTCTCCTCCAGTGAAGGTGCTGGATCCATATTGAGAATCTGACCTTGTAGGGCTTCACATTCTGAGTTCAACCCACTCAAGAACTTAACAATCTGATCATCCTCTTGAAGGGCCAAATCGGTCTGTTGATCTACTCTAGATGTCCATCTAGCAGTATAGTAGACATCTTGCTAATTTCACAATGAGGTAAGGGCACAAAAGTAGGCAGTCATAGTCAGGGAACCCTGATTCAACTCATGGATACTTTGACTTAGCTGATACAAACGGACCTTACGCTTTTTCTGATCATAAAGGCCAGCTCGAGTTTTCCACATGTTTGTAGCAGTGGACTTGTGTAAAATGGTTGGTCGAATTCTAGGGCTCATAGAATTGATAAGCCAAGACATCACCATGCTATTGTCGCGCCTCTAAGCAGGAAAAAGAGGATCTAAAGGGTCCACATTTGTTGATCACCAGTTAGAAAAACCAGCTTGTCACGACCGTCAATATAGAGTTCTGCAGCTACTGCCCATGAAGGGAAATTATGCTAAGTCAATTTCTCTGATGTGATCTGCAATACCGTCTGGCCCATGGAGGCCATGGACACAGGCTGAACCATTAGAGAAGACATCCCAGAGGCTGTGGAATATGTATCTGCCATATGGAAGTTGTCGATGGACCAATAAAGAGAGCAACCAGAAGCATATTAGATGGGCAGCAAGATGATGATGGCCCTGATCCGCAGACGAAGGCACCCCAAATAGTGTCTTGTACCAGCTGTAGGCTAGGGTTTTGCCCCCTTTTGAATGATATTTTTTTTTTGAAAGAAGAGAACAAGAGACAACAAGAAGAGTATAGTTCTGCATCAGAACAGGGACCACAAGAAGAAGAGAGGGCCGGTCGATGGAGATATGGCGCAGCAGCGCAGAGACAGTGGAGCGAGGCAGTTTCTTGTGTAAAGCACCTCTCTGATCCTTAAGATAGGCTGATAAAGAGATCCTCCTGATACGCAGATGGGGCCGCCTTGCACAATCCCTTGTTCTGGTCGCAACTTTGGGCCCCCTGCTTTTTGTTTTTCGTTGTGTGGGGCAAAAGAATAGGGGGGACAAGAGGGTTCTGCCTTGTGGTAGCAAGGAGAGGCCCTTAGGAGAGGTGCGGCCAGGAGAGATAGGTAATTTGGGTAGTTCGAAGATCGGTCTTCTCTGATACCATGTTAGGATAGGGTGTGAGGGGTACCGACGAGAGGAAGAAGGCGGCAAAGGTCGCGAACATGCTTCTAGGGAAGTCTGTCCCCTCTTTTTATAGTAAGACCTAAAGAATAACTTACATCTTTGCCTCCTGTACAAGAGCAACCAAAAAGAAGAGCAAAATTACAAAAAAGACCTTATAACTTCTAATAGTACAATAATATCCCTATTTATTTATGGAGATGTCCCTATTTTTCTACAAAGAAAAATATTGACAGTTTTGGCAAAGTATTCTGGGCATTATCAGAGTGAACAGTTCTCACCTTCGGGTTGAACTGAGTGCTAACCATGTTGCAAAACACTTGAACAACACGAGGTACTTCATCCTGAGAGTGTAACATATACAACCAAGAGTAATCATCAATGAATGTAATAAAATATCTGTAGCCATCCACGGAGGGAGTCGGAGAGGGTCCCCATGCATCAGAATGAACAAGCTCAGAAGGAGTGGAACTTTTATTTATTGGAGGAAAAATTGTTCTACAATGCTTTGCCAACTGACAAGTTTGGCATGAAAGAGAAGTAATGTCAACTCACTTAAAAAATGAAGGAAACAAGACTCTCGACTACCGGAAAGACAGATGTCCTAGTCTAGAATGCCACAAGATAATCTCTTGAGCTTTATTATCCAGTTGTGATGACATAGAGGATTGAAAAGCACCTGTATTTCCTGGCACAAAGTTGTGAAGTCCATCAACTTTATGGCCAATCCCAATCGTTTGCTTGCTTTTCATGTCCTAAAACACATAGTGAGAGGAGAAAAAAGTCACATAACAGTTTACTGTTTAGTAAGACTGCTTACTGAAAGTAAATTGATGGAAAGAGACCGCACATGAAGAGTGGAGTAGAGGTTCAAGTGATAAGAGAGTCTAATGGAACCTTTGCCTACAATAGTAGCACAGGTACCATCAGCAGTGGCGACTTTGTCTTGACCCAAGACAAGGAATACGAATAAAAAGAAATGGATATACCAGTCATGTGGTCGGTGGCACCAGAGTCAATTACTTAGGAGTGTCCAGGGGTTTGAGTGGCAGCACTCAAAGCGGTGCCATGTATATATGATGGCAATGAGGAGGATGCTGGTGTAGGTCCTTGAAGCTATGCAAGAAGACGCTGGAGAGTAACAACATCAGAGGAGGAGAGTGCTGGTATAGCTGAGGTAAGAGGCACATCAGAAGAGTGAGTCACTGCCACATTACTCTATGGCTTTGCTCCCTCTTTGTTTGTTCTGAACTTAGCAGGCATCTTGTCAGGATATGTTTCCCGGCAGAAATGAGTCATGGTTTGTGCGACCACAATGAACACATTTCTTGTCTCTGCACTTCTTGTCACAGTTGAAGGGGGCTTCACAGTGACACTGGCAAGGGTGGAGTTATTCTCCAACATCAGAATGTGCAGGAGCGACAGGCTTGCTACCCATGACTTGGCATCACTGTTTTTCACTCAAAATTTTAAGATAGGTCTCCTCCAGTGAACGCTAGATCCATATTGATAATCTGACCTCGTAGAACATAATATTCTGAGTTCAGCCCACTGAAGAACTTCACAATCCTATCATCCTTTTAAAGGGCCAGATAGGCCTGTTGATCTACAAGAGATGTCCAGCTAGCAGTACAGTAGACATCTAGGTCATTCCACAATGAGGTAAGAGCACAAAAGTGGGCAGTCACAATAAGTGAACCCTGTTTCAACTCATGGATGTTGTGCCTCAGCTGATACAGACGAACCTTAGTTTTCTTTCGACTATAAAGACCAGCTAGAGTCTTCCACATGTCTGCAGTAGTGGACTGTAAAATTGTTGGTCGAATTCCAAGACTAATGGAATTGAGAAGCCAAGACATCACCATGCTATTGTCACACCGCCAAGCAGGGAAGAGAGGGTCTAAAGGATTTGGCATTTTTTGATCACCAGTTAAAAAACCTAACTTGTCACAACCTGCAAGATAGAGTACAACAACTACTGCCCATTGAAAGCACCAAGCAGAAAGGGAGAAGAAGAGAAGAGGGACCAGCGATGGGGAGAAACCCTGTGGTTCTGAGTTGGTTACACCCCAGACCGCCCACTATTTGTATTAATCATGATTAGGAAAACTTCCAAACAATACAAAGACTAATTGCCCCTATAACTAACCCTAACCAGGGTGCACCAAAGAGATACCGGAGAGGACAGAAAGAAGGGCCAACATGCCCTTATAATTAACAGTGATAGGGCACATTAATATGTTATACAGTAGGACAAAAAATAATTAATTACAAAACTGTCCTATTTACTCAACACTCTCCCTCAAGCTGTGCATAGATGTTCTTCATGCTCATCTTGCTCAAAATTGAGTGAAAATCTTCTCTGGCTATGCCTTTGGTTAAGACATCAGCAACTTTATTTACATACTGTGCATATGGAAGACACAATTCTCCAGAGTGTAACTTCTCTCGAATAAGGTGTTTATTAATCTCTGTGTTTTGTACGATCATGTTGAACTAGATTGTTTGCCATATTGATTGCAACCTTATTGTCATAGTAGAGTTTCATCAGAAGTACCACTTTGACTCCAATATCCTGTAACAAAACCTTAAGCCCAACAACTCAGGAACAGCATGAGCCATAGCTCTATATTCTACCTCTGCACTATACCTAGCACAGACTGACTGCTTTTTGCTCCTCCAAATAACAAGATTTCCTCCCAAGAAGGTACAATACCTTGAGGTAAATCTGTAATCATCTTAAGAACCTGCCCAATCTGCATCAGAAAAACCTTCTATACTTTGCTGGTGTTGGGCCCAAAATTATTCAAAATTAATTTCTGATTATCTCAGAAATTATCAGAAAACGCAGAAAAGATCAAATGGCTCTCTGGCAGCCTCGGAATAATAGTTCCACGCGGCATGATGCATGTTTTGTGTACAAATGTCCCGTAGGGCAGCGGCTCTGCTCACCCGCGTGATTAGATTAAATACAAGCAATTATTCGGATCTTCCCGATCTGTACAATGGTCAAGGGGATTATTTTCCCAACAAAACAAAGCCCAGAAGCGAAGCGGCCAAAGGAGACTCCACGTGCTGCAGTCCTGCTCCGCTAGCAGTAAAAAAATGCCTTTTCAGAAGTACAGTGGCCTTTTTATAGGCTTTGAAGCCAAAGTGGACAAGCAGCCCCCCCTCCGCCCTCTCTCTCTCTCCCGCGGACAAGCACAGGGCCGGAGGGGGGGTGCCTCCGGCACCTGCGGCCCGGAGGCCCCCCCTCCGGACTGCGCAGCAACCGGAGGGCCCCCCCCTCCAGTTGGGGCTCCGGTCTGCGCAGCACCGGAGGCACCCCCCTCCGGTGCCTGCTGCAGCCGGAGGGGCCTCCGGTCTGCGCAGGGGGGCCGGAGGCACCCCCTCCGGTGCCTGCAGCAGCCGGAGGGGGCCCTCCGGTCTGCGCCAAGACCGGAGGGACCCCCCTCCGGTCCCCCTTTGCGTGCGCCTCCGCCTGGAAGAAAAAAAATGAAAAAAGAAAAGAAGCAGGGGGAGGGGGGGTTACAAACTCACCTTTTGGCCTTCCCCCGGAGGAGCCTCCACCCACCGGAGCTACACCACCTCCGCTCCACTTTGCAACCCTATAAAAGGGTGGGAAGAGCAAGGGAGAACAAGAAGAAAAAGAGAGAAGACGGAGCCAGCAGCAAGAGAAGCAAAGGAAGAGAAGGGAAAAGGAGAAGGGTGCGCCCCTTTCCTTCCCCAAGCCTTTTTGGCTTTTTGATATTTCTGTTTACAAAGGAAATGCCCTTTTTTGAGCATGTATTGACAAAAATGCCCCCGGGCTGTATGAAGACCATTATATTGATATTTCATGGAGATATATTGTATCCAAGTTATGCAAATTGAGGAATAATAGGGTCTCTTAACTTATTTTCTGTCAAGATCATGCAACGGCCCCCGCATGGCCTCAAAATTGCATTTTTACCCCTCATTTCTTCAAAATTGTATAAAAGTACGTCGGCTTCAACAAAACACTTGGAGAAAAAGCGTAAAAAAGGGAAGAGGAAGAATTTTGTTGTTCCTAAGGGAGACTTGCCACTTATAAAAACTTCCTCTCAAAACTGTATTTCAGAAATTGCGTTTCTACTCCGGGCTTTTTATAATTGCGCATATGCCCGCAAAAGAAATCTCAAAAAATGTGAAAAAATCATAGGAAGCCGTGGTCACACCCCCGCGTGGGTGAACACTGTCAAGGCTCCTCTCTTACCTGAGGGTATGGGCCATGAGGGCAAGAAAGTAACATTAGCAGTTTTAATCAAGGGTATTCGGTCTCGTCCGATGTAAATTAACACCGACTCTATTCAGTGGGGAAAGGTCCAGTACACGAACCCTATTTGTCTGATAAAACCAAAAGCGCGGAATTAATATGTGCCAAAATAAATAACGACACACATATTTGCCTGCCAAATCGGGCGCCGAAAATTCCGTGTGTAAACAGCTGGCCTTTCTTACTAAATAATAACTCTTTGCCTGGACAGGTTTTGATGTATCTCAAATATCTATCAACACCTTGCATATGTGTTGTCCTTGGAGCGTGCGTAAATTGGCTTACAACATTAGTAGCATATGTAATGTATGGTCTTGTCAGAGATAGATAAATGAGCTTGCCCACAATCCGTTGATACCTTCCTTTTTCAGCCTCTGAGAGAACAACACCATCTTGTTCACTCAGTTTGTGGTTCATTTCAATTGGAGTGTCAACCGGCCTACTGTCCAACTTTCCAGTCTCTTTCAATAGGTCTAATGCATACTTCCTTTGTGATATATGGATGTTACCTTGAAATCTCGCCACTTCAATACGTAAAAGGCACTTCAAGGGACCACAGTCTTATATTTCAAACTCCCTTGCTAGATTGTCTTTTAGATTCTTTATTTCTAGATCCATCTGCTTTGAACTTAATAATGTAGACCCACTTGCAACCAACAAGTTTGTGTCCGGATGGATGACCAACCATATCCCAAGTGCCATTCTTCTTTAACGCCTCTATCTCTTCCTCCATCGCCTTTATCCACTTAGGATCCTTTATAGCTTTTGAAAACGAAGAAGGGACAGTCGAACTAGAAAGTGAAGAAATATAAGCACAGAATGAAAGAGAAAGTTGAGACAAACACAAGAACTAGGATATAGGATGCTTGGTACACTCTCTCTGACCTTTCCACAATGCTATAGGTTGGTCAAGATCAGAAATTGTGTCACAAGGAGAAATGAGTACTTGAACTTCAGAATTGGAAGGACTTGAAGACACAGCAACCTCATGGGAATGACCATCAGCCAGGGGACTATACTCTTTTTTCTTTTTCTTTCTTCTAGAATAAGTCTGCGTCACCTTCAGTTTTTGTTTACTCTCTAAGTCAGTTGAGGCATTGTCATCTTGGACTAGAGGTGAAGGAGGTGACAAGGAAGAAGACGAAGGAGTGACATGACTCTCAATAGACATATGACAAGGAATGAAGTAGGGATCCATTGTTGAACACTCCCCATCAGACAGATCCGAGGAGTAGTCGGACTGCGATTCAAAAAAGGTGACATCTTTTTGGATAAAATTTCTGCCTGTAATAGGGTCGAAGCATTTGTACCCTTTTTGAGCGGGAGAGTATCTAAGAAAGATGCATTTTACATACTTAGGATCAAAGTTTGGATGAACCAGGATTTAACTGATGAACAAAACTCAAGCAACCAAACGCCCGAGGAGTTAAAGGAAATATCGGGTGATCAGGACGCTGCAGACTCACAAGAATACGAAACCCGAGGACTCTGGATGGCATGCGATTAATAACATAAGCAGTTGTGAGAACGGCATCAGCCCAATTTTTTTTTGGAAGATTATGTTGAAACTGAAATGCTCGGGCTGTCTCCATCGTTCAGCCACTCCATTTTGCTGTGGAGTGTAGGGACAAGAGAATTCACGAATCATTCCCTCATCTTCCATGAACAAATTCAGAATTTTTGCAAAAGATTCTTTTGCATTGTCTGATCTGAATACTTTGATTTTTTTTCCTCAAATTGCGTCTCTGATTTTTTTCCTCAAATTGCGTCTGCACCATCTTGGAGAAAACCTGAACAGCCGGAGGCACTTCTTCTCTAGACTTCAAGAGATAAACCCAAGTGCAAATGGAGAAATCATTAATAAAGGTGATGAAGTATCGAAACCCATCCACAGAGCATACATGGGATGGGCCCCAAACATCAGAATGGATTAAGTCAAAGGAAGCATTGCTCTTTTTTATTGAATCAAAATAACTGGTTCTACAATGCTTTGCCAATTGGCAGACAGAACCATGAAAAGACTCAACGGAGATAGACTGAAACAAGGACGGAAACACGACTCTCAAAGACCTAATAGAGAGATGCGTTAAACGACAATGCCACAACCTAATTTCCTCCATTTTACTGGCAATACTCCGAGTGGTGGTAGACTGAAGTGCGACACTCCCCCTGAGATCGAGCCGATATAGTCCCCTATCTTCAAGACCACTCCCAATCATTCACCCAGTCTTCAAATCTTGAAACACAACAATCAGGGAAGAAGGTTACTGAACAGTTGAGAGATTTGGTCAAACTACTAATAGACAGAAGATTTATCGGAAGAGAAGGAACATGTAAAGTAGAGGTTAGGGAGAGACTATCATCAAGACTGATGGTGCCCTTGCCCTCTATCGTAGCATGGGTACCACCAGCTACCACAACTTTTTCTTGACCAGAAGATAATGAATAAGAGGAAAAAAAACTTGGGTTGCTAGTCATATGGTCAGTAACTCCAGAATCAAAGATCCAAGTGTTACTAGAAGAGGGAGACGTAGCATTAAGTGCCACCCCTCCGTTACCACACATACCCAAGGTGGTGGAAACCAAGGAAGGCGGAATCGGGTATCGGGATCGGATCGCCCGGTCCCAAACCGATCCGGGTTGGTGGGATCGGCCGATCTCGGACCGATCCCGACCGAGTCAGACTAGCTGACTCGGCTAGGGATACAAATGTCAAAAAAATTGAAAAAAATTTGAAAAAATAGAAAAATTATTCTAACATAGATCTATATCAAATTTAATGTGAAATAGGTGACATTTGCTCATCATTTTGTGAAATAGGTGCATGCATTGATTACGTGCATGTATCTATGTGCATCAGTCTTCTGCATTTTTTACAAGTATAGCATGGCTGTGTATACTTGTAAAAAATGCAAGGTTGTGATGCACATTGATTACGTGCATGTATCTATTGCATTTCCTGTTTATAGGTTTCTGTTGCATATTAATACTGCAAGATCTATCATTTTTCAGATTGATGCTTTTCCTGTTTGGAATGCTTGGGGTCATGCATTAAATATGCACTCTGCTTCAGATTAATACTGCAAGATGTATCATTTTTCAGTTATCTACATCCAAGCATAGCATGATATCATCTGAAGATTATGAACCATGTATACAGAAAACTATAGTCAACATTTCAGTGCATAAGATAGTATTAGGATTGAGGCATGAGTAAGGAACAAAACCCATCAGAATATTTGAAATTAATACTAATTCCTTCGGTGGCTTCCAGCCAACCAGCACGTGCAAATATATCTACGAACAGAAATGAAAAGTGAAACATGGCTGACAGTAGTAAATTCCATACATATTAATATTCTATGCACAAGCTCGTGTGAAATTCAAGTGAGTCACATAGGGTTTGTAAAACTTTTACCTAAGGGAACATAAGTTAAAAAAATTAAAATTGAGGGCGATCCGGCCGATCCTGGGCTATCCCAGGCCGATCCTGGGCGATCCGGCCGATCCCGGGGGTGGATCGGTTCATGCCGGATCGTTTCGCCCGAAATCCGATCGGATCGGGCGATCCGATCTGATCCCGTCCGATTCTGCCTTCCATGGTGGAAACCAAGGTAGCAGAGTCAAGTCTAGAAAGGATCTTATGAAGATTGGCGATGTCGGTTGAGGAGAGGCCTTTCATGCTGGCCACTGGGGAGTTTGAAGAGTCACCATCATTGGAAGAAACTTGTGTTGCTACTGGAGTGGTCTTGGATGGAGGTTTACCCTTGTTGTTTTTGAACTTTTGGGTTTTTTTTTCTCTAGATACGATACTCAACAACTATCGACAAGGTGATTTAGTTTTCCACAGCGAGTACATTTTTGAACACACTGTCCTTCGTCATCAAAAGCGATATTGCTGGCCCATTTTCCGGAAGATCCATCACTAGCCAAGGTTTAATGATCAAGAGTAGCAGCATGTGGAACTTCAGCAAGCTTCACTTCCCTTCGATCCTCTTCAATTACGATTCACTGATAAACTTCATCCAGGGAGGGAATAGTTGCTTCATTCAGGATATGTCCCCGTAGTGGTTCCCACTCAGAGTTTAATCCACCAAGAAATTTGAGAACTCTCCCTTTCTGAATGAACTTCAAGTGTCTCTGATGCTCAGCAGGAGTATCCCAGTCATTAGCATCATAGTGATCAAGCTCATTGCAAAGAGTCTGAAGAGTGGTAAAATAATCTGTCACAGACAGAGTCCCTTGCTTGGTTGCATAGATGGAATTTTCTAGTTGATAAACACGGACAACATTCTTCTTCTCTCCATACATCTTTTCCAGGAAGACCCACATATCTCTAGCAGTTTCCTTTCGCATGATCAGTTTCCATTGAGCATCCTTTCTGGAATTAACTATCCATGTCATAACAATATTATTCTGTTTAACCCACTCCTCATACTTGTCACTGTTCTCATCAGGTTTGGTTGTTTTACCACTGATATAACCTGATTTTCACTTCCCTCCAATGGACATCTTGGCAGCGGCATCCCACTCAACATAGTTGACTTTGTTCAACTTGACCGGAGTGATCTGCAAGGCATGGTGTTCATTGTGCACAAATGTAACATAGGAACTTCCTTGCCTTGTGAAGTAGCATCAGAGGTAGCAGATACTTGGCCGGCCACAGGAGATGGAAACAGCCGAAGACGAGGAACAGGCAGGCCCTCAGCCGCAACCACAGGAAAAGGTAGGCCTGGGACTTTTAGCCACTGCCTCCTGCATGCGTGGTTGAGGAAGAACAGGCTGCATAGTAGCCACACCAGGGAACAAGACGAGGAGATGAGGAAACCCTGAGGAGTTGAAGAAACCCTAGCCGCAGGAAGAGGAAGAGGTCTGCCTCCAAGAAAGTGCACAGAAAAACCCTAGCCGCTAGGAACCCTAGCCCCAGGGAGGGTGTGTACTCGCGCAAGGGGCAGAAACAATCACTGGCAAGTCAAAGCTTCTCCTCCAAGATTCGCTGCCTCTGATACCATGAAAGCACCAGGCAGAAAGGGGGAAGAAGAGAAGAGGGACCTGTGATGCGGAGAAACCCTGTGGTCAGTGGTTCTGAGTTGGTTACACCCCAGACCGCCCACTATTTGTATTAATCATGATTAGGGCAACTGCCCAACGATACAAAGACTAATATGCCCCTATAACTAACCCTAACCATGGCGCACCAAAGAGATACAGGAGAGGACAGAAAGAAGGACCAGAATGCCCCTATAATTAACAGTGATCAAGGCGCATTAATATTTTACACGGTAGGACAGAAAAATAATTAATTACAAAACTTCCCTTTTTGCTCAACACCCATGAAGGAAAATTATGCTTGGCCAGTTTCTCTGATGTGATCTGCAGTGCAGTCTGGCCAGTGGAGGCCAAGGAAACAGACTGGACCATTGGAGAAGACATCTCAGAGGTTGTGGAAGAGTTGTCTGCCATGTAATAGTTGCCTATAGTGTAAGTGACCAGCAGTCGGTGTGTAGTAGAAGCCTTGGCGAAGTAGTCCTAGTAGGGCTGCACCACAGCAGGGGCAGCAAAGCCCAGTGGGTGGATTGCAGGGTGAGCAGAGGATAGCAGCTATCCTGTGCCGAAAGAGATGGCAAAGAAGGTTCGAACAGATCAAGTTTGGCCCTATCGACCCCGTCTGCATCAGAACAGGGACAGTAGGGCAAGAAGGGGCCGGTTGGTCGAGATGTGGCACCACAGCAGGGAGGCAGCGAAGCAGGGCTGTTGGCTGTGGAACAGGCCTCGTTGATCTGCAAGGAAACCTGCTGGGAAGACCTTCCTGATCCGCAGAAGAACCCGCCCTGAACAGAGCCCTGTACCGGTCGTGAGCTAGGGTTTTGCTTTTTGTCTTTTTGTTTTGTTTGGAACAAGAGAATGAGGAGGGACAAGATAGTTCTGCCCTGCGCTAGTGGGGAGAAGCCCTTAGAGTGGCTGTGCATGGAGAGAGAGGCGTTCCGAGCAGATCCAGGGCTGGTCTGCTTTAATACCGTGTTAGAGTAGGGTGAGAGGCAGGCCAATGGGAGAACGGAGAAGAGTGAGGTCGCGAACCACCCTCCTGGGCGGTTCAGCCCACTTTTTATATTAAGACTCAAAAGAGTAATTTACAATTCTGTCCTCCTATACATGAGTAGGCTGAAAGAGAAGGAAAAATTATAAAAAAACCTCTGCAACTTCCAATATGACAAAAGATCCCTGTTTATTTGCAGAGATACCCCTGTTTTCCTACACCATGCTTTGACTGCAATTTTTTGAGAAAACCCACATCTCATGTGCAGTACTAAAATCACCTTTAAATGAGGATAACTGACCAATTGTTTTCCGTACATCTTTGCTGACTGGACAGGCAGCCCTCCGGACATCTTTGCTGACCGGACAGGCAGTTATCTGGTCCACATCTTACATCTTCCTTCATCAATTCCACACAAAGGGCAAATAAAATTACATCACTATCTTTTTTCCATTTTTTTCAATAAACTTTAGTAATTATTCTCCTTTCAAGCATCAACCACATGTAACCTTTTAACTTTGAGCGAAGATTTCACCTTCCACACTTATCATTATTGGAATAAGATGGGTATTTCCTTTCGAGCAATGTACACAGTGATTTCACAGTGAACTACCCATTATCTTTGCTCTGAACAAAAAGTGCCATGCTGATCTAGACCAATTTGTACTGAACTTAGTAGCTGCATTAGAGATAAATACTCCTTCCTCATCCTCCTGTCCTGAAGACCTCTCCTAAGTTCCAGATGCCAGTTAGGTGCTGCCTTCAAACTGAAAACACTCTCTGACAGTGGCCAATTTGTTATGGGCAGGCTGAAAAGCACTTTTAAGCCTGTCCAAATAAAAATCACCAACCATGTGTCCCTCTAGAAAAGAGTATTCTCACCATTGCCAATCTTCATTCCAACCTCTTGTTCAATGAAGTTCCTAACTTTAAGTATCCCTTTCCATAGAGGTGATAGAGAAGTATTATTTTCAGTTTCCGGATAGAATTTACCATGTCTGTTGTGAAGTGTAATGTTTCTGTTGGATAATTGTCTTCCAAAGGACATTCTCCTCTCCCAACATCTCCGACAACAGTTTTCCTAACAAGGCCTTGTTCATATGTTGTAAATTCTTCACACCTGGACCTCCCAAAATCTTTGGCATGCAGACCAAGCTCCTGTTCAGTAGGAATACCGGCGGAATTATCATTGTTTCCTCCCTACAGAAACTTTCTTCACATTCTTTCTATCTTTTCCCTGGCAATTCTTGGTAAGAGAAATATAGGCAGGTAGTGATGTGGAATGAATGAAGGAACTGAGTTAATGTTGCACCCGAAATTGTCTCAAAATATTTTGAGAACTTTTGTTATATATCAACCGACGAAAATGCGGCGTATCGTCGACATCGTCGGATCACGGAGTATCTCCGCAATCTAGGGTCCATCGGCCCGACCATACCATTACAACCGACGTCGCAGCAAGGAAATTTATGAGGAAAGTACGTGCATATATCCGTCAAAATAGCCGAGCAAGTGTATCACACGGCGTAGACGGACGCAAGAATTCCTCCCACGCGGCGGCGCACGACCGAACAACAAAAAAGATGCTTCTCCGCTCCCACGCGAGTTTCCGTCAACGTACTGTTGCCACGCGGCGGAGGGAGGGCCCCGAGGGGCAATATATATATATTCTCTTCAACCCAGGTTGACAAAAACGAAGGAAAACGGCGCAAGGAGGGGTCAAAAGGCATGCACAAGGGTCAAATGACCCCTCTAGACCGACAGCCCAGGAGGAGGAGGCCCGCGGGGGGGGGGGGGGGGGGGGCGCACCCGCGGGGTCATTTGACCTCCGGGGTCCCGTGTTTTCATACAAAAAAAAAGAAAAGAAAGGAAAAAAAGGGAGAGGGGTCAAAAATCATGTTTGCCACCCCAGCTTGACAGAAAAAGGGGCTTTTGCACCCCACCTTGACAGAAATAGGGGTTTTTGCACCCCACCTTGACAGAACCGGAGCATTTCTCCACGGTTTTGTCAACCTGGGTCCTCCCGCCTTCTATAAATAGACCCCCAAGGGTCCAAGTGGAGACATGGGACATCTACGAGAAGAAGTCCGCCTGCGCAAGGAGTTGTTCTGTTCTGTTTGTTTGGCCTGTGAGGGGTAAGTCCCCGGGCCTTATGGATATGCCCCTAAGGGGTGTTTTTGTAATTACGCCCCTCAGTGGGCCATGTTTGTAATTATGTCCCTCAGCGGGCCATGTTTGTAAGTCTTTACGTGCCGGGACGACTAAGTTACGTGGTTCTGTCCCTATAATGACGGAATTATAAAAATGTCCTCCCGGGGACCGTAAGAGACAAAAGTCATGTAATTTGCAGTTATACCCTGCAACTTCTTGTAATTGGGGCTACGCCCGTCTCTGACGTTAGTGCGGATCTTTGTACAGTCGACAACTCGCCGACAACTCTTGTACCCAATTGGGCCTTAAATGAATCCAGTGTACTACACAAATATTTTATGTACACCCATCGGGGAAAATTACAAGAAAACCCCCGACTTGTGAAAATTGCATTTATGCCCCTCTTTTGGCGATCTTAACACAAATGAGTCTTCTATGAACTCCTTTCCTACTCTTTTGGCCCAAGAACGTTGTCAGCCTTGTCCGACACTCGGGGTGCCACCTCAACTCAGGTCCGTGCAGGGTTTGGTAAAATTACAGAAATGCCTTTATGACCTCGAAATGGCCTAAGAGTCCTCAAAACCCTCCAGAAAACTGCCTCAGCGCCTTGGGAAGTCAGGAACCCGGTCCTACTTCCGTTCCAGCCCAGAAATTTCAGAAATACCTATGGCTTGGAAAAATTATCAAAATTCCCCTAGGTTGGTAAAATTACCAAAATACCCTCGAGATCCAGAAAACTTCCCTTTACTTCAAAAATGCCTACGGCTTCCGCATATTTGCGTCTTTACTTTTAAATCTTAGGGTTTTGTTCAGACTTAGCCCTAACTCTGTTAGCATGTTGGTGGTAAATGAGTGGTTATGGAGAGTCTCTCGAGTGAGCCAGCCCTTCGCATCAGAACTCCCATAGAAGACTTTTGGGATTTCTTTGACAGTCAAACAAAGGTGTTTGGACGTTAGGCCGATGTAAATCAACACTGACTACGGTCGCTGGGGAGAGGTCTAGCACTCGAACCCAAATCGTCTGATACTATGCGCACCCACGGAATAAACCCTCTATACATAGAGGAAATGTCTCTTTTCAAAAAGAACATTCTATTGTTTTATTTTTCCTACGCGAAAGATTCTGTGTTCAACAGTTAAGCAGTATAATTCTGCCACCTAAAGATAAATTTCTGGCTTTCCAAACTTTGTATCCTTTTGGCGACATCAAAAGCAAAGCTTCCCAATCTGTGCTTCTTAGTTGTCTGCAATGTAAGAGAAGGCCCAGATATGTTGCAAGAAGACAATCCTGCAGCCCATAGTCTCCGCACAAGTTTTAACCGTACTATCAGCCATATTTACACCAGGTAAAGAACTTTTGTAGGTCTAGAAAAAGCCTCAAAACTCCGTAGAATAAACACCAAATTTCTTATCTGATTTCTATCCCCTGCCAAGAATAACAATGTGTCATTCACATTTACATATAGGAACACTCCGTATCTGCCCCTGATGTTCCATGTTTTTAAGCATTTTAGTCAGTATGTGAGCCACCAAAACATACAATAGCAGGCTTTAACATTATTATGTTGATTCTCTTTTCTTGTGCACAGAAATACAGTTTTATGTGATTACAGATAATGCGTCTTGTAGATTATAATCCACATGATTTACTATTATGTTCACAGATAGTTTCCTTGATCATGGGTCCAAAATTGTTAGCATATTTTCTTTCTTTTTTCAGTTGATAGCATGCATATTAATTAACATTTTTCGGATAATATTAACCCATTTCCAAATTTGCTGCAGGGAATAACTCTTTTCATGCTCATTGTCCATACATTCTTTCCGATTACTTATGAAGGCTGCCGCCTCTTTTGGACGAACACCTTGAATGTATTAAAGGTTCATTTTCATTTCAGATCTTGAAGGTTTTCTTTTGCTCACTATTCCCATTGTCAACATGTGCATGTTGTCAGATAATGCTAAAGGATCACTTGGTATATCACCATGAACCATAGATTGCTTGATGATATAGCTAGAACATGTGAAATTCACATTGCCAGTGACTTCTCATTTGCTACATTTGTACTATAACTGCAACTAAAATGGGTACTAGCTGCCATTAATTAATATCATTATGAGGTGCTACTATTAGGAATCCCAGTCCTATGTGGATTAGGAAACCCAAACCCATATGGTTTAGGAGTCTTACGAATGTGTATCATTCCCTTACTTCATTCAGCTTGTATATGTAAACATGCTTCTTCTCAGTAATGTGTTTTGGATCATGTTTGCAGGTCATATTTTTGTTTCTCCTAGTGTGCGATTTATTGGTGTATGCTCTCTATTTGTCACCTCTGCCTCTTAATTATCTGCCTTTTAGAGTTGCCCCATATATCCGTGTTGCCTTCATTGCCATGAATGTCAGGTAAATTTTTTTCTTTGCAACTTAACCCTTGAACCATTCATTTAGTGGCTCAATCATTTGCAGTTTCTATATCTTGCATGAGTGGTCTAATTTCTTCCCCTGCTACAATACATCAGTGCAAGAAATAGACTAAATTAGATAAGATTGCCACACCAATATGGGCCTATGGGGACTATGTATCAACTTTTTGTTTTTTTTGGGGGGGGTTTGAAATGATATCTGGACCTACTGGATCATTCTAGAAAGTAAGATAAGGAGCAAGATGTTTAAGCATTAGAAAGCACTGGGAAGTTACATTTCTATTCAAAATCTCATGAAGCACACTGTTTCACTGGTACAAAGTTTAATATTTATGGCCATGCATGATGCAGGGACGTGGATGTCAAGTTAAAGTGGTGCCTTAGTATCTAGAGCTTAAAGTGTCATCGCCAGGGAATGTCTGAATTGCAAACTTATAGACATGTAATAATAGATATCGATTTGATGTGGCAAGCCCCCTCCCCACCAAAGAAAAGGAAAAAAATAAAAAAGATAAAAGATATCCATTTGTTGTGGTTTAGCCTTCCGGGCAAATGCAAGGTGGATTAGAACATGAATTCATGGATTGAGCTGTGTGGGCAAACCTACTTTATGTTTTACTGTTGAAGGAGATAATCATAGATATTGGAACGATTAATTAAAGTTAGTTTTTTTAGTTTTTAGTCTCTGTAAAACCTTGAATTGATAAAAAACTCCCTATATCTTGTGTATTTGATTCTGAATCCATAAACATAAGTCTGTTAATGTTTTAGTCCCTACTGTCTATTCCCATTACCTTTTAACAACTCAACCACAGTTTATGAGAGAGAGGGAGAGAGTATGGGAGACCAGAGAATTTACCGGTTCCTGTCATGGAAGTAGGTGATGAGGGCGAGGAGGTCCCAGAAGATGCAGAACCCCACCTGGTTCACCTTGCCAGTAATCAGCTACATCTCCACCATGGTCCTGACTATGCTGCCTCCTCCCCACCATTGTAGTATGTTGCATTGCCATGACCCATCAGACCCATCCAAGGATGGCAGTGTCGGTTTCAGACTCGGTTTCGGCCGGGTCTGAAACCGATACGACTCGGTATCGGTATCGGTTTCGGTTTCGGCCGAAACCGGTTCAAAACAGTTAGAAAAGGCTAAAATTGGGGCCAGCAACTCCGGTTTCGGTCCGAAACCATTAAAAATTATTATTATTTGGTATCGGACCTGCTACAGTGCAAAGGCCCGTTTCGGTGTCGGTATAGGTCGAAACCGATACGTTTCGGCCGAAACGTATCGGTTTCGGCCGATACTGCCAACCATGGACCCATCACCATTCTGGCTGACAAGAGGGGGGAATCTCCCCCTTCATCTCATGAGCCATCAGACCCATCACCATTCTGGCCGACAAGAGGGGGGATGACCCTGAGCCACTGGAACCATCCTTGGTGACGTCACCTATGACATCCCCTCAGGAATCACCCATTTATGGAATGCGGACATCGACCGATCTGGATCGGAATTGGTCGATCCGGATCAGAATCGCCGGGTGGTGATCCGAGTCGGGGATGGGGGGGGTGGGGAGGAGGTACTGCCCCAGTTTGTTGGAATCCAGCCTTTCGGGCCATTTTACTCTCTTTCAAAAAGTAGACTCTTCAACCATTTTTGCTTGTGCTAGTGCCCCCAGAAATTCTTGGATTTCTCGCAATATGAGATCGAATGCCATAACTCTTATTTGTATTTTACTTCTTGTTGGTGGGGGCGGCTGAAATCATCCTGGATTGGGATGAATCGGACGGGAATTGCCCGGATTGGCCGATCCTAAGCTGATTCTGATAGATCTGCAATGCAAGGCTGGGTCAAAGGTAGATTAGGCTCCACACACTCCTTCAACACTGCCCTTAATTCATCATGTTCAATTATTGTGGAAAGTTAATTATTAGTGTTTTACTTATCTTTACTGCTCTTTATGATGTAAGTGTATGATATGTAGTATTTTAATCACCTTATTGTCTAAATACATGTCTAGAATTTTTCTATGATTTTTTTTTCTGATTTTCTTGATTTGTTCTTGATTTTTTAATTAGGCCAATCCAATATCGGCCTGAATACATTGGAATCGGCTGATCCTATCTGAATCGGGATTGGCTAGGCCCGATCCAGGGACCCGATTCGAGTCGGCAATTCTTATAACCCATTGTATCCTCAACGACTTCACCTACTTCCCCTCCAGTGGTAGAACTGACAGCTTCCCAGGGGAAATGCTCAAAACTGGCTTCAACGTGATGGACTTCAACTAGATGTCCTTCCTCACTGCCACTGCACTGGAGAGCATTATCATCGATTAACTGGCCAAGATGCTTGTACTACCCTCATGTTTCCTCTTGTTAAGTGGTGTCGGGGACATCCTCTAGGGCACCACTTGCACAAGCATCCTTTGTGCCGTCACGCGGCTCATGGCTCACCCTCGACCACCTTGTCTGTGACCATATTGCCTTCCTTGTTGTCTTTGGCTCTGACCAGACGCATTGCCCTATGAAAGGCCACACGAATCATCGGCATCCATGTGAACAACTTCTGCGTCTTGCCCACCAACAGGGCTGATGCCTTTGCCTTCAACCCCTCTGCCCTCCGAGCAGCCATCACCAAAGATATCGCTTGGCGCCTCGTCCTGCTCTTCCTCTACACCACTATGCGCATCACCTCCTCCACTATCGTTGACCCACCAGACTTGTTGTTGTTCTGACCAACGAGAGGGGGAAATCTCCCCTTTCATCTCCCCCCCCCTCTCTCTCTCACACACACACATACACACATAGTTGTCATGGCACGAAGGTGGTTTCTAAAGGCTAAGGCAAGCTTATGCTTTACTGGGCCTTAAAAGGGTAGCCCAAGGTGTTGCTCTCTCGCTCACACACACACACACACACACACACACACACACACACACACACACACACACACACACGGTTTTTGAAGGCTAAGGCAAGCTTACGCCCAAGGATGGCAGTATCGGTTTCGGTCTCGGTTTTTGAAGGCTAAGGCAAGCTTACGCCCAAGGATGGCAGTATCGGTTTCGGTCTCGGTTTCGGCTGGGTCTGAAACCGGTCGAAACTCGTTTAAAACAATTAGAAAAATTCAAAAAAATCTAAAAATATATATAGAAAATAAAAAAAATAGAAAAAAAAATCATTAGACATGCATTCGAGTGTGAATAAATTGGATTAAGTACTAGAAGTAGACATTGGACATGTTAAACTAATATTCTTGAGTACATATTAAACATGAAGTAGGTTCAAGCAGTATAATAAACATTACGGACACAGTAAATGTTACAGAAATTAAATGATCCTTACCTAAATGATGATGCACTAATATGGAAGTTGGAAGAACCTTCTCCCTCATCGTCTGGCTTTTGCTGTTGATACCCATAAAGGCTGCATATATTATGTATATTCACTGTAACCAAACAATGATGCAGCCAAGTCGTGCATCTCTTTTTGGATCCCTCTTGGAGTATAAGATTGTTGGCTTGATTGGAATCCAGAATCAGCATAAGAAGCAGAACCTTGAGGATTAGAAGAGGATGTTGGCCCATAACTGCTACTGGCTGGAACTGGATGGAATTGAAATTCTGGTTGATGACCCCACCCATACATGCCTGCTTCGTGTTGGCCATCTCCATAACCTATTGGATGTCCATATTGGCTTTGTGAATCATAACCTCCTTCACTATGACTATATTCTCTATCTGTGTCAGCGTGGAAGGGGGAAGTAGGTGCATACATGTCACCGCCAATAGTAGCACCTACAGCTGCACTGGGATCATCACTTGGTGCATCATCATGATGATGATGATGATTAGAACCATAAGAAACCAATCGCCTTCTAGTCTTTGGCTATGTTTTTTTCTCTTTTGGTGTGACTTTATGTAATGACCCGGATTTTCGGATCGCATTTTAAAAATAAAATGGAATTTATGAATATAAGATCTTCGGATCCCTAAATAAGAAATAATAAATTATTTCTGGGCGCCGTAACGTGACGGATGAGTTACGCATTTTTCGAGGATTGCAAGGTTAATTTTTGGTAATTTTCAAATTTCTGAAAATTTTAAATCCAAAATAAACCCCTTTAAATAAACCCCCGCCCCCTTTCTCTTTTTCTCCCTCTCTCGTTACACTCCCTCACTCTCTCTCCCGTTCTCCCTTTCTCTCTCGCATTCTCACTTTCTCCTCCTTCACCCCCGACGGCCGACAGTGGCGTGGAGGCGAGGTAGTGATGTGACGTGGGCGATGATCGGCGAGGACGAGAGCAAGCGTTGGGCGGTGGAGAGCGACGAGGCGTTTCGCGGGTTTCGTGAACTAGTCGCAGGAATTGCGACGTTTTGAGCGTGGATCGGCGTCCATTCTTTGTGGATTTTTCGTAAGAGGTAGGGGGATGGATTCCTACCCTCCTTGCGTGATTCCCTTGCGATTTTAAGCCGATTTGGGCGAGGAAGAGTGGGTTTTCTTTATGTTATGGGAAAATGCATGTTTTGGGATGAGTGGTGATTTCTGCCGAATCGGGTGGCGTTTTCTTATTTAAATTCATGCATTTGGTGGTTTGAGACCCGGGGAAAGGCCCCCGATGTTTTCCCCCTCGATCAGGGTCGAGTGGGGCGTGGACGGGCACCCCACGGTGGGGTTTCGTCGGTTCCCGACCGGAATCGGTTGACCGATCTGTTGGATCGGTCGACCGGTCCACACTAGCCGCGGTGCAGGCAACAGGGTGCTTGCACCGGTCGACCGCTGTGCCTGGTCGGTCGACCGACCAGTGCACCGGTCGACCGACCAGAGCAGGTCGGTCGACCGACCAGAGCAGGTCGGTTGACCGACCTTGGGTGTTGGTCGACCGACCCTGTGGGGCGGTCGACCGGTTTGCTGTTCGGGCTGCCCTTCTGGGCCGTGTGACGCGTCGTTCGCCTTGAGATTGATAATTAATGATTTTATGATTAAACTATATAAATGGGCCGTCCCAAGCCGACGACATCTGAAATTGAGGTCGCCGAGGTGCGGTGACTCGGGGTTCTATTTTTGGGTGTATTTGAGTAAGAGGTTTCCTCGTGTGGGTGAGATAGGCCGATGTGAGTTGAGCAGGCTGTGTGTGTGAGTAAACGGGTGAATTGGCAGCTCTGTTCTGTGTTGGCTGTGTCTGTGAGACTTGCCCCTTATTGAGACCCTAGCGCGTTGAGGAGTCCGCCTAGGGTGAGGACTTTTTGTGTTTTTCCGGTGAGACGGTTTCGAGCCGGTCGCTGTGGGCCCCTGTGTATGTAGTGCTGTGAAGACTCCACCTACGTTCCCGGAGCTAGTACGTTGAGGACTCCGCCTACTTTGGAGCCTGAGTCGGAGCTGGGGAAAACCGGTCGTTAGGGCCTAGAAGTTGATGAGTCCGTCTAGTGTGTGCACACGTGGTTGGTGGCTCGGACACTGTGTTGACGAGCACGGACCCCAGCTAGTCCACTTATTCTGTAAAGATGCGTGCATGGCTAAAGGGTAAACCCGTATGGGCAGCGTGCGTGAGTTCCGTTGTGGCCAGTAGTGTTGCGGTAGCCCTTTCTGGTCTGTGGCCTTCTTTCTAGGTTAAGCCTAGGGTTTACTAACTTCGAGGCGATGGTCCTCCCAAGGGTAGAGGTTGCGTTCCTGACTATGTGGTCCTTGTTGTGGCTCTATTAGTGAGGACGGGCCATCACTATAGAGGCGTTACGAGGTTCTGCGGGCTAGTGCCCTCACGACAGCGAGGTCGTGATTTCCGACGGGTAGTCGTAGTTCCATTTTAAAGGATAGAACTTCCCCGCTATTGAGGCCGTGGTTTCTTCTCGACCTTGAGGGTTGAGGGTCTAGAGAGTGAGCGTATGCGAGCCGCTCGGTAGGATAGTTCCTTGGAATGCGCGGGGCATGAGGATTGCGGGTAGCAAATGAGTTGTGTTTCATCCGCGCCGTTTACCCGCTATTATTATTGTTGTTCTCATTATTGTTATTACTGCGGTTACCGTTGTTGTTATTGTTGTAATTGTTGTTACTGCTATTGTTTATCGCCGTTGCTTGTGGTGGGGATCCGCGGGACCCCTACTGAGCCGATGAGACAAGGCTCACCCCTTCTTTTTCAGGTACGACGTTTCTTCTTAGAGTTCGATGATTCAGAGCGGCATCTGGAGAGTTTAGTTGCCAGCCTGCTTGAGCCGGGGTATGCCCCATAGGTTGTGTACTTTTCCTTCCTTTTTCACTATACCTTTTGGACATTGTACTCTGGACTGTAAACTGTTTAATTTGAGGAAAAAATAAGAGAGAATGTGTATATAGATTTAATTCCTACACTTTCATTTCTGCATTTATTCTTGATTCCGATGCATCTCTACGGCACTAATTCACCCTTCCGAGCCCCATGGCTCGTGGGTAGCGGGCCAGGATTCGGGTTGCACCGGTTTCTTTTCGGTACTCGGATTCTGGGTCGTGACAGATGGTATCAGAGCAAATTGTGGATGCGCATAGGAACCTGGAATAAATACATAATCCAAAAGTCCAGAGTGTCCGGTACAGTTAGCCGCTGGCAAAGGGTATCGTGTCTTAATTGTCGCGTTGTTTTCTGTGTGTATGTGCCAGGGAAGCAGAGATGGCGTCGAGAAGGAGGACTCGACCTGTATCAGAGTTGTCGGGTAGAGATCCGGAGGGGCAGCAATATGAGTCGCCTCCTCCTGCTATAGCAGAATTTTTGGGTGGTTTGCAGCAGTTCCATGCTCAACAACAAGACCGGGAGGCTGGCGAGGGTTCAACAGTTCGGCAAGATCATGCGCAAGTTTTAAGAGAATTTCTGCAATTCCTTCTACCTCGGTTTGAGGGATAGCCTGATCCAAACGCTGTGAGATTTTGGTTGGATGCCGTGGAGAGAGTGTTCCGTGCTATGGAATGTGAGGATGAAGATAAGAGTGCGCCTGGCGAGCTATCAGTTGCAGGGTCCGGCACAGGTATGGTGGAATTCAGAGTGGGAGACAACTTTCCAGTCTAGTCCACTTCGACAGATTTCATGGCAGGAGTTCGTGACAGCCTTTGGACTTACGTACATTCTCGACTACATCAGCACTGTGAGAGCTTGCCAATTTTTGGAGCTACGGTAGGGAGATATGACAGTGCTCCAGTATCGGGCGCGATTTGTCGAGCTGGGCCTATATGTACCGCAGATTATGGCAGATGAGATGTTGAGAACCAGACAATTTACCAGGGGCTTGAGGCCAGATCTTCGTCGGGCTATGATTGTGGCCCGCGTCACAGATTTAGATGCCGCATATTAGACCGTGACAGATTTAAAGGCAGAGATATTGGAGACCTAGGAGCAGGGTGGAGCTGGACAGATTTAGCAAGGCCATTCTCAGTCTGGGTTTTTTGCAGTAGCCTAGCGGGGTTCCGCAGCCCCCGAGTTAGTTAGGGCCAATCCCGGTAGTGTCCACTGGCTCGGATGTCACTTCCTTGAGATCGAGATTCAGGCAATTGTATCGGCCGAGTGGCTCTCGTAGGAGGCGTCAGGGGCAAGAGCAGGTATTACGAGGGGGCAATCAACGGAGGCAGTGCCCGAGGTGTGGTAGTTTTCATCCTGATGACTCTTGTGAGGCGAGCGCGGAAAATTTGAGATGCTTCAGGTGCGGTCAGGTGGGACACATAGCTCGTGAGTGTCCCCTTGGACCCCGTCAGCAGCCATAGCAGTGTCAGTCACGATATCAACAGGCTAGTGATGTCCATTGTTGGCAGTATCGGCCGAAACCGATACGTTTCGGCCGAAACATATCGGTTTTGGCCGGTACCGATCCGAAATCGGGCCTTAACACTGTAGCAGGTCTGAAACCTAAAAAAAAAATACTTTTTTAATGGTTTCAGACGAAACCATTAAAGGTTTCGGCCGAAACTGACCTGTTTCGGTCCGAAACCGGACGGTTTCGGCCGAAACCAGACATGATCACTATTTTTTTAGTTTTTTGAATGGTTTCAACCGGTTTCGGTCTAAACCAAAACCGATACCGAAACCGGTACGTATCGGTTTCGGTATCGGCCGAAACCGGTACCGAAACCGGTACCGAAACTGATACTGCCATCCTTGGTGATGTCACACCTTGCGGAAGGTACGGTTTGTGTTTTGTTGAATTATGTGTTGTATATTTTGTGGAAATTCCGTCGTTTCTTGTTTTATTTGTCTTATAATCTCCCTTAAGTGTGTCGGGGAACCCGTGTTAATGCCTTACGTATCGGCAGTAGAGCTGCCTGTAGACATTTTGCGCTCATTTCTCACTGTGATATGGAGCGTTGATGCTATGCGGTGTTACCATCCGAGTTAGGTATGCTGAGTTGTAAGGCTGGAGCCATGATCTCTGGTGTATTCGTAGCTGAAGTCGTCAGTGTTGTGGGCGGTTTGCCAGATTGAGTGAGAGAATCTGTGCTCCGGAAACAAGATGCTCAGGTTTACCCCCACTAATTTCTAGATTTGACCAATGGTCTTGGAGGTGATGACAGACTGAGTGCCAAAACTTTGCCTTCCTTAGTTATTTGGACTCTGCAGAGTTGCACAACGGAAGCATGGTGGGCCCATAACCCACGGGCCCAGGATCGGAATAATAGTAGAAATGATAATGCTTTGGGGATTAATAGGCTTCTGGAGAATTCGTGGCCATTAGACGAGAATTGCTTCCCCAATGTGAGATCATTGTGGCCTGGAAAAACTAAGTAACTGTGGTGCCATTAACTGGCGGCATTGGGTTGTGTTGCACTAGCAAAGTTACGAGTGGGATGGTATGGTAGCGGAAGCTATTGGTTGTTGATCGTGATTGCGTTAGGTCCTCCGTAAAGAGCGTGGTATGGCTCATAGTGTAGCCAGTTGGCGGTTAAAGATTGAGTGTAGACCTTGGGAAATTGGAATTGTCTTGGAGCAATGTAAGGATATGTTGCCCAGAAGGAAGATATTATGGACTAGTTATAATTGAGGATGGTATTCCTAAGGCAGAATTGAGATATGGGAAATGTGTGCGCGCTGAGAAACGACAAGTAGATACCTGTTGTGGTGATGCGAGGAATCAGAGAGGCTAGTTGAGCTAACTAGCGCCTTCGTAAATTTACGGACTAGTGTGCCAAGCGTTTAGTGGCACTATCATTTCAGATTAGCTGGGTTCACATAACCCTGGCGGGAAGAAATACCTGGCCTCTGAGTGTGAGAGTCAGATCAGTGATAGCAATAATGACGAAGGTGTCCCAAGTCTTGTAAATAATCTATCTGAACATCAACATTGGATTTGTCTATATAATCCTACATGGATTTGTGGTACATGAAAGACTTGAACTCATTCTTATATCTGTGCAAGGACTCCAAAGAAATGAAATTCGAAGCAAATCTTATTGGCCCTACACGGATGATATCTTGGCCCCTACTTGCATGCTCTCTGAACATGTTCAAGATCCTATGATGGCCATAAATATACTGAGTGATTTTCTGTGCCCTCTCAATTGTCTTCTTCACATTTGTTTCCTTCCCAATGTATTCAAGTATCAAATCCAGACAATGTGCTGCACATGGGGGTTAATATAAATGCTTACGCTTCTGCATCAACTTCCTTCATACAGCCTTATAACTGGCTTCATTATGGATGACTACTTGGACAACATGTTCCTCTCCAATTTGTTCTACCATGTCATCCATCAAATGAAACAAATAATTTACATTCTTTTCATAATTTGATGCATCAACTGATTTCACAAATATTGTACCTTCGATGCAATAAACGAGAAAGTCGATCATAGACTTTTTCGTGGTACTAGTCCAGCCATCAAACATAATGGTGCATCCTCTCTCCATCCAGATTTGCTTGAAGCTTTCAACCCGCTGATGAAGCTCCTCAACCTCTCCCTCAAGGCCACGACCGTATATGTCTTGATGTGACGGGACCTTCAAGGCAGGGCTAACATCTGCTATGACATCAAGCATAGGCTGCCAGTATTTTGATTCAGTTGCATATGCAAGCACACCTGCATGGAAAAATCAGTTGCAAATACTTTTAAATGCATGTCCTGCAGTTTCAGCTGATTTTTTGACCTCTCTCAATGCTTGCTTGATTTTTGGCTGTGTAGCAGTTTGCCTTCTGTGCACATAGTTGCCTATGGGGCCTACTCTCTGCAGGGCTGCACCAGTGTCAGGACGTCGTGCTACACCAGCTGTACTGGAGTAGGTCCCCTAACCTATCGGTGCTTTTCCCTTCCTTCGAGCCACTTGTTCACACTTTACTGCTGCGGTTAGCTTTGGATTTGAATCCTCAGTGTCTTCCTCCTCCTCCTCATCATTTCTCCTTCCCCTTCTGCTTACTCTGCCTGAAATCTCTTCAGCAATTTCAGCATGATCTTCAGTCCTTCGTTGCATACTGTCTTTTTTGCCTAGAAGGTACTGGCGCATTTCCTCTGCCATCTGTCGGGGACATCTGTCGCATTGCTTGACATCGCCTCTTATCCTTGTCAAATGCTGCTTTCCTCTGGTAATTCCGTCATATAATAATTACATTTGACTTTTCTTCTTCGAGGATCAACTAACGTGAGGTGGGCCTACCCCGGATCGTCTTGCCCTTGATGCTCCTGACCTTATTCACGTCTAGTCATGATGTTGCATTAAGACAGTCAAAGATAAATGGTTGTAAGTATAATGAAAAAATACAATGAAGCATAATTGAGCTTCAAATTACGCTGAATTGAGATAATTAGAGAAAACTCCCAATTTTTAACCGCTAATTAGGGTTAAATTTGAGGATTTTGCCTAATTACCTTTCATTAAATGCAATTACCAGTATGCTCCCGTTCTAAAGCATTCAATGAAACTTCATTAACCTTTAATTGACGCTAAACTTACCTAATTAGATAAAAGTCCCAAAATTAAATCGCTAATTAGGCCCTAATTTGGAGATTTACCCTAATTACCTGGCGTTTAATATAATGAACAACATGCTCCCGTCCTAAAGCATCTAATGAAGTTTAATTAACCTTCAATTGATGCTAAACTTACCTAATTAGACAAAAGTTCCAAAATTAAATCGTTAATTAGGCGATTTACCCTAAATACCTGGCGTGTAATATAATGAACAACATTCTCCCGCCCTAAAGTACTCAGTGAAGCTTAATTAACCTTCAATTGGCGCTAGCCTTACCTAATTAGACAAAACTCCCAACACTAAATCATTAATTAGCAGTGTTATCAGAATCGGACCGGACCGGCCGGTCGGATCGGTTTGACCGTGAACCGGTCCAGGAACAGGTCCCGATTAGGCCCGGTCCGATCAAATGGCAAAAAATCGTCCGAACCGCCCGAACCGTGGTTCGACCGTTGAACCGGTTCGGGCCGGTTCGACCCTATTCCCCCGCCAAAAAAAACAAAAAAAAAATGGTTCGGTACCCCCCCGTCAACCCAACCCGGCCCGGCCCAGTACAGCGCGGCACGGCACAAATAAATATATTATTTACTTATATTCGATCAAACCATTTAATTCGACACACAACTCAAGCCCACATCCTATGCCCCTTGGGTTCTGACCTAAGGGTGAGCTCTCCAACATATAAAGCCAAGTCTTTCTAACTTCCAATATGGGACTAAACATAAAGGTTCTATTTCCAACATATAAATGAAGATATTTGAATCAACATAAAGGCTCTATTTCCAACAAGTAGTTACAAGTTATTCTCTATATACATGTATGTTTATTTATTTTGATCATTATATCTTATTTGAGTTATTTCTTATTGTATTAGGTTATAGAATCGGGTCGGACCATATATTAATATTATAATGACATCACGGTTCAAACCGGTTCGAACCAACGGTCAAACTGGTTCGAACCGAACCAGCTCATTGTCCGGTTCAGGCACCGGTCCGGTTCTGATAACATTGTTAATTAGGCCTTAATTTGGGGATTTACCCTAATTACCCGGCGTGTAATGCAATTTGCAGTATGCTCCCACCCTAAAATATTCAATGAAGTTTAATTAAATTTCAATTGACGCTAAACTTACTTAATTACACAAAAGTTCCAAATTTGAATCGCTAATTAAGCCCGAATTTGGAGATTTATCATAATTTATGTATAAAAGCTAATAGAATTTAACATAACCTTACCTACAACAAGAAAACTATCAAAGAAAGAAAAAATACAAAAACTTACATCCTCCTTGAGGAATCTATGCACGGATGATGTGAACGACGGCGGCGGCAAGATCTCCTCCTGGCTGCAAAAGCTCCTCCCAAGCTCCCCCTACCCCTCCACCTCCCCTGGCAGCAGCACCCCTCAAATCTTCTGAAACTCCCCTTACGAGGGGAGTTCACGTCTAGTTTCGTCCGGCTTCAGGCGGTATCGAGCCGAAACGCCTGAAACCGGGCAAAACTAGATTCGGTTTCGCCCAAAATAATAAAAAATATATATTTTTAAAGTTTCGGACCTGATACAGTGAGCAAGCCCTGTTTCGTATCGAGCAGGTCTAAAATCGATACGTTTCGGCCGAAACTGTCATCTATGCTTACGCCTCATTGGGCCTTAAAAGGGCAGCCCAAGGTGCTGCTCACACACACACACACACACATTTGTCATGGCATGAAGGCACATAGTTGTCATGGCATGAAGGTAGTTTCTGAAGGGTCATGGCATGAAGGTAGTTTCTGAAGGCTAAGGCAAGCTTACGTCTTATTGGGCCTTAAAAGGGCAGCCCAAGGTGCTGTTCAGGCGGGCCAAGGTGCCTTCCTGCTTGCTTGAATCTACTGGCCTGAAGGCAAGTTTACGCCTTATTGGGCCTTCAAAGGGCAGTCCAAGGTGCTGCTCAGGCAGGCCAAGGTGCCTGCCTGCTTGCTTGAATCTGCTGGCTTGACCCAGACCGAAGACCATACCCGGTAGTATCCAGATCTATACTTATATACCCCTCAATCCCCATCGATCCCTTAACCCTATCCTCCCACCCCAACCCCTGGTTGGCAGTATCGGCCGAAACGTATCGGTTTCGGCCGGTACCGATCCGAAACCGGACCTGCTCACTGTAGCAGGTCCGAAACCATTAAAAAAATATTTTTTTAATGGTTTCGGACGAAACCATTAAAGAGTTTCGGCCGAAACCGACCTGTTTCGATCTGAAACCAGACAGGTTCATTATTGAATGGTTTCAACCGGTTTCGGCCGAAACCGAAACCGGTACGTATCGGTTTCGGTACCGGCCGAAACCGGTACCGAAACCGATACTGCCATCCTTGCCCCAACCTCCCTCCTCCTGTGATAGGGTTCCAAACCATTGCACTGCGCCGGACTCCCATTGCTGTCGCTGCCGACTTCTACTTCTGTACTTGGGGTAAATTATGTATACTGGCTATAGCCCTATGCATTGGTGGGATAATTTAGAATTATGTAGACTGGCCCTCATCCCAACCTCTCTCATCCTGCGCCGTAGACTCCCGCTGCCATTGCCACAGACTCCCACCACCGTACTCGGGATAAATTATGGATACTGGCCATTGCCCTCTGTATTGGTGGGATAAATTAGGATTATGTAGACTGGCCAAGTTAAGGGCATTACTATTTGATGGGTGCTTCTTCTGTATTTCGTTCTTATTTCTTGTATTTGATTTACTTTTTTATTGTCAATTTTATACCTTGATACAGCATTAGCATTTTGTTTAATATCTACATTTTGTATCTTCTCTATTGTCATCTATCTTACATCTGTGTGTTTATCAGTAATGATTTTTGATGTGTTATGTGATGGACTCTGGACTTTCTATTATGTACTTGTAATTAACTATTTCTCCATAAGCACCTCAACCTGGCTCAGTGCGGACTAGCTTTTTTGAATCTCCCATAGAATGCCTCGCTTGTGTATGTACATGCAGATGGACTTTTATAATCAAAAGGTAACACAGGATAGAGTTTTCTAGAAAACTGTTAAATGAGAGCATTCTATCAGACAACACATACTTTGTTGGTTAAGAAGAGATTACCTAATTTTAAGGAAGATGATTGTTGGAAAGTTCCTGAATGTTTTTGAAGCATATAAGAAAATGATGTCTCTTAATTACATGTTTTCAAGTGGCATTCCCTCTGGCCATGTATGAAGGCACTAGATCCACTCAATCTTTTGATTGGGCTACTTCCGGTTTGCCCATACACTGTGCCCCACATGAATTGGCATGCCAAAGGGGCATGAGCATGTGGCAAGAGACGGGCTGTGTTCATGGAGATTTAATTAGTTATTCGCTGTTGGTTGCCGCTGTTTGCCAAGGGTTATTTCTTATTTGAGTTGAAGTTAAAGAATCTGAGGGCGAATTCCATACAAGCAAAGCTTCTAATAACTTCAATTTAAGTTTAATGGTTGACGGACCCTCGAGCTTTAAAACATGACCTCAAATGACTAAAATACTCGGGACCTTAATATCTAGCCTAAGATGATGAAAATGCATGGAAAACCCTAAGTATCATTTAAATGATCAGACATCCCCAAAGGCATCTGAATCACCTAATGTGATTTAAATACTCTGCAAACCTTGACATAAACTCAAAATAACTCTCTCAAAGTGGCTTAAATGCCCTCCAAACCAAATGATGATTTAGAATGACCAAAATATTGTCCATGCCCCAACCTTAACTTAATGCACCTTAATATGACTTAAGCATCCACAAAGCCTCAAAAAATCACCCCATATTACGAAAATGGCTTAGAAACCCTAAAAGTCACCTAAAATGACCAAAATATCCCTAAATGCTAAAAACCACTTATAAACAGAGAAAAACCCAAAAGCTTAGGTGGGCAAAATAGAACTGAAAGTTCTAAAAAATTCCTTAAAATCTCAGAGAATTCTCTTCTTAAAAAATAAAAAATAAAACCTTCCAATAGGCAGACAAGCATAAGAGGAGAATGATGGGAGAGTACTTACCTGGATCATTGGCAAGAGGCCACACTGGTAAAAAGAGCTACTGCAATCGGCAGCAGCAGCACGCCTGTTCTCTAGCAGCAGGAGGCTGTGGCAGGTGAACAGGCACTTGCTTCCACCCTTAACGATAGACCTTCCCTCCCCTTTATTCTTCTTTTTCTCTTGTTCATCAACACCTTAAAGGGCCCGTGCAGTGGGCTTTGGGTGGAGAAAGAAAAAGAGGGACAAAATAAACAGCACTTGAAACATCATTTATGTACTTAGCCCTTTAGTTTTGAAACCCGAAACTTTAATATTTTAATAAAATTGGCCAATTCGAGTTCTTTGTTCTTCCCTTTTTCTGTTTCACCTGTTTCAGAAGATAAAGCAAGAGTAAGAACCCTAGATATGGGAATAAGTACATCACATGTTTGTAAGGTACTTACTAACTTGTAGCGCCTGATTTATTTGTTCATATGCTATATCTTCTTTCTTTTAGCAAAATTCCTTTTCTCTTGACTGGTGAATTCTGTTTCATGGTATGATGTATTATGTGGAATCTCTTTTCATATTGTAGTCTGCCTGTAGTTTAGTTGGCAATTTGGTCTTGGCTATCTGAGAAGAAAAGTCATTGTTGACCTCATGACATACGAAGTGTTTTCTAACAAGTTTCATGTTTATTCCTGTTGCCAAGGTAAACACACGTTAGATGAGTCTTCTTTCTATATATTGGATTTTTACTTTTTGATGTCTTTTATTTCTTGGTTCAGGGAATTACGATCATGTGTCGTTACATTGGCTGGAATGATGGGCATGTACTTCAATGTCTTGGTAACTTGTTGGCTTCCAAAGCTTGAGTTTCTATATTTGAAATGCACTGTTATTAAGACTTTGTATGGTTACCTAACCATCTAATCTATCTTAATCATCTAGCCACTAGTTTAACTTATATTTATACCCTGCTTGGAAAGCTAGTGGCTGGAAATATTTTTATCAATTTATGTTTTTCTTGGTGTTGCAGGCACTTTGGCTTTTGTTTATTCTATTCTCTAGCTGGCTGGCATATGTGACGTTTGAAGATACCCAGCAAGGGAAGATACTGTTTACTTCCTTTGGGACTACATTGTATCAAATGTTTGTGCTCTTTACCACGTCAAACAACCCAGATGTCTGGATTCCTGCATACAAGTAAGCTGGATGATCAGGCAACATTTTGATTTTTGAACTTCTTTAAGAATTTGAGATAAACATCTTTAGTTCTTGTCACTAGAGTTTACCTATTAGAAATGACATATCGTAGAAACAGAGACATGCTATACGTTCATAAAATATACAGACAGGTCCATTCCCGAGCCAACTTGTCGGGTACAATGACGAGCCATCTTTGGCTGCAGCAATAATTTGGTAGTATTGTAGTATTATGAGGTGATCATAATAACTGTAGATTTGATGGTTTCATGTTCGCTCATCATTCATACACTTTCATTCTTAGATTGTCGCAAGAATCTTTCATCTTAGATTGTTAACTCGTAAACACTTATGGGTGCATGAGCTCCCATCCTTGTTCCAAAGAATCGGGGTGATTAATAATTTGAGTACATCAAGTTTGAGAGAGAGAAACAATCAATTGTTCATGCAATTCTGTCATCCTCTGAACTCCTGGGAGGCTCTATTTTTTGATTTTTTGTTTTAATGAAGACCACAGAGAAGTATTCTTTAGTGTCCATCTTCTCCCTTGTGTTTACAAATGGCATCCCTTTGATAAGTATTCTGATCTATTCAGGAAACTTCTAGGAGACAATATCTCCACACCCCCCCATACACACACACACATATCAAATGCTCCTCTCCATGGGACTTTGCTCTGTCTCAATTCCGCCTGGACATGTTCTATGCTTGCACAGTTGAGTCCAGTGGCATGCCCTTGAAACAGGTAACCTGGTCCCATAGCAAGTTATGGGAAGAGTTATTCCATCATTTCCACGGGTGGCAATGAGCCTTGCTGAGCCGAGCTTTGGCAGGCTCAAACTTGGCACATCAGAAAATTTTGAGCCTGAGCCTGATTCAAGCCCAATTCTTGGGCTTGAACTCAGCTCATTATGACAAAAACTTGAGCTTGAGGTCAGCTCGGAAGGCGGTAGGTTAAAAAATAATGAATATTTATGAGATGAGGAAGCAGTTATTTCTTTTAAATATAATAGGACTAAGGGGTGGGGTCTCATTTATCACTCCATCCTGCACAACACAAACCTTGGTTTCTAGAAATGAAGGGAGTGGGGAGTGCCTCCAAATATTTTGTCTCTCCTCCTCCTGGCTGTGTGGCTGTTGGGCTTCCTGCCCATAGTGGGAGTGTTCTTAATAAGCCCCTTGACTAACTTTAAGAATAAAGAAACTAATATTACCAGTTAAGGTGTACGTGCAAATGCATGATGATAGAAACTCATCTAAATTGAGTGTTCTTATATACGCATGACAAGATACAAAGAATTCAATTAAAACATAAAGAACAAGGTAGTAAAAGATACACTGCATACCATCCGAACATATTTTGAAAATTCAAACTATGCCATTTAGGGAGGAGTTATACTAAATAAACGTAAAATATGATGAGCTGTTGTAGTTTCTACTTAATTTCGGTACACTAAAATCTTCATGGCTAGATTGCAACTTTTAAATGAGCTGTCTATCATATAACTTCATCATTATTGATCCTTATTAAAGTCATTGGATTGGGCCATCCAACTCAAAAGCTTAAGATATGGAGTGGAGAGGACTCCACTATTTTAAGCATATTATGATTTTGTCCCTTTTCTTATGCGGGGCTATTCTAACATGCCCTCTCATGTGCAGACCGATTTAGGTTTTGTCACGTGGATCATGACAACTATGGAGTGTGTAACCCGAATCATAACCATGGACTCCGATATCTTATCAGATTCATTAGATTGGGCCATCTAACTCAAAATCTTTGGGTGTTGAGTGGAGAGTGCTCCACTATTTTAAGCATATTGTGATTTTGTCCCTGGGACTATTCTAACAATCTTAATCTTTTGAAAGTGATGAGATCAAGAGTTTAAGTTCCTGGTGAAAGGAAATATTATTAACTTTAGGGAGCACAACAACCCAGAAATATTTTTTTAGAAAGATATGTGGATTGTACCACCTATTTATATCAATAAACAGAGGTAGTACAATGGGTAAGATGAGACAAGGTTCTTCATCTAAACAGACAAATTAAAGAAAGGGAAACTACAATGAAAATGCTACTCTATAGCAGTGTAATAGCCCTTCTCCACGCCTCAATAGACAAATGAAGCTTATCACTGATAGATGAACGACACACAGATATTAAACATTATGCCAGCAAAGGAATCATTCACTATTCATTATCGTAAAGGAGGAGAGCTCCTCTATGATTCTTTATTGCTATTAAAGAAGCCAACACCCCAATATAGGGAATACACAAGAAAGGGAGAGGGAAACCTAAGGAAGAAAGAATCTAAACAAGGGAACCCTCAAGGAGGGAAAGACAAGATCAAAACTGGGAGTTTGGATGAGAAGGGGATAAAACAAAAAACAAAAAAAACCAAAAAGATGATAAAGCCACATATGAGAGGAGCCACGTACTTTGTTGAAGGAGGAGCCATAGAAGGAGAGCGAGGGTCCAAGTCTTAATAGAATGTAGGTGGAGAGGAGGACATAGGGGCCGAGTATGACATGGATCCTTGAGCACAGAAGAGTGAGGACATATGGCCAAGCGCAGATGGATCCTCGGACGCTGACGCAAGAGGAAATGAGGGGTGAGCAACATGGATCCTCATTGACTGCAAATGTAGAGAGAGGCAAAGACAATGATGAAACTAGACTGAACGGAGATAAAGCCTGATTGTCGACGGAGAGACATCCATGATGTGGCCAACGAAGAGTGACTAGACCAAGGGTAAACATGAAGGCCGAGAAGTGCGGAGCAGAGGTGCTTAGAGATGGGCTTGGAGGTTGGGGCATGTGGCGTCTGAGCCCGGGGCAGGGGTGCAGGAGCTTGCTCCGGCAAGGGACCACAGGCATGTGGGCGTTGGAGATGCCATTCTTGCATGGGATGCGCACTGATGGGAGAGCACTCAGGCGGGGTTTGGCAAGCTTGGACAATGTTGAATGGACATGTGTGGGCACAAACGCATGGGCTCTTGGGGATCGAAGGTGGCCGAGCATGGGGGGGGTTTGAGTGTTGATGTATTGGTAGGTGTGCATGTGGTCACAAGGCCGCACTGGCCATTAGGGTGGCACTTGGGAGCTGTTTGCCTAGGCCTTGGGCGTATGGAGGGGTTGTGTGCAGCCCAGGAGCGCTTGGACGTGATGCATCACATGGGTAGCAGCCCGGTGGACATGGCATGGTGCACTTGGGGCCTGAGGCATGCAGAGTGCTGGGGACCTAAGTGGAGGAAGGGCACTCTGAGAGTGCATGTGGATATGCAAGGCGAGCAGAGGCTGCTCCGTATGTCTAGGGCAGAGACTTTTCATTCCCCCAACCGGAGCCACCTTGCGGGGAGGGAGAGTGCAACAAGTCTGGAGTGGTGAAGGCTAACAGAAGAGTCGATGGCTCTGGTACCATGTAAAGGAGGAGAATTCCTCTATGATTCTCTATTTCTATTGAAGAGGGCAATGCCCTAATATATAGAATGAAAAGAACCCATAAAGGGTGTAGGGAATTGTGGGATATTTTTATTTATTTATTTATTTTATGCGCATGCGTACCAGACTTGTGGGACATTTATTTGTTTTGTTACTTCATCCATAACTAAGGCAAAGAGATACGGACTTAGTGCACCCCATGGCACGAATCATATAAATAATAAAAGATGGAATACAATAAGAATGGTGCACCCCATTGGGAGAGAGTAGTTACACATTAAGGACATGGAAAAAATTCACAGGAAAAATGGATATTGCAGCAATCAAACATCAAGACTGCGCATCTTATCTGTTAATCTCACAGGAAAGATGAGTTATTGGTGACGTAAAATGTTCCCAATAGTTAGTTTTGTAATCAGAATAGAAATGGGAAATACAAGGGGGAAAAGGACAGAGTCAGAGACCGGGGATGGATAAGAACAGTGGTCATTCAGATATATTGTCATATAAGTAACTTTTGGTAGTTGAAAACCTACATATGGCCTATTGTCAAAAAGAAAGGAAGTGAAGGAGGCCATGTTTAATGACAGACAGAGAGAGTGTGGAATGAAAGAGCATGGCTGAGGGAGAGGAAGAAACAACTACCGCTGGGAGTTTCATGGGAGAAAAGGTGATGGAGGTTTATTTCAAACTTACATCATTAATATGACACTATAGTTGGGAAGAGAGCCTTTGGAAGGGTGCTACTGTCAACATGGCTGCTGGGGGGAGAGTGTGTCTGTCATAATGGGCGCTCCAGTTACCAGAAGTAAAAATTTAGTGAATCATAAGAGAGAGGGTGTCTGTCATGCTCTTCAATTTTCAATTGGTGGTGAGGCTCCATCTAACACAAGTATAACATATAAATTTAGTAAATGATTAGAGATAGGGTGTCTGTCATGCTCTTCAATTTTCAACAGGTGGCAAGATGTCGACAGGGACAAATGTCATGGTAAATTAGAGAGAGAGATCTTAAGCTTTCTGATAACCATAGTTAATTTTCGTTGATTCAAGTGAATGCTTCAAGCGAATGCTTTTGTTTACTTTTTGGTAGTCTAATCTGAAATTAACATTCCCAAAGTATATCTTGCACATGCTGTCTTCTTGAATTTATTTTTACTTCGAACTTTTGACAGGAGTTCTCGCTGGTCATGCTTGTTCTTTGTTTTGTATGTGCTGCTTGGTGTCTACTTCATCACTAATCTGATTCTTGCTGTTGTTTATGATAGCTTCAAAGAACAGGTTTGTGATCTCCCAATTTACTCTTTTCTATGCTTGTAAGTCTGAAAATAATTGGTGTCATCAACTGTTCCTATTCCTTTAAAGGACCTGAGGACTATCCCTTATGGCTTGTGCATACTATATGTATGGTATCACCAATGTTCATATTTGTTCTTAATCAGCACCACCCCCCAAACTGGGGGGAAAGGACAAGGATTTTATTATCTGAGCTGATATGCTCTCGTTCAGATTTTTATCCTAAATAGGAACTCTCTTGCAAAAATGAAAAGGGAAAGAATGTGATTGATGTAGCTGTGCATATAAGGGTTGAACAAGATGGAAAGGTGCCTCGAGGTATGTTCTCTAATGTGGAACAGCACCATAGGAAAGTAATAAGACTGGATTTTTCTTGGCTGAATAATAGTCACCGAAGAGGTATACCAGGATACCATGAGTATTGCTCCCTGGTATGAATTTGATAGCCAACATAAATTTAACTACTAGGGGAAGTCGTAAAACACACAGAATGTGGTCCAGATCTAGTTGAGATGGTTCAACAACATATTGTATCAAGATCTATTGCAGCTGTTGCTTGAATTAGGAGAGTACTTGTCCATATCACATTCCATTATTTTCTTTTGCTGGTTTGTTACTACTCCTATTTATTGCATAAGTTTGGTGTTGGTTATTGGTAACTTGGGTTTTGAACATAAAGTACCTAGGCTGAGGTATGCCATGATTTAAGTATTTTGTGGGCATACTAAGCATTTGCCACAGACGTACTGTTTTCTCCTGGAAGACATTAGGCATGAGACTCACTCTTCTTCACTTCTGCATGGACCTATAATGTGTTAGCTCATTTGCAAATGTACTGTTTACACACATGGTAACTTTAGTTGGCAGCATTTCACAATCTACCTCAAGTTCTAGGGAAGACGTAAGGTGCACATTATACACTACTTATGTGAGTTAAACCAGTAACTGTGAACTGTCCAACCCACTAAGTGCCATTTGACATTTTCAATTCTATTCCTTCATGTCAATGTCAACTCCAGTTCTTCACTCAACATATGAAAATGGTTTTAAAAATGCTTGTGCAACTCATTAACTAATGGCTATCTCAAGTACATGCTCCACATACTGAGAGTAACATACCTTTCCCCCCATTAATTAGCTTCAAGTTATTGGTGGAGCATGTCATTGGGGACTGATTTGTTCCAGAAGAAAGAATGTGTCATAACCAGTTAGGTTTTGCTACACTTGTAATTGCTTTTCTTATTTATAGAAGCAGAGGTACTATCCACTTTATAAAAGCATGGTTGGAGGAGGGATCAGTGCCAAGCAGCGCTGCACTTCCTTTATTACAAATGCCCATACTCACCCACCCAAAGAAATTGTTATAATCATCCTCATTGCTTTTGCTGTTCCACTATGCCCCTATCATTTTTCTGTTCTTGAAGGTGGATAATTCCGTATTCACTTGATTAAAAATTGGGACAACAAATGTATAAGAATATTGCTCTGGTCTCAAGAATACCGCATGTATGGAAAATGATACCTCACATCAAGGTGGTACATCCACCTCCTAATTTTCTGAACTACAGGTTACACTAGACTTATGGTCTCCTCCACACAAGGTTGTAGCCCACTTGATCACAGATGAATCTCGCCACCTGATCTGCAGTACAGCTTGCTGTGTTAAGCAGTCTGCTATTCCTCCCCCATATGGACCATACTGTAGCTCAAGGTCCATCTTAGTTGTCCGAACTGGATGTCAAAGGAGAAGAAATATCGGTGAGATCTCAAGGACACCCTGGAGATATGGGGCAGGTCTCAAAAGCATACTGTCATCTCATTGAGAAGAGCATGGTATGCAGTACTGGCCGGTAAGGTACCTACTGGCTGGTTTTGTACCATTACCGGAGGTGACCGGTCCGGTTCAGCTGGTTCCGGTACCCAACCGGCCGGTCCTTCTAAGGAAAGGAAGATAAGTGTTTTTTCCCCAAGAAAAAGGATTAATTTACAAAATCAACCCATAATCGTAATGGCTAGAAAGACTTAAGTCATTAGAGACTTAAATCTAATGAGATTAAGTGAGATTAGAGAAAGTTTAAAATCTCCTGTGAGAGTTCAAATAGATTTGAGGGAAACCGGTTTGAACTTCTGCTACTGGTACCCGAACGGGCCCTGACCGGCTTCGGAGCCGGAACCGGTTTTGCAAACCTTGGAGAAGGGGAACCCTCTTGAGACTTGGAGGAGAGAGGGACAAGTGCAAGACAAGGACAGTTGTGAGTGGGAGGGATGGAAGGAGTGTGAAAGATGTATGACAGAAGAGGGATTCATGCCTCAATTCTTCCCAGAGAGGCCAGTCAGCTGCATCATGCCTTGAGGCTGTGATGTGCTGGATTTGCTGGGGCAGCGGCCATGTCACACGGGGTTATTGTTCAGGGTGTCATGACTCAGAAGTGGGTATGCTGGGAGAGGATGAAACTGGCTGCAACACTAGTTGAAGGGGAATCTTCCAACTGCAAGCAGGTTCTGACAGCTAAGGAAGCATCTGGTAGTCTCTCAGTGGCAGAAATCGATGGAGAAAGCCACAGGATACTGTGAGACATTTGGATGCCAGATGGGGTTTGGAGGTGTTGGACAATGAGGTGGTTGCTGCCTGGATGAATACATCACCTGGGAGATGGCCAAAGGAGCTCCTAATGATGGAGATGATGCCGGTCAAAACTTGAATCTAATTTTGAATCCAAAATTTCCCATCAGGCACATGGATCTGAAGTCACCAATCCTGAGACCCCTGCCCACGTGCTCCATCAACCCTGTCACACTTGATTATCTCTTCAACCCCTTACTAGGGTTTCTAGCACCACCAAGAGCGGCCAGCTGCCCTTGATCCCGTGAGCTACTTTTCCGCATTTATCCCCCTATCTCTCCCTATACTTCAAACAAGAAAGCCTAATTCTTGAACTCAACCAGGACAGGAAGCTGGACCCTCCCTCTATGGCTATTAGGGCACAAGCCTTGAGCAGATGTGCCCTTAACCCTCTTGTTAGCTTTTACTGCATTATCCACCTCCTTTACAGTCCTTGAGATGATCCCTCCTCTCCATAAATGAAGTGGAAGACTGCAGACTTCCGCCCAAACCAGAGATGGCTCCTTGACTACTTCGGCTCCTACCTTTGTCTCCCATTTCAATGGCCTTCTATATTACATTGCTTGAAAGAATATTGTCATACCTTACTTTCTGATAGTGATAATTGGACCTGTTGTAAAATGGGATTCAGTTGGTAGTGGCCTTCATCAAAGGATGCCAACCAAAGCTTTCCATATATAAATCTCCCTTAGGTGGTTTACAGTTAATGGAGAGACCAACAGCTGACACCAAGTACTGGGCTTTATTAAGCAAACCCCTGGAAGGAGATGAATGAAAGACTTTTAAAAATTAAAAACAGAAAATGCAAATTAAATGTTGGAAGATAGTGAGTACGAACACATGAAAATAACATAGTGTAAGTAGTTGCTCCCCCGACAGCAGGTGTACGTCCATTTCTCAAGACCTTGCTAGGAATTTTCCTCCACTTAAAATCAATCTAGTTAAGCCCTAATTGAAATGGTTCTATCTGACTAACATCCCCAAGTGTCTAACACCTAATGAAAAAGTAGAAGAAAATACAAGTCTCAGAGGAATCAAACTTTGATGATTGCAAGTGAAAGCTGTGAAGATTATTTATTCTATTTTAAGCATGAGGAGCGCCGTAAATATTTATAAACCTCTTTGAGATGTAACAGTTAAAGTGTAGGTAGGCTACTTTCATATGCCAATAGTTAGTCTCTGGACCAATCAAAATGCACCATGATATGTGAGACTTGACAATCATTGGGCATGTTTTGACATGCTAACACATTATTATGCTGTATATGGCATTTCCAAGATTGCGCTGTTTTAACGACTCCTGTTTTGCCCCATTTCTGCCACATGATTTGGCACCTACTTTCAGGGTGTCAACACTTGTCCTCTGTTTAACTTTTGAGGCTTCTCTTGGTCCATTTCCATTTAACTTGAATCTTCTACACTTGATTAAAAATGTTAGCCCACACACAGTGGGTTTTGTTTTCATCAAAATTAATTTTCAGGGTCCAACAGAGCCTATTAATTTGGCTGACTGGCACTATATTGCCTCGAAGATAGTTTTCTATAAAAATGCAATTCTAAACAGTTATATATGATTATGAAGATGGCAGGACCTTCCAGCTGAAAGTGACTTCTCCTCAGATCTAAGAGAACTGATTTAAGTTTTTGTGTATTCAAATGCTTCAATCATTATTTTTTTTTCAGCTTGCAAAGCAAGTTGCAGAGATGGATTCAACGAGGGTAAGAATATTGAAGAAGGCATTCAACACAATTGATAAAGATGTGAGTTTTAGTGTCTTTTTTTTGTATCATTGTTTAATACCAATAATCATGTGTCTTTCCTTCTAGCTATTATTCCCAGTATATTTCAACTTATGTTTCATGCTATATCAGCTGTTAGAATGGGGAAGTATCTTATTCGTGGGTTTATATATTTTATGCTACATGAACATGTACTTATTAGCTTTTAGACTTTCAATAAGGATGGAAATACAGAGGTCAGATGCATTGCAATCACTTTGATATTGTAACTTGAATTGCTGATTAATTGATATTCTAATCTGTCCTTCGATCTCTACTTAGATCTTAGGTTTCAGGAAGATACTGACATCATGTAATGACCTGGGATCTGTTGTCTGAAAGGAATCTGCGCAGCACAAATCCCGACCCGTCACCCCCAGTCTGAAACCCGGAAGGGTACACAAGTGTTTGGAGGAATATTTTCAAACCTGCAATGACTAATTACAATTCTACAGCATAATAATGAACAAAAGGCAATAAATTATAAAGTGGAATCTACAATAGAATACACAGTCCCAGTTCATGAATACACTGCTGAAAAGGAAGTACATAAGGAAAGGGTACAGCTGACCATGGGGTATACCCCGGAACTACACCGTCGGCATGAACTACGAAGTGCTCGACAGCAGCAGCCCCCTGGCCCCTACCCCCCGGCCCTAAAGAGCACAGTAGCAGCCCTGGCCAGCACAGCAGCAGCAGCCCCCAGCGGCTGCCTCCACGCAGCAGCAGCAGGCACCAGCCTACGGCAGCAGCAGCAGCAGGCACCAGCCTACGGCAGCAGCAGCAGCAAGCAGCAGCCTCCGCAGCAGCCTCCGCAGCAGCAGCAGGCAGCAGCAGCAGCACGGTCGCAGCACAGCAAGGTGAAGGAAGGGAGGGGGTTTCGGCCGAAACTCCCCGAAAAGCACACCAAGTGAACTCCCTAAAGGGGAGTTCACGTGAGTTTCGGCCGAAACCGATAAACCAACTAAGTGTCGGGTTGCTACAGTGCAAGGCCTGATTTTCGTATCGGTTATGGCCGAAACCGATACGTTTCGGCCGAAACGTATCGGTTTCGGCTGAAACTGACAACCATGCGCCCGAAGGGCCACACCTATAGAGAACTAGGGAGTGAGTCTCACGAGTCATCGGCTTAGTAGGGATCCCGCGGTCCCAGCTTACATGCATGCATGAAGGCAAGAGTAGCAGTAACAACAATAATAGTGGAAATTAAATGCACCCTGGCATGATACTACAACTGCAGAAAGTAAATTTATGCTACCGTGCACCCAAACCACGAGTCACATTGGCACATGAAAACGTGTACATCATGCATACTGTTGTATATAGGTACACACATAGTAAAAACACTGACCCGCCTCGGGATTGGGACTAGGACTTGGGGCCAATCACCGTGCGGTTCCCCTCAAGCTAGAAAAATAGTCACCGACACGACATGCACACACACATGGTCCTCCTGCTTCCATGACCTGAGTGATAGGGAGTAACTACCACTAGTATCGCAATTTGGTCCCTCCACTGGTGACTTACTATCCAACTTTAGCCTCACGCTTGAACGACCTGTATCTGATAGAGCATGGCAAGTGAGGACAACACTCTCTCTCCCTTAGGCTAGGTGCGTCCATTGGCGTCTTACTTCTTGGTGTCACACTCTCTCTGTAGTGTGGCCAAATTATGGCCCCGTGCCTATCCTCTCCAACTGGGTGTGGCAAACAGGAAACAACATAACGAGCTGAGGTCCGTGAATCTACACACTCCCATCATGGTGTCCGCGCACCAAACTACATGTGCACACAAGTGGCTGTCTCCCTTAAACCACTGCCCCCGGTTGGTTTTCCTCGTGGCCCGGACTCAGGTTCTCCTAAACAAGGGGGTCCCAGGAATCGGCTCGAAACCGATCGTGTTGAAGCAGAAGGACCGACTCACGACCTCTCCCTTAGGTCGTATCGAGTTAAAAAGCCACGGGGTCTCCCACTAGTGGAGTGTAACTCCTTTGAGCCCACAGCTAAAACACATACCCCAAGGGCCCGAAGAAGAGTAGAATCACACCTGGAGGCCACACGCAAGCTATGCCATGAAAACACATTGAATCTCTTTCTAAAGACTATGTGAACCACTTATGCAATGCAATGGATGATTATTGATAACTATACATATATATTATATAGGTAAGTGCACGGAATGCAAAACCCCACTGATCTGGCCTATAAAGGCTGCTATCAGGCCCAACACTGAAATCGTATCAACCATGTTGGATGCCTTTACCTGAATCCCATTAACCCTAGGTGATTATTATACAACAAACCTCACTCACTGATTCACGTCAGCTCAATCTAACATTTTTCACTAATTCGTGACACACAACCTTGTCGTCATCTTAGAAAACCCTTCTAGATCAATAGTGGAAAATTTATGAATCGGGACACACGACGTCGACCCCTATACTCTAATCGGGACAGCTCGACCAGTCGCATTCACCACCAACCCATACTCTAAAAACCACCCAAATCGCGGTAGTCGGGTGTAACGAGTTCACCCTATTCATGTTAGTCCTCCTTGATGTGTTTATGAAGCTTCACTCGGATGGAGTTTGCTCTGTTGGAGGTCACACCCTTGTTGGACCCCACAAATTTGTGATATTTGCTTTGAATATTCAGAAATTTCTTGAGAATTTTCAGATATTTTTCTGAGAATATTCAAACAATTTCAGGAATTTTCTGACAATTTTCAAGCAATTTCAGATAATTTCCAGGCAATTTTCAGAGATTTCCAGATAATTTTTGGAGAATTTCAGATAATTTTTTAGAATAATTTTGCAGAATTTTCAAAAAAATATTAAGCGACTTGAGACGGTATAAAATCATTGCCGCCATATAAACGCCCTTCGGGTTCTATTGGGCGGGGTTATTCATGCAAACCCTACATATTTTCATGCATGGGAATTTCATCGAACAGCTTGTGGGTGGTATAAAGTCACATACCCACGCATCAAGTCAACAATCAAAAGTCGACCCAATCTCTGTGGACCGTCCTTGGTGTCCGGAAGAGCAGTCCTTGTGCTGCACAAAGGGCAGACAACAAATACAAAAGGCGGATAACAAGTCGTCTTGTGGAGAACAAGATAAGCAAAACATCTCCCCGTGCTGCAACTTGGGTCTCGGCAATAAAAAATTGCTTGAAAGGGACAAGTTGAGGGCTTTTATAGCCTTCAAAACCACCAGAGGAACCCTCCCTCCATCTCTCTCTCTCTCCCGGTTGTGCACGGCACCGGAGGAGCCCCCTCCGGGTGTACAACACCGGAGCAAGCTACCTTTGGTCTGCCCATGTCAGAGGGAGCCCCCTCCGGTCTGCCTGCACCGGAGGGAGGCTTCCTCCGATCCATTCGTGACCGGAGGTGGCCCCTCTGGTGGTGCGCGAGCGGAGGGAGCCCCCTCCGGTCTGCCCGCACCGGAGGGAGGCTCCCTCCGATCCATTTGTGATTGGAGGGACTTCCCCCAGTGTCGCGTAGGCAGAGGGAGGTCCCTCCGGTCCTCTCTCTGTCATACAAATAAAAAAAGAAAAGCAAAGAAGAAGAAGAACAAGAACAAGAAAAGAAAAAATTACCCACCGGAGGGAGGTCCCTCTTTACCTCTCTCACCGGAGGAACAACACCCCTTTTTGTGATTAATGTTGTAGCAAGAAGCCACCGGAGGGACGTCCCTCCACTTCTTTCTCCAACTCCTATAAATAGGAGAGGCCGGCTAAGGAAGAGGTGGGACTGCACTTTGAAAAGATCCTTGGAGCGGAGCTTGGAAGCTCTGAGACTTCTCTTGGAGGTTGAGGACCTGCGCAATTTGCTAGAAGCGGCCTCTCCTATTCAAGACTTGAAGGATTTGTTGAAGACCCAATTGTAAAAAAAAATCTAGAGCTAGGATATGTTATAAAAATACCCTCGGCATGAGGGAAATTCATTGTATTTCATGAAATTTGTTATGAATGAAGGAAAAATCATGTAAAACTCAGAAATCTTAGGTTCTAGGATGTTTGATGTCAAATTATGGGGAAAACCTTACAGAAAACCAAAAATTCTAGTTTATCCCGAAGTTTTGTAAAATTGCATGAAACTCATGTAATTCAGGAAAAATTTTGAAAATTTTGAAATTCAAGAAAAATGTTCAAGTTTGCAGAATTGTTCTTTAAAATTGGAGAAACGTTTCTATTTTGTTTAGAAAAATATGAAAATTGTAGTTTTACCCCGGACCTTTGCAAAGTTGCATAAGTGCCCAGGAAAATACAAAAAAATCCAAAAAACTCAAAGTTGCACAAGAATGTGCTGATTGTGTTGAAATTGTGATCTTACACTCATCCAAGGAAAAATTACAAGCAAATCCTAGTTTAGAAAAAATTACAAATAAACCCTAGTTTGAGGGGAAAATGCAAATATACCCCTGCCTTAGGGAATGAAAATCTCTTTCGGATTAAACCGTCAATATCACACCATATCTCATAGAGGTTAAGGGTATCTTTGAGAGTTAATCAAATGTGTTCGGATTTGTACAGATGTAAATTAACATCGATCACGGTCGGTGGGGAAAGGCTCAGTACACGAACTCTAAATCGTTTGATAAATTGAACTCACGGAAGGAATTATGTGCATGCTAATTAATTAGTTAAAATATGTGCATTTTTATCCAACAAATGGATGATAAAATTAACGTCCGGTGGGATTTTTCCCGCCTTTCATTTTTTGCGAAAGATTTTTACACCTTGACGAAGCTTGTAATCCTTTTTCTCCTTTTTAAAGAGGGAGCAGGGGGGGAACCAATTTCAACTCCAATTCTAACAGCAAAGCAACAACAACAACTCGTCAATGGTGGCGGTGACCTATGGCCCCTTGGTCGTTGCTAACCATGTTGGGTTTGGATACCTAACTACGCTGATCGTATTCGGGGATTTCCCTGCGGTCGTCAGATCACCCTATTTTCTGGGGGTGGTCCTCGTAGTCAAAGAAAAACTAGTTGCACCAGCCCTATCTGTTGTCGCTGGAGGCATGAACCCCTGTTTATCACAAGGCCAAGTCTTCTCGGTCAACACCATCTCTTTCAACTCAGCTCCTGTTAAATGGGGGCAGCGTCGAAGCCGCAGAGGTAGAAAGCCAGCAGCGGCCATATCATACTGTGGCAAGACGGTGCTTGTTGGCAATCTCCGTATTCGGCTCGATAGAGGCGAGTCGATAATACCACGGGGCAATCATGTCCTAACAATCTTAACTACCAACTGTTTCTCACTCCTTTACTGAGTGCGAGAAGATAAAGCAAACTTCAAAAAGAAGTTCAAGTCCAAGAATGTGGGCAATCTAATTGAAGAACTCCTCAGCAAAATGAAACAAATCTGGGTCACCAAAGAGAAGGCCCAAGCAATTAGAAGGGCTAGGGCTGGCAAGCTTCCCAAGAGTCGGAACAGTAGCACGCAGAAGTTCTGGCACCTCAACATCCCAAACCTTTGTGCCCCTGCGGACAGAAGAGAAAAGGGGTATGCCGAAAACCCAACTACATGCCTCAAGTCTCGGAACCAATCCGAGCAGAGGTAATAAGTCATGTCGAGGCCCCTCCAGCCTGGGTCATAGTTTTTGATAGACTGGGGCACCTGTCTGCCCAAGACGTCAACCATAAAAGAAGAAAAGGTTGCAACTTTTCCAAGATACTATTAAAGTATTCACTTGCTACATGTCTGGAAAGCAGCCAGTCACAGCTGAGGAGGATCAAGCCAACACCAGTAACCCCGCTAGTCAGGATAATCTGCTCAACACTGATGAGTTGGCTCAATTCCTCAGGACTCAAAGCTGGTTAGCCAAACATCCTCGTTCTCAGACGAATAATCTTATTGAATCTTCCAACAGGGGGCAAAATGAAGAATAAAATAGGGCACAAGACCATAAAGAGGATCTTCATCTTCTAGAGGAAATAGATGAGAATGATGGTGCAGGTCAGGCGGATGGCAATCTACCTCCAAGGGCTCACAACACCCCTCTTCATGATGACCCGCCTCTAAGGGTTCATAACCATCCAGTTCACAATAACCCACTTTCGGAGAATCTGTTCATGAATATGGCATATGATGAAAAGTGGGAGAGTATGCAACGTTGGTATATGGAAATGACTAATCCCATGGCCGAGATAAAGTGGCAGCTGAGCAGGAGGGACCAACGCTCTGCCGTACAAATACAAAATCAAAATGCTTAAGGGAATCAACGCGTTGTTCCTCAAGTAGCTAACTGATAAGTGCCGCCTCCGCATGACCTGGCCGCTGAGGTAGCTTGTGAGCCTCCCCGCGTGGCAATCAATGCCCAATCATCACGGGCGACGACAACTAAAGATATCATGGCCCAATGGCACTTGATTGAAAAAAATGTTGAAGATAAATTTGCCCAGCATAGTGAAGGTGTCGCCACTGTCGATTTGTGCAGTGCGCCATACTCGATACATCATCAATTCAAGAAGCTTCCACCGGACTGCCCTAAAGACATCAAAGTTGCAAAAGTTCAATGGGCAGGGGTCTCCGCATGAACACTTGGCCTTTTATATAGCGACCATGGGTGAGTTGGCGCTTGAGGAGTCCTACCTCCGCCGCTATTTTGCAACTTCCGTCATGGGTGCCACTTTCCAATTGTACTCGAGATTGAAGCCCAATTCAGTGGTCGATTGGGATGATTTGCAAAAGAAATTCATCAACCACTTCCGAACGACCGAAAGGAAGGTGTCCTTGGCCGAGCTATGCTCTCTCAGGCAGAAAAGAGGGGAAACAACACTAGACTTCATTAAACGTTGGAGGGATTTGAACATGAGGTGTGACGACCCTCCCACTCAAGAGGATGCCATAACAATATGTCAGAAAGGCTTGTCAGCGGAGGTTAGTGAAAAGCTCATCGGCACAAGCATTAAGGGTTTTGACTAGATAAATTCAGTGGTGGCAGAGATCGAAATGTTCTGCACCGATAATCCAACATTTACGCCTTTATGGGCAAACCACCCGAATAGCGTAATGTCATTGGAAAAGAGGTGAATGTCATGGACTTATCCCCTACAAATGGGAACAATAGGGGAGGGACCACAAGTGGTGTCGATAAGAAATCCAAAGGAAAGGCGCCAGTTACGACATTGGTAGAGTTCATGAAGACCCTTTATTCCTTAAAAAAAGAGCAGACTAAGAAGCTCTTTAATCTTTGTATGAAGAACAAATTGATATCTCTACTAGAACCAAGAAAACTGGCAGATATGAACAAATCAGACGAGCCCAACTATTACGTATATCATCGCTTGTTGGGACATACTATTGAAGATTGCTATATCTTCAAAAATGAGGTGGAGAAGATGATCCAGAATCGCCTCTTCACAATGCAAGGCTGTCTAGTTAACCCTCCGCAGCCTCATGCCGGGGATCGGCCAAACCAATCAGTCAATGTGATCCAACACTCAATTAATGTGATCCACATTGCAGTAGCCTTCAAACCCCCCGATCCGAGGGCAGAAGAAGTTGGCCCCAGTCAAACTAGACTTGCGTCAAGCAACACGCTTCAAGCAAAGCTCCCGGCCAACCCAATAGGTCAAGTCAACAATCGTGTTGAGCAAAGTAGCAAGCAACGCTCGAGACAGATTCCTAGACAAAGCCAGAAAGGTAGGGCTCAGGAAGAAAACCTCAAATCAAGTTTTGGGCAAAGCTAGGAAGGCAAGCCTTAGGAGGAAAATCGCAAATCAAGCTCTGGGCAAAGTCAAAAAGGCAAGCCTCAGTAGGAAAACTCCAAATCAAGCTCTGCGCAAAGCCAGGAAGGCAAGCCTCAGCAGGAAAACTCGGAGCCAAATTCCAGGCAAAGCCAGAAAGGCGAGACCAAGTAGGAGCATTCCAAGTCTGACTCTAGGCAAAGACAAAAAGGCAAGCCCAAGACGGAGTGCCTCAAGCAAAATATCAGAAAAATTGTTCAGGGGAATTCAGAATCAAATCTCGAGCAGACCCAGAAACAAGCCAACAAAGGGTTTGCATAGGTACCGGCATCCTCCGACTCTGACCTTTATATAGCCGAGTTTCAAGAATTGCTGCCCAAATAATCGAGCGGGCGATTAATGTCACTTTCTAGATACATCAAGAAGAGGCTGACTGGGTTAAAGTGGCCTCGAAGAAGTATTGTCAGCCCAAACCTTCTAAAAGAAAAGCCCGATACAACAACTCGAATTATGGGGGCATGTTCCAACCTCCTACAAAACCAGACACTTTTCCCATTGAAGTAGCGTGAGCTAAGAAACAGGAGAAGGACAAGAAAAAGAACTCAAAAAGAAGACTAAAGAGACAGCCCGAACAAGCTGTCGCCATGGAGGCTCACAAAGAGCCAACCCCTCAACAAAAGCTACAGAAGCTAATTGATGAGCTAGAAGAATATGTCCCCGCCGTACCTACTAAAGTGGTTCCCCTTGACAAGTATATCCTATGGGAAGAATTGGAGCAAAAGACTCGACTTAAGAATTGGCTCCGACAAATGCACCGAGTACAGGAGGGTGAGAGGTTCCTCATTTTAGGGGAGCTCTCTATTTTCTACAAAGATGAAGAACTTACCAAAAAGAAGTTGGAAAAAATGTTGAAGAACTTTTCATGCAACATGGTGTCAATCCCTCCACCTGAGGATCTACAAGCGTCAGAGATGATATTGCCATAGCCAGATCTGGGGGCAGGGTCACCATGGAAACATACTGACGCCGTAATGCGGAGGAGCGAAGTCGCAGTCGTGACAAAGGTCGGGGCTGTGGGCGAGGAAGGAATCCAAGCCCCTCTATTGTCAGAAATTCTAATCTAATATACCCTAATAGAGTGATAATCTTCTGAGGTGAAGAGTCGGGTCCAACTCCTGAAGCCGAGATACAAGGTGATTCTTTTTGCTTCGACTCCCAGACGAGGAATTGGAACCAATAAACCTGGCCCCATAGGAAAAACCTACTGATCAAGCTCATGTGGGTCCCTCCGGAGAAGATAATGTTGAACTGCCTCCCCTGGAGAAAGATTCCCTGGCCCCATTATTCTAGGATGAGCCGAACAATTAGGGGAAGATAGAACAAGGCGGGAGGCTTAATAAACAACTCAAGCCCCTCGTAGAAATAATTCTTCCACTGGACCAAGCCCATGCTCGGGCTGACCGTAAAATTATCCAACATATGAAGCGGTTCCCAACCACCATTACTGTTTGGGAGGCCATCGCTTTGAGTAAAGAATTAAGGGAAGCTCTCATAAAGGTACTTCAAGAACCAGTGGTCTATGACTATGAGGCCCATGCAGCTGAGCTTCAAGCTCAAGCCTACGAAGCATTCACAGCAAACGCCACCTTCTCAGATAAAGACATGCTGCTATCTTCCCCATACTACAACCACCCTTTATACATGCAGGGGAAGATCAATGGCCATGATATAAACCGGATCTTGGTGGACCTTGGGGCGTCTGCCAATATAATGGCCTTGAAGACTGGCAAGTCTTTATGTCTCATGCCCTATTTGCAAAGGGTGAATGATGTGAAAATTTCGGGGGAACCAAAATTCAGAAAGTGCTCTTGGCAAAGTAGGCGTGGACTTGACCATGGACGACTTCGTCATCAAAGTCACATTCTACATTATCAACTCTAACATGCCGTATAAAGTCCTGTTAGGGAGACCCTGATTGCATGAAAATTAGGTCATCCCTTCAACTCTCCACTAGTGCATCAAGTACGCAAAAGGTGGAGAGCAACACACGGTCTTCGCTTACTGATCTCCGTTCCGTCCAAATGAATGTAACTTGATAGATGACCAACTATATTTTGGGGAACCCACTGTCGAGCCTCCTAGTAGGATAAAGGACAAAGGAAAACAAAAGGTCGTCCCGAGTGAGGAAGAAGAAGGGGGGGAGGAGCTCTTTGCGGTAAACGAGGAGCTCACCAAACTCCATGGGTTGAACCTCTAGGCCAACACTGCCAATGCTAAGTCAACTCGTTTAGAAAGGTAGGAGATCAATTTTGAAGCAAATTTTATTAGTCGAGCCATTGATAAAAGCATCTCGCTGCCTTCAACATGCGTGCAACTGCCCTTTCAAAGGGAGGAACACAAAGTCGAGCAACTGAAGGCGTTCATCATCACATATCAAAGAAAGAGAAATAAGGCAAAGAACAAGGTGGCCAAGCCAATTATCTTCTATAAGGGAGATTTGGTTCCTCGAGGGACTCCTGATGACGACTTTGGCTTGAGCGATGTGCCCAAGAACGCTCCCGAATTTGTCCAAGAAATGGACGACATGTCTAAACACAGTAAGGAGATGTGTTGGAAACAGAACATTCCACAAATATAGGAAACCTCTCAGCGTGATTTCTTCCGACAGTTGTGGAATCCATCACAGGTCCGAGGGTAGCCTCCCTTTTTCAAAAAGGACACAAGAGGGTTAGGTTATGATCAAGAGGTAGACTTTAAAGTCTACTACGCTGTCAACACTATACGGTTGTTACCCTCCTCCAGCAGCTCAAACTCTGGTCCGAAACCCATTGTCCCCTCAAATAAACAACAAGGGGAAGGGGCACCCAAAGACCATGACGAGCACGCTTGGTCGTCTATCATTAACAACCTGGAATATTATGGTGTCCATGTTGCCGGTTCTGATGACGAGATGGACTTCATCGATCTACAGCCAGCTCCGCAGGAGCTTGAAGATGGCGGGAAAGCGACTGTAGACGAATTAGTTGAACTCAACCTCGGGGAGACGGAGGCAAGCGAGACTAGTTTTGGGTTGGGCAGGGCCAGTACCGGTACCGGTCGGAACATTATCGGCCCCCTTGTCCCCCCTTTATATAAGTATAGATAATTATACATTTATATATAGGTTTAAAATTAGAGAAAATATTAAAAAATGAGAAAAAAAATAGGAAAACACATTAGAATGCAAAATCATATGTGATTGAACATAATAAATAATTTGCAACATAGATTTCAAAATTTAAAACCATAATAAGCATCATTTCTTCACCATAATACATTGGATATTTGATTGCTTGAAACATAAAAGTATATACTCAATAAGGGCCATACGAATATGGTGGATAATTTGAAGATCCATGTTCATCTTGGTCCCTTGGTGCATATGCATAACTGAACAATGTATCCACCATTTCATTCCATTATCCCAAGAATTGTGCATCATCAGTTGGTCGCCGGCAGGACGGTGGCGGGCTGGTGACGGGCTTGGTGGCGGTATAGGAGGGAGCAGGCGGCCTGGAATAGGGGAGGGATCTCTCACGGGTTGTCACGTACACAGTGTAGCCTGTGAGAGCCTCCCAACTCCAATATCGGGCGATCCCGACGGGTGAACCCGGCAGTACAACCCATTTTTCCCTTTTTTTGTTATTTTTTAAACTATACCGGCCGGTATTGGTAGAAAAAGGGAGGAACCGGGCTGGCTGAAGACCCAGTACATTACGTATCGAGCGGTATTGGAAACCGTGGGTGGAGGACCCCCAACCAATTTTCATCAGCGCCCTCCTCAATGAGGAAGAAAGGACAAAGTATAAACAACTCTTATTAGAGTTTAGAAATGCCCGGACTGGAACCCTCTGTGGCCGAACATGAGTTGACAATACTCCCCATGGCCAAACCGGTCAAACAGGCTCAAAGGCGTATGCGCCACAAGCTGGAGCTCAAAGTAAACACCTAAGTTGATAAGCTCTTAGAAGTGGACTTCATAGAGCCCTACATATATCCAATTTGGCTCGCCAACATAGTCCCAGTGAAGAAAAAGAATGGTTATGTCTGAGTCTACATTGACTATAGGGACTTAAAGAAAGCATGTCTGAAGGACGAATTTCCAGTCCGAATCACTAAAACTATGGTTGATATGACAACGGGACATGAAACCTTATCCTTCATGGACAGATCGTCAGGCTACAACCAGATCCACATGGCCATCAAGGATAAAAATCATATGGCCTTCCGATCCCCCAAAGTGATCTTCAATTAAAAAGGATATCTTTCGACTTGAGGAATGTTGACACTACCTACCAAAGGACAATGACCAATATTTTTGATGAAATGCTCCACGACTTGGCCGAGTGCTATATTGATGACTTGGTTGTCAAAACCAAAAGGTGGGAAAATCATCTAGCCGACCAACGTCAGGTTTTTGAAAGACTCCGGCAATATCAACTTAAAATGAACCTGTTAATTTACTCTTTTATGTTTCGAGATGCAAGTTCCTCGGCTTCATCGTCAGGTATCAGGGGATAGAAATAGACCCCGACAAAATCAAGGCAATCTGGGAGTTGCCACCTCCCAAAAACATAATTGACCTGAGATCTCTCTATGGAAGGCTGGCCTATTTTAGGCAATTCATATCTAACCTCTTCGGGAGATGCACACCCTTCGGTAAGTTGATGAAGAAGGGCACACTATTCATATAGGACCAAAAGTGCCAGAATGCCTTTGAACAAGTCAAAGAGTACCTGCTTATTCCCTCGCTGTTAAGAGCATTGATTAAAGGAAAGCCCTTTATACTCTACATTGCCACTATGGACGCTTCTTTGGGAGTCCTTTTGGCACAAATAAATGAAGAAGGCAAAGAGCAGCCACTATACTACCTCAGCAGAAAGCTAATCGGCCCTGAACACCGTTATTCCCATATGGAGAAAGTGTGTTTGGCACTTGTGTTCACCATTAAGAAGTTGAGGCATACCTTTTATCTTACCCAGTGTAGTTAATCTCAAAGTTCGACCCACTCAAATTTCTCCTCAATCAGCTCGTATTGTCAAGACGACTAGGAAAATGGGCTCTACTCCTCATGGAGTTTGACATTACCTTCGTTCCGCAAAAAGCTATCAAAGGACAAGAATGGTGGAGTTTCTGGCGGGACACCTAGTCCCCGCAGACTCTCCTCTTAATACCAAACTTCCCGATGAAGAAACTATCTTCCCCTAACAAGGAGCAGAAAATCAAATTAAGGATGGCCCACCACAAAAAAAGAAGAGGACAACCTCACAATTGACTTGCCATGTTGGGAGCTCGATTTTGATGATGCTTCCCGAACAGTCAAAAAGGCTGACGTCACCATAGTTGTCAGTTTCGGCCGAAACCGATACGTTTCGGCCGAAACGTATCGGTTTCGGCCGTGCCCGAAACCGTTTTAGCCTCTTTCACTATAGCTAAAACGGTTTCGGTAAGGGGTATCGGTTTCGGGCGAAAACGATACCCGTTTCGCCCGAAACCGAATGGTTTCGGCCCGAAACCATTCGATTTCGGGCGAAACACGTGAACTCTTCACGTGAAACCCCTACCCTCAGCCCCCCCGACCCCGAAACCCCTCCCCTCCCGCCGCGGAAACACCAGGAGCAGCAGCAGCAGTCGGGCGCAGTCGCCGACGCCTGCGGGTGCGGGCCGCCCGCGCTGCAGTAGCAGCTGCAGGCCAACAGGCCCGCCCAGCCGGCCCCAGCCCCCCCTGCGCGTTGCACCCTCCCCCGGTCCGCCCGCCTGCGCGTGCGTGCGTGTGCTGCCTGCGCGCGCCCGCCAGGCCAGAGGCCGCCCCAGCCCGCGCTCCCGCCCGCCGTGCCCCTGCTATCGGCAACCCGCCAACGCCCAGCCTAGCCCCATACCACCCTAATTAGGGCTAGGTAAGATTTCTTAGATGATTATTTTGTTAAATAATTCTTTTAATTTAGTGATTAGACTAAAAATGTTAGTTTAGCCCTAATTAGACTATGAAATTTAGGGCTTTCATCTAATTAGGTTTTGTAAGGGTCAATTAAAGTTCAATTAAGTTCCATTGACTAATTTTAACCTCTATCATGTTGGTAATTAATTTTTGTCAAGGGTGGTTAGGCTAAAATTATAAATTAAATCTTAATTAGACAATTAAATTTGGGGCTTTCCTCTAATTAGGTTTAGTAAGTGTCAATTGAAGCTCAAGTAAGCTTCATTAATTAATTTAGACCTCTATCATGTTGGTAGTTAATTTTTTTCAAGGGTGATTAGGCTAAAATTGTAAATTAAATCCTAATTAGGTCATAGAAATTGGGACTTTTGTCTATTTTGATTTGCCTAGGCTCAATTGAAGTTAAATTAAGCTTCATTGAATATTTTGGGGTGGGAGCATGCGGGTAATTATTTTTTCCCAAGGGTGATTAATGGTTAATTACTAATTAAGCCCTAATTAGGTCATAGAAATTGGGGCTTTTGTCTATTTTGATTTGCTTAGGCTCAATTGAAGTTACATTAAGCTTCATTGAAGATTTTGGGGTGGGAGCATGCGGGTAATTAATTTTTTCCAAGGGTGATTGATAATTAAGCCGTAATTTTTCCAATGTACTTACAACTATACTATTTTTCTTTGACTGTCTTAATGCAGCATCATGCCTAGACGTCAGCAAACACAGGAGCAGCAAGAGCAGGAGGATCCGGGGTGGGCCACATGTCCTTAATTGATGCTAAGAGAAGAAAGGTGAAATGCAATTACTGTGGTAAGGAGATGTATGGCGGAATTACCAGAGGAAAGCAACATTTGGCAGGGGTAAGAGGAGAGGTGAGACAATGTGACAACTGTCCCCGAGAGGTGCGAGAAGAGATGCGCCAGTGCCTTCTGGGGAAAAGGGATAGGGTGCAACAAAGGGCTGAGGATGAGGCTGAAATTGCTGAGGAGATTTCTGGCAGAAGGGTTAGGAGGGATGATGATGAGGAAGGCACTGAGGATTCTGATCCAGAGCTGACTGAAGCAAGGGAGCGTGAACAAGCCGCTCGAAGGAAAGGGAAGGGAGCCATGGGTTCAGGGACCTATGAGAGTACAGCTGCACGACGTCCTGACGTTGGTGCTGCCCCACATACGCAGGGAACATGTCCCATGGACAGCTATCTGCACAGAAGGCCCCAAGCTACACAACCTAAAATCAAGCAAGCATTGAGAGGGGTCAAAAAATCAGCAGAAGTTGCAGGGCATGCATTTAAATCTATCTGCAAATGGTTTTTTCATGCAGGTGTCCCTGCACATGCAGCTTCAAGTGAATATTTCCAACCTATGATAGATGCCATAGCAGATGCTGGCCCTGGCTTGAAGGCCCCCTCACGTCGAGACATATACGGGCGTGGCCTTGAGGGAGAGGTTGAGGAGCTCCATGATTGGGTTGAAAGCTTCAAGCATATATGGGTAAAGAGAGGATGCACCATCATGTGTGATGGTTGGACTGGTACCACGAAGAAGTCCATGATAAACTTTTTGGTCTATTGCATCGAAGGTACAATGTTTGTGAAATCAGTTGATGTATCAGATTATGAAAAGAATGTAAATTATTTGTTTCACTTGATGGATTACATGGTAGAACAAATTGGAGAGGAGAATGTTGTGCAGGTGGTGACTGATAATGAAGCCAATTACAAGGCTACATGGAAGAAATTGATGCAGAAGCGCAGTCATTTATATTGGCTCCCATGTGCAGCACATTGTCTGGATCTGATGCTTGAAGACATAGGGAAGGAAAAGCATGTGAAGAAGACAATTGACAAGGCACAAAAAGTCACACAGTATATCTATGGCCATCCTAGGATACTAAATATGTTCAGGGCGCATGCCAGTGGAGGGCGAGATATCATCCGTGCAGGTCCAACCAGATTTGCTTCTAATTTTATTTCTTTGGAGTCTTTGCACAGGTATAAGATTGATCTCAATTCTTGATACTTTATCCTTACTGATATGTAACAGTTGATGCAGCTTCAAATTTCATTTATCTGCACAGGTACAAGAATGAGCTGAAAGCTTTCATGTACCACAATGCCCTGCGGGAATACATCGACAAGGGCAATGTTGACGCACAGATGGATTATTTGGATGTCTGCCACGTCGTGGACGACAATAAATTCTGGGACATGGTGTCACGGTACTTGAAAGTAGTCACACCCCTCGTGAAGGTCCTAAGAATGGTGGATGGCGATGAGAAGAATGATATGGGCTATCTGTACGAGGCCATGGACCGTGCCAAATTGGAGTTGCAGCATTTCCTTCCCAGACATTATGCAAAATGGTGGAAAATTATTGACCAGAGATGGGACAACACATTACACCACGACTTGCATGCAGCTGGTGAGTGATTAATTGTATTGAAATTGGGGTAATGTCTTTATGTTATTTTATAAATTTTTTTTAGTTAATTATACACAAATACAGGTTATTTCCTCAACCCTCGATTTATGTATGGTGCCGATGCACATGTTGATGGCGAGGTGCTTCAAGGGACTTTAAAAGTCATTGGTCGTTTATCGAGGAATCCAGAAAAGAGACTAGAGGCCGAAGTAGAGGTTCGCCTTTATTTGATACTTTCAATAACATGTATAGAATTTATTTAAGTAGTTATGTTAATGTAGTACTTTATATTTGTAGATGAACCATTACAGAATGAGGACTGGGACATATGCTGACTCCCAATTGCAATACGCTGTGGGAAAAGTGAGCCCAGGTATATTTTATTTTTTGGATTTCTTAACCTGATGAATATATATTTCTACAACTAAAATGCATTTGTTTATGGTTGGTGGAACAGCTGACTGGTGGATAATGGTGAACAACCGAGATGTGGGCACCAATGCATTGGCTTTCATTGCTGTTAGGGTGCTCAGTCAAACAACATCGGCAAGCCAATGTGAAAGAAATTGGAGCACGTTCAGCCTTATACACTCGAAGGTTCGCAATCGGCTAAAGGCTGAACGGTTAGAGAAATTAGTGTACTGCCACTACAATATGAGGTTGAGAATAAAGAATATGAGGTTGAGACAACAGCTGCGAGACAAACGCGCCGTCGGGGATGTCGCCGCAGAAATTGATGTGGATGCCTTATTTGATGATGATAATCCCTTGCAGTCTTGGGTGGAGACACGAGAGCAGGTTGATGAGCCCGTTTTTGATATTGATGATACAACATGGGCAGAGGGCATACTAGATGAAGATGAGCCAAGAGATCCCGAATTAAGAAGAAAATCAAAGAGGGCCAGAGATACTCATGCCCACATGTCTAGGGTTGTTGAGGACACTGAGGAGCAGCATGATTTTCAGCCAGCTAGACACTCCGACTCAGATAGTAGGCCAGTCACTCCTAGAATGGGCAAGGCACCTACATCTTTAAGAAGAAGTACATCAGTGCATGGGCAAACTGAGAGAACAAATGTTGCTGCTCGAGAGGACCCGACAATTGTGCAGTTGAAGCAGATTTATTTGAGGCACACGCCAAGGGGAACATGATTCATGTCAAGGGTGCAAGAAGAAAGCACACCGGCACAGGAAAAAGCATCCCCAAAGGCCAAAAGGCGACTGGAGACTGCAGGTTTCGTGATCCTTTGATTTTTTGTTTTTGAAAGTAACTTAAATTCTTATTATCAGTTCGAATCATAAAATGTTTTGGTAGGAGATAAATTCTATATTTTCGTATGTGCCAGGTGCTACAGGTGCTACTACTGGCGGTGGGGATGCTGGTGGTCCTTCCTCTTTCCACGCAGACACAGGCAGAGGATACAGTCAGGGTGAGGGAGGACATGAGTCAGAGTCAATATGGGCATCCATCAGGTTATGGAGGTGGCAAACAGGAGGCAACGATTTATGGGTCGTGGGGTTATGAACCATCATTCAACTTCCATCCGACCAGTTCCTCTTCTCATCCTCAAGATTCTTATGCTGATACTGGATTCGGCTCAAGCCAACCAAACACTCCAAGAGGGATCCAAAGAGGGATGCAGGACTTGGCTACCTCATTGTTTGGTTATAGTGAATATAGACCATACATGCAACCTGGTTATGGGTATCGACATCAAGGGCCATACGATGAGGGAGAAGGTTCTTCTAGTAATTATTATCCATATTAGGTAAGAATCAATGAATTTTTGTAACATATATTTTGTCTAATTTGGTTTAGTGTACTGCTTGTATTAATGTACAATGGAATATTAGTTTAACTTTCACATGTTCAATGTTTGAAGTTCAATTTTTGTAGTTGTCTACTTCAAGGTTATTGCACTAACTTATACAGTCAAATGCATGTGTAATGATTTTTGTGATTTTAAGTGATTATTTATATTTTTTATGATTTTTTTTCAGTTTTTTTAGAATTAATATGATTTTTTTTACCTTTTATCTGGGTTTCGGCCGAAACCGAAACCGATACCGAGTCGTATCGGTTTCGGACTCGGTTTCGGCCGAGTCCGAAACCGAGTTTGCCATCCTTGGACGTCACTACAAGCCTCACCTCAGGGGATGGCATAGTTTTCGTGACTCCCCAAGGAGGGGTTCTACACAATTCCTGTGCCCTCATGAAGCTGTTGACCAACAATGAAGCAGAGTATGAAGCCTTAATAGTGGGACTTCAAATAGTTATAGAGATGGGCATCAAATGCATTAAGGTTTACGGAGACTCACAGCTGGTCATACGACAACTCATAGGTGACTATGATGTCTGAAAGCAAGAGCTAATTCCTTACCATGCCGCCGTAATGAGGCTTAAAGAGAAAATTTACCTATTTGAAATAGATCATGTCTCCAGAAGCAAAAACTCTCAGGCAGATGCCCTGGCCAAGTTAGCTTTCGCCATAAAGCTTTTACCCAAAGGAGAATTGGATATAATAGTCAGACACAGGAGGCTTACGCCAAGTGTCCTAGATGAGGAATCTAGCCTCACAACTCACGAGGTCAATGCCATTGAAGAAGACAATGCTATCGAGGAAGAAGATTGGCATGAGCTAATTATCATGATAAAAAATGGTTGGCTCCCTCTACACCAAGCTCAAAGAGTTCAATTGTTGCGCAGGGCAGCATCATAAAAACTAATAGGAGACCAACTGTATAGGCATGTCCATGAAAAGGACAAGTTTGTCCTTCTGTGGTGCCTCTCACCAAAGGAAGCTAAAACAATAATGCGCAAGGTCCACTCAGGGTTGTGCGGCTGTGGACGCGGATTTTGTTTTATCCGTTTATTTATTTGTTTGGTTTTTTTTTGATTATTTATTTTTTTGATTGGTTATTTGATTCATTTATTGGTTTATTAGGCGTGCCAGTCACATATGTGACGATTTCATTGTGCGCTCGATCTGACTTGGTCAGTCGATTGTGAAGTCCGAGTCGGGACCAAAAGTCCGTCATACCATAAAGGTTATGACGTTAATTACGTCCTCCCTAAGGAAGACAACCCTTGATTAAACGCCAAAGACAGGAGGAAAATAGCGGCAAAATAAGACTCGAACGAGAGTGTGCTAGTTTATTCGCAGAACATTAAATGGACTGGATAAAGCGAGAGTACATCGAGCACGGGGCAAATCCGGCAGCATATCCCCATTATCTTGGACTATGCCAAATGGGAATAGGAAACCATTCATGCAATGGCAGGATGTGATCCGTCAAAGATCGGGTATATTAGACCCGGGATCCGAAGAGGGACCGGTGTACCATGATACACCATGTGGCGGTGTGGTATTTTATTACTATTCCCCTTACGAGGGACCACCGGAGAACATGCAGGGGCAGAACTCCGTGGGCCAGCGGGGTTAGGAAAGAATACTATAGTCACTCGAGGTAATATGGGTGAATTTTGGCAGCATTTCCCCTTTTCTCGGGTCATGCCAAAGAGGAGATAGACCACCACCCACGGGATGCCGGGATGGTGGTCAAAGTAGAGAGCACTAGGCTCCCGACCGATGTTTATGCCCGTAGCAATGGTTGCTGTTCCTTCGAGGACCGCTGGAATTCATGCAGAAGCAGAGCTCCTTTGGTCTGCGGAGTATGTGAAAGAATTCGGCTCGAGATGACATAATATAGGGGAGGCCATCCCCGTTGTTTTGCTCCCTGAGGTGCGCATGATGACCACGAGCGCTCCCTGTCCGACGCAGTAGGGTGACCGAGGGTTGGAGGATGGTATAGAGGTGGATCTCAGTTTAGGTTTTTAGTGGCCAAAGACAAGGGGTTTCGGCGTGGAGACAAAGTGGCCAAAGGGGGGTTCTCGGCGTGGAGACAAAGTGGCCAAAAGGGGGGTTCCCGGCGTGGGTTTTATTGACCAAAGAAGGGGTCTCGGCGCCCCTGGCTCTCGGCGCGCCAAACCTTGCGCCGGGGGCTATTCATGGCACCGAGGGGAGTTTGCGCCGAGAAGCCGAGGGTGCCGGGAAGCCCGGGGACCCTGTTCTATCATGTTCTGGACTCCAGGCTTGGGTAAGAACTGTGTTTAAGACATGAAGTGGTCTGAGTAGTGGATTTTGATGCTATGATGTCAAGGGGTTGCTGAGGAACGGGGGCTTGAGATCATCATCCGTTAAAACCTCCTGATTCTTCGTATATGTATATATATACAATTATAGCCTACAGACCATAGAATCAAGAGATGACTGTCTCTGATTTCTGGGACTGTCTTGACGGCCAAGCGGTAAAACTCGATCGATGGGGAGGTCGAGTAGCAGCAGGGGAACAAACAGAGCCCAATAATCCATAAGGTGGGGATTGAGGCTCTGCCAGAATTCCCATCCCAGCAATAAACCATCGGAGATAACTCAAAACTCAGAGCACGAAAACAGCTTAAGAGTTCAACAGATAACATCGAAGGCAGAGAGGGGAAGATTCAGACATCACCCGCTTGATTGGGTGGCCATATCATCGCATTCCACTACTTACATCGTTCATAGAAAGAAAGGGGAACAACTAGAAAGGGAGACAAAGAAACCCATCAGCCTCCAATATATCTGGCCGGAAACCGGAGAACTGGCATACATCGAGATTACATATAGAGAAGACGATTCCGAGAAGAGAGAAAAAAAAGGATAACATCCCCAACAAGGAAATACAAGCAAAGAGAAAGAAAAAACGGATATACATCAGAAAAAGAGAAGAAAGGAGAAAAATGGGGGGGGGGGGAGGGCGGAGCATTGACTCCTCTCCCTTCCCCTTTAGCAGACCTTCCCCTTCTTCTCTCGACCTCTCAGCAGCCGCCGGTTTCTGGAGCTGGGTGTGGACTTCTCTCTTCCTTTCTTTTGTTTGTGGCTATCTTCTCTTCTGTTCTCTTTCTCTATGTGTCTATTTTTTTTTCTCCCTTTTCTTTGGAGAGAAAAGGGGCTTTTATAGCAGAACCCCCCCCTCTCCCTTCTCGGCATGATCACCTCGGCGCGCCTTTTGTGAAGAGAAGGGGGCTTCTCGGCGCGCCTCAATCGAAAGCAGGAGGCTTCCCGACGCCAAATGATGTAGCTTCCTGACGCCCCTCCCCCACATGGGCTTTGGGCTCCCGGCGCCACACTGGCGAGCCCGTTTAGGGCTTTAATGCTTTAATTTCTTATCATCAATAGACTTCATCTGTTAGAGACGCCTAATCTGCCTTTTCATTTACCAGTCCTTCGAATCTGTCAGGACAGGCGAAGGTCCCTTAGTTGATGGGTTGACATAGTCTTATCAGAATATTTCTGGAGATTTTCATCAGTCAATAGACTGCAATTCTTCATCAGTACTGCCATCTGAGAGACGACAATACCGGACATCGGCTTGAACGGGAAGGGCTTCAGCCGGATGACAATTTCGGTGATGACTCTTCTGTGGTTCTGGTTTTGCAGGAATTCCTGGGATCTTCATGTCTGATTTAATCTTCTATTTCGGTCTCATCTTTGTCCTTGATTATATTTCAGGTGTCAACAAATGCCCCCCACTTGCAGGTGGCGGGAATGCAGGATAAGTGACACGGTGCCTGCAGGTGTATAATTCAGTTTTCTTTAATCTTCATCCTGACAACTTCACTGTCTGACGCAGCTTTAGTGACGGCTCCATTGCATTCTTCTCTTTGTTCTTCATACTTTCTGGCAACTTCATTTTTTATCAATAGTTTCAGGCGGTCTCTTGGTGCACGGGGCTTGGTTCTTGACTAGCAAACCTTCCCGGCGTGAAAGCATCAAGTTCCTGGCGCAAGAACCTCTCGGCACGCCTTTTGGCCGAAGGGAGCTCTCGGCCTGCTCGTCTTGGCGGGTGGTTCTCGGCGCGGGGCTTCATGGCTTCTCGGCGCGCCATTGTTTAGAGGAGGGGGGCTCTCGGCACTGCTTCTCGGCGCGCCTTCTGTGAAGAGAAGGGGGGGTTCTCGGCGCGCATTTGACCGCGCCGAGAACCTCTTCGCTCGGGGCTCCTATTTAAGGCGTCGAGTCCTTTTATCTCCTCATTCTTCACCGTCTCTTCTCTCTCTTCAACCTCTTTTCATCGGCGCGAGCCTCTCCCCCTCTCGGCCGCTCCGTTTTTCTTCCCGTCTGCATATACTTCGCTCGGTAGGACATTGTTTTGGGGATTAAATCCCTTTTGTTTCCGGGATCACTCTCTCTTGGTGGGTGACTCCCTATCTTCTTTGGGCAGACCCTGAATAAGGGGAGGTGTTGCCGAAAATTTCATAGGGTTTCATTATTACAATCTTTATAGGACTGTTTCTTATTTTGAGACTTTCATTCACATCTTTTCTTCGGCTGCAGACACTACAATGGCTTCCAGTTCTGCTGCTACATCTTCTGGAGCTGTTGGGGCGAGCTCGTCAGCGCAGCCAGACATATCACGGGCTGTAGTAAACTGGCTGAACGTGCATAACCTGGACTTCGGATATGACAAGATTGCCACCGTTGACGAATCTTCTGATTCTGAGACGGATACAGTATCAACATCCAGGGTATATTCCACTGCGACGGAGACATGCTTCAGACGGGGCAACAACTATCGACCGGATCTTCCGAAGGACCGCCACTTGATGGCGTTCATCCGAACTTTCACAGTGGGTGGCATGCGAGACTATCGGATAGCACGTGCAGTCGAAGCTGCCATCCTTGCCGAACGAGACAGCCTGAAGGAGTCAGTGTATCGCGGCAAGGCCATCTATCTTCCCGGGGAGAAGCGTGACTGGGACGCCCTCCTCGGTATATCAGAGCTGGAGTCGGAGAAGAAAATGCTGACCCGGGCCCCGGAATTTACACCCGCTCGGTGGGACAATGCTAGCGGCCGAGTTCACAAGGAAAAATCCGGCTACGGTCTATTCTTGGCACCGATAAAGTGGGGGTACCGAGAAGAACCCTTTGTGTTGAATTGTTCGGCCGTCCAGTTCAAGTATCAGCTAGCTGCTGGTTGGTTCGGAGACGCCAAGATAACCGACGCCCACTTATTCCGAGTTGGAGCAGTGGAATTCACTGAGTTTGTTTTGAAGGAATACGCCCCGCTGATGATCAGAGCCGGGGTATACCACAGTATCTTTGCTTCTAGATTCCGCTATCCCATATCCCGCGGATTATGCTGTGGAATGTTCGAAGTATTCTGCCCTTTGTTCAACATATTTTATACATCAGAGGGTGAAACATCTCTCGACCTCTGGAGTTTATCACAGCTTTCTGGTCTGCCCATTGACGGTGAGCCTTATGAAGAGGTCTGTTTGGAAGATTATGAAAAGGACAGCTCTGATGGCGAAGGCAGGTACTCACTTGGCTACTCGTACCGATACTTAATGAAAGCCTATCGCTCCATCTGTTTGGCTCATAGTAGAGGATCCTCCAAGGGTTACCATCCTCGAGAGAAAGGTAGCAAGCTAAGGGTCCGGGTAGGACAGTGGATTCAGTATTTCTTCGACGGTCCTTTAAAATATGCAGACTTCCCTTCTATGGGTCCGGTTGCCAGCAAGCAGATAAGGGCTCCTCGTTACAAATCAGCGCTGCCGTCTTCCTTGCGCCGTATAGGCAAAGATGGTCCGAACCCGGCAGGGGTGGACCCTATCACACATTGCGCGGCTTATTTCACATTCTGGCTGTGCACCTTCGCTCTCCCTCAAGGGGACGAGACGATCATCCGGCCGGAAGCCATATATCCGGCTTGTCAAATGGCCTGGGGGATGAGGTTGTCACTCTGCCCAGTGGCTTTGTGTTTAATCTACAAATCTCTGGGGGATCTGTACAAGCATCGGACTCCCCGCTCTTTGAGGACCGTGGGTCCTTTTCACTTCTTCAATGCCTGGGTCTGCAGTCTGTTTCCTGAGTTGGCTCCTAGAACTCTGCAGGCAGATACAGTATTACCCAGAATGATTGAATTTGCCAGTGCTGAACCCGGCTCTTTCTCTGATCAGTTGTTCAAAATAAGGGGCCGACTGATAAGGGTACCAGTAGACGCCCCTGGCAGCATCCATTTCTGGAGCTTGGCAGCAGGTTCAGCTCCTTTGGTTCACCCTCAAAGAGAATGCAAGATGGAAGAGGTAGAGACCTATGTTCACCCTGTCTCAGGGGCTAATGCTGTTCGGTCTATTCTGGAGCCGGAGCTGGTCAGGTGGGCCATGGCCATCCGGCCTAGTGTTTTAGTTTTCAGAAAGGGCGGCTTGCTTCTTCTGGAACCATACTACCCATTCCGCTTTGGGAGGAATTTCGGTTATGACCAGCATATCCCTACATCAGTCGCTCAGTTTCCCCTGGATAGTCGGGCCAAGCATGGGTCCACCATCGTCGGTGACGGACGGTTGTGGTGGGATTTCTTCCATCGCCAGGATGGCGCAACGTTCAGAGTTCCGACTGTTTCCAACCGTGTTCCCCGTGTTACATCAGAGTACATCAAATGGTGGAACATTCGGACCAGTTTTTATAGGGATGGTAGGGGTGCATTCTGGGACGTGGCCGAGCGTTCTTTCTTGAAACAACAGCCCGGGCCAGTATTTGACATCCCCGAGGCCCACCTGAAAAGGGTTTATTCACAGCACCCGAGGGAGGCAGAGAACTATCTGACCCAGCGTCGGGTTTTGAAAGAAGAAGGCTCTGAGCCGCCCTCTCCTGTCTTTGCTGCTATTAATGAAGACACCTTTATGAAGAACTTGAAACATCTGTGCCATGTGGGGGGCGCTCGTCTGGAGGCGCAACAGTACCCATTCCCTGTTGAAGAGCCGCTCCCGACAGTAGTCCCTTGGAGGGGTCCGACAGATAGATTTCATCCCTACAGGACATTTGTACGCAAGGAAGATAGGACTCAGACGTACTACAAGCACATATCATGGCTGTTTATTCTACTGAATGTACATGGGTTATCTGCAGAAAGTCCGATAGCCGGCATCTTGAATAAGCCATTGTTCATTTCCTTTCATTATGTCGACGGCTGGGGCATGGACCACCTCGACTTATTCCGATGTCTTGACTTCCGCGGTCATAGCGACCTAGCCGCCTTAGTGGAGAAGTGCCAGACAGTTGGTGATGTCTGCTGGCTCGTCAAGGAGGCTGCTTCCCGCTCCAAGGAGGTGGCTTATCTGTATTGGCCACTTTCTGTCTTTTATGACGGTCTAGCAGGTATGACCTTTCTTCTATGACTGTAGTGCCTTCCGCTCAGTGTTGAACTTTGCATTCATTGATTTCGCTGCTTTTCTTCTGTCTGCAACAGACAGACCAGATATAAAGCGACAGGGACTTTATAGAAAGATCATTGCACAAGCTGAGAAGCCTGCTCATTTTGAAGTCCCTGCAGCAGCGCCGACTACCACTCCCTTGCCTCCGGGCAAAAAGAGAAAGACTTCGGCGGTTAAGGTTGCAGTCGTAAAGGCCAAGAAGGCTAAGACAGCTTACGCCCAGCAACCGGACTTGACAGCGACGGACACCGGGACCCCTCTCCCTGATATCCCTTCGTTTGATGAATTTGCATCCGAGAGGGAGGCCGCCCAGGCATCTGCTGAGGGTAACATTACCAGCTTGGAGCTACTTCTTTCATTCTCTTCTTTGCTGAATCTGAAAGGGATCTCCGGATATCTGACCACTATTTTGTACAGCCCAAGAGCAAGTTGCGGCGCTCCCTGACGCGGACACTAGACTGCCTTCTCCTACGCCGGCCAGCGAAGTAGAGGGTAAGTGTGTTTTCTCATCTTTTCTTGTGCATTTCAGCTATTTTTTCTGTCATTTATTTCATGGACCTTTTGCTACAGTGACAGCTGGAGAGGAGACCAGAGTCATAGCAGCGGGAGGAGATGTGTTTCAGCCACAGGAGGGTTACAAAGCGCAGACAAAACGGGAGATTGTCACCACAAGGCACATAGTTACCCGGTCCACCTCCCGGCATACTTCAAAGATTACCGCCCAGCCCGTGGACAGCGTGGAAAGATCTTCTAGTAGTTCCGCGACTGCCTCTGATGCAGAGGAAGAAGAGGCGGGCTTTAGCGATAGCGAGGCGGAGGGTATCTTCAAACCAGAGGCCCCATCCGTATGTACTGACATTGTTCCGCTATTCACCCCCTCCAAACTGCTGGTGCTGTCTTCTGAGGAGGAGCTACAGGAAGAGTTTGCCGGCCTGGACACCGAGGCAGATATAACCCCTCCCTTTGTTGCTTCAGCAGCGGAGCTTTCCTCTCCCCTGCACTCCTTTGAGGATATCGGCGTCACATCAGGAGTGAGTATCTTCTCCTTCTCCTCCCCGGTTTCCCTTTTATTTGCTGTTTGATGTTGTATTGATCTGTTCACAGGAACCCGCTGTTGCTAGCCCAGTAACGATTGCAGCCTTTGAAGCCACTCCGTCTGATGCCTTGGCCATCATCCCTGTTTCATCAGCAACCTGTGCAGGCATTTCTGAGATTATTCGCCCCGTGCCGGTGAGGATACAGTCCTCCACGGACCTGGCATTACTGGACTTGGGAACCTCGGGGGATAGTTCGGCTCTGATCAGGGTCTTGGATTTCAGAGCTGAAGCGGACCCAGCTAGGGGTTCCGCCTTTGTAGCGGCCGCGGTGATGACCATTGCGCCCGAATCAGCAATTCCTATAACAGCAATTATGGAGATTGAACCCCGGCCTCTTCGGGCTGTAGTCCCTGCGGTCTCAACGCTGAAAGGAACAGCCGTTGAAGAAGAGATGGAAGAAGGAGAGGCAACGGATACAGAGATGGAACTATTGTCCATAGCTGGCCCAGAATCAATCTCCATGGGTTCAGGGTTTGAGGAGGAGGTGGCCCGATAAGAGAATGTTGAAGACGCGGGCACTGCACCAGGGACCCGCGAAGCAGCCGCTCCAGCACTCATTAGCTCTTCCTCTCCGAGCATTCAAACAACAGTCCTCGAGGAGATGGAGGTAGAAGGCCCCTTAGCTCCGCAAGAGATCACAGAGAAGGTTCAGTCGGCATCTTCAGCAGATCTCCCGTCTTCTTCCTCCCAGCCGGATGTCGCATTATGGACAGACATTGACAGTGAGGTGACTTTTGCAGTAACCCCCTCTCCCTCCCTCGGCTTTGCTTCATCTGAGAGCTTCGTCTGGCAAAATCTGGACATGCTGCGCCAGCTAGTGGAGTCCCAGCCCGGACTGACTTATCTGCAGTTGAAAGAGATAGCCGAGCGTTTCACCGCTGGTCTGCAGGCGATGGGCTGTCCCCTGGAAATATGGGCCCAGCGGGTTCTGTTGTTATTGAAATTTGTACATCGCCGGGATTTCTTGGCGCATATTATGTCTGACAGACTGGCAGCTTTGAAGTTGCAGAAGATAGAGTGCAAATCTGAGCTGGAGAAAATGAACTCTATTCTTCAGGAGCGCCGATGCCAACTGCAGTCTTTGGCACAGCGGGAGCAATTCGTGCGCAGCCGGATAACCGTTCTAGAGGCTGAACTGGCTGACCTCCGAGCTGAACTGCCGCAGATAACAACTTCTCGGCCGCAATTCGCGGAAGAAGTGGCTCTGTTGGAGGGGCAGGTAGCATCTTTTCAGGACGAGTCTGCTCGGCTACAGGAGGAGGAGGCTCGTCTCCATGAGTTGGGGGCTGCTCCGTATGTGGGTCTTCTGGCCTTCGAGGACATATTCCGGCGCCAGTGAACATCCGTTCTCCCCTTTTGTAATACAATTCCCCCTCAGGGGCTCTTATTGTACTCTTCTTTTTTATTCAGTGGAAAGGGATCTTTACACTAGTCTCATATGTGGCTGTTCTTCACTTATCGCATTACAATTACTTCCTGGCGATTTGGCAGCGGTTTTAGCAATCCCCAAGCGAATAACCCGTACTTAGCAGGAGAGCGTCCACCCTTTCAGAGAAAGGATGCGGGACTCGCTCCACCGCGTGACGGTATCCGGAGGGTGCTTAAACCGAATTTTGTAGGTAGTTGAATGAAAAAGGTTTAGAGTATCATCTGGAACAAACGAATGGTTCATCCCGGATAGGTTTCAGAACCGATCGGGACAATGTGCCGATCGACCAGTGGCTGATTTTATCATCGGTATTGGTTTTATATCGATGCAACGAAGTTGTATAGGTTTCATCAGAATAGACGTGATGTCTAAACTGGGTAAGCTTTATCGCATGTGGGACGTGAGAGCATATGTGGTTTTCATCAGGAAAGACGTAAGGTCTAACCTGGACAGGTTTCATCATTGATCGGATGAGGTGCCGGTCAATCAATAGCTGGTTTCATCATCGATATTGGGTTTATATCGATGCAAAGAAATTTTATAAGTTTCATCAGAATAGACGTAAGGTCCAAACTGGATAGGGTTTTATCATTGATCGAGCAAGGTGCCGATCGATCAATAGCTGGTTTTATCATCGATATTGGGTTTATATCGATGCAAAGGAATTTCATAAGTTTCATCAGAATAGACGTAAGGTCTAAACTGGATAGGTTTCATCGTTGATCGGGCAGTGTGCCAGTCGATCACTAGCTGGTTTCATAAGAGTGGTGATGGGTTTTATCGTCGGTGGGACTTTGAAAGGGGCCTGAAGACTTTATCAGGGCAGACGTAAGGTCTGTCCTGCGAGGGTTTTATCGCTAACCGGACAAAATGCCGAGCGACAAATGGAAGGCTTCTTGTGAATAGCGGGAGATGAAGGTAGCATGTCATTGGCATGGAATTTTTTTTTTTAAAAATTACCACATTACTGACCCAAGCGCCCTTTCGGGTTTTCGTCGGAGCCAGCCCCCTCTTGCTTTTGCCCACGCGCCCTTTCGAGTTTTCACGTGGCGGGGTACCCGATTTTGTCTGCAGCGCCCTTTCGGGTTTTCACCACAGCTGGGTTTTGGCCCTTTTTGCCCTTGTTCAGATTGCCCGAACAAGTCTGGCGGAGCATCTCTATTTTTAGCCCCATTTTATCTTTCTTCTTTTTTTGTTGCACTAGGACTTTGGCTTTGCACGTTGTCAAACCACGTGCTCAACTTGTGTATGCGTCATCATTGATGTGGGTGTTGACATCAACGCAAAGGGGTATAGGGTTTCATCGTTCACCCAGGCAGAAGGCCTGGGTCGACTTGAGTGTGTTTCGTGGCTTAGGCGCGAAGCCATTCGCCGGGAGCATGACTGTAATTGTTAATGTGGAGATTAACATTAACGCAAAGGAACAAGATTTCATCATCTATCCAGACGGAAGGTCCAGATTGACTTGAGGATGTGTGTAGCAGCTTAAGCACGAAGCCGCTTGCTGGAGATGCAGGTTTTATCGTTAATGTGGGGTTTTAACATTAACGCAAAGGAATGTGATTTCATTATCTATCCAGACGGAAGGTCCGGGTTGGCTTAAAGAAATGTGGGTAGCAGCTTGGGCACGAGGCCGTTCGCTGGGAATGTAGGTTTCATCGTCAATGTGGGGTTTAACATTAACGCAAAGGAATAGGATTTTATCATTGACCCAGACGGAAGATCCAGATTGATTTGGGGAAATATGTTGTGTTTTTATCAGAGCAAACGGAAGGTCTACCCTGGATGGGTTTCAACATCGATCAGGCAATGTGCCGCTCCACCAGTAGCTGATTTCATCATCGGTATTGGGTTCATACCAATGCAAGGATTTCATAGGTTTCATCGGGATAGATGTAAGGTCTAAGCCGGCTAGGTTTCATCGTTGATCGGGCAGTGTGCCAATCGATCAATAGCAGGTTTCATCATCGGTATTGGGTTCATACCAATGCAAGAATTTCATAGGTTTCATCGGGATGACGTAAGGTCTAAGCCGGCTAGGTTTCATCGTTGATCGGGCAGTGTGCCAATCGATCAATAGCAGGTTTCATCATCGGTATTGGGTTTAAATCGATGCAAGGATTTCATAGGTTTCATCGGGATAGACGTAAGGTCTAAGCCGGATGGGTTTCATCGTTGATCGGGCAGTGTGCCAATCGATCAATAGCAGGTTTCATCACGGTGAGACATATGATAGGTTTCGTCAGAATAGATGTAAGATCTAAACTGGGTAGGTTTTACTGTGGTGGGTCTCAGACAGAAAGTGGAAGGGTTTTATCGGAACAGACGGAAGGTCTACTCCGAGATGGGCTTTAGCATTGATCGAGACGATATGCCTCATGACCAACGGGGTTTCATTATCGGTGGGACATGCGGTGGATGTGCTGCCGAAGGAGATTCATGAAGTGAACTTTTTGTGTTACCACATTACTGACCCAAGTGCCCTTTCGGGTTTTCACCGGAGCCAGCCCCCTCTTGCTTTTGCCCACGCGCCCTTTCGGGTTTTCACGTGGCGGGGTACCCAATTTTGCCCGTAGCGCCCTTTCGGGTTTTCGCCACAGCCGGGTTGTTTGCCATTTTTGCACTCGTCCAAGATGTTTTAGACAAGTCCGGCGGGGCACCTCTATTTTAAGCCCCATTTCTTATCATTTTTTTTTATTTCTCTTTTTTTTTTGAACTCGTATAAGAGGAGGATATTGAGAGAGTCGACTAGGGCACAAGGCCTTGCGCCGAGAAAAGGCTTATTCGTTAGCAAGAAGGTAATGCTAGCGCAAAGGACAGATTTGAGCCGATTCGGGCGTAGGACCGGCATTGGCGATGTTATTTATTATATGCGAGCTCGGCCAGGGCAGAGTACCGCTAAACTGAGGTGTGGATAACTCGATCAGGGTGGAGTACCACTAGACCAAGATAAGGGTAGCTCGGTCAGAGCAGAGTGCCTCTAGACTAAGATATAAGTAGCTCGGCCAGGGCGGAGTGCCACTGGACCAAGGGGAAGGTAGCTCGGTCCGGGCGGAGTGCCACTAAACCAAGGTAAAGGTAGCTCGATCAGGGCGGAGTGCCACTAGACCAAGTTTGAGGTAGCTTGGTTAGGGCGGAGTGCCACTAGTCCAAGGGTGAAGGTAGCTTGGTCAGGGCGGAGTGCAAGTTTGAGGTAGCTCGGTCAGGGCAGAGTGCCGCTAGACCAAGGTGGATAGAGCTCATCGAGGGCGGAGTGCCATTCATTGATGTGGGGTGAACATCAACGCAAAGGAGAGTAGGGCTTCATCATGCAATTCAGACGGAAGGTCCGAACTGAAGTTGGTGGACGGCGGCTTGGGTATGAAGCTGTTTGCTGGGAATGTGGATCTCATCGTTGGTGCGGGATAGACATCAACGCAAAGGAAAGTGGTTTCATCGTCTACTCGGACGAAGGGTCTGAGTGACGTCGCTGTGTAGCAGCTCAAGCATGGGGCCGTTCACTGGGAAATGTGTGCATAAGTTCTATCGTTGATGTGGGGTAGACATCAACGCAAAGAAGGATGATGTTTCTTCATGCAGTCCAGACGGAAGGTCTGAACTGATGCTGACTGGTAGCAGCTTAGGCACGAAGCCGTTTGCCGGAGGGGTAGATTCATTTAACAGGGACGAAGGGTCCAAGTTAAAGGAGTAAGCCGGCCGATCTTGTTAATGATGACAAGGGCCGAAAGATTGTTGGACAGGACTTCCGGTGGGACTTCATGATGATCGTCCTTCTCGGAGTTTTATTAGGAAGGGTGAAAAAGGGAACTTTAAATTACCACATTACTGGCTTAAGCGCCTTTTCGGGTTTTCGCCGAAGCCAACCCCCTCTTGCTTTTGCCCACGCACCCTTTCGGGTTTTCACGTGGCGGGGTACCCGATTTTGCCTGCAGTGCCCTTTCGGGTTTTCACCACAGCTGGGTTTCGGCCATTTTTTTGCCCTTGTTCAGAATGCCCGAACAAGTCTTGGCGGGACATCTCTATTTTTTTAGTCCCATTTTTTTTTCAACACCAGGAAGAGTAGGGTTTTATTATCTAATCCGGACGAAGGGTCCGAATAGGGCTTCATCATCTGATTGTCATCAGTCTTGATTTATCTGTTCATTCGCCACTTCCCCAGCAGGCAGTGGTGCAGCATGATAGAGTTTCAGATGCTTCCCATTGAGTGGCGAGAACTGAATTTCCCCTCGATGGTTGACAACCACGTAGGCTCCACCTCGTAGACCCTCTGGATTACGTATGGACCCAGCCAGTTAGCAGCAAGTTTGCCTTTTGGATTGGAAGCCATGACTTCCCTTTTCTTGACCATGACCAGGTCTCCTTTCTTGAATTCCCGCCCCTTGACGAGCTTATTGAAGGCATTTGCCATGCGGGCTTGGTACATCTGGATATTCTTCTGGGCTTGCAGACGCTTCCCCTCCAGTTCAGCCAGTTCTTCAAGTCTCCTTTCAGCATTGGTTTGTTCGTCACGAACTAAGCCATGCTGGACTGCAATCCTGAGTGACGGTACCTCCAGCTCTATAGGGACTACTGCCTCGGAGCCGTACACCAGTGAATAGGGTGAGCAACCCGTGGGGGTTTTATAGACGGTGCGATATGCCCATAGTGCTTCATACATCTTCTCACCCCAGTCCTTTTTGTTAGAACTGACGACCTTGGCCAGCAGGGTGCATAGTGTCTTATTGAAGGCTTCAGCCAGTCCATTTGCTTGTGGATTGTAAGGAGTGGAGGTCCTCCATTCAATTCTGTACTTCTCGGCAAGCCGATATATCTTCTGGTTCTTGAAGTGGCTTCCATTGTCAGAAATTATTCGGCTGGGGACCCCGAACCGGAAGATGATATTGTGCTTGATGAATTTGGCAACCAACTCACCAGTCACTTCTCTGAGTGCTACTGCTTCTGCCCACCTGGAGAAGTAGTCTGTTATAGCTAGGATGTACTTATGTCCAGCTGAGGAAGTCGGTAGTTGCCCGACCACATCGATTCCCCACTGAGCAAAAGGCCAGCTGGGAATTGTAGGGTGTAGAGCTACAGGGGGCCTTCTGGGTACAGTGGCATGCTCCTGGCATTTCTGGCATGACTTTGCAAACTGGCAACAGTCTTCAAACATAGTGGGCCAATAATAACCCAGCTTCTTGATTTCAATCTTCATCTTAGGCCCAGCCTGGTGTGCCCCTGCTGTCCCAGCATGTATTTCTTTCATTGCTTGCCAAGCTTCTTCAGTAGATAGGCAGCGAAGCAAAGTCTTCTTGCGGGCGTCCGCCATGATTCGGAACAGAGTTCCATTTCTGCATTCATAAGAATCTTTGATCCTTGGGAGTTTCATTCTCTCTTCTTTGTTCTTGGGCAGCTGTTGGTGTAGGAACCACTGCAGTAGGTGTTGTCTCCAATCAGACGCCTGGACTTTGTCAACGGCATCAATCTCATATTCTTCAGGACACGCTTCCAGCATGCTGGGGACTTGCCGCCTGTTCATGACAATAATGTTGAGCGTCTCATCTGGTGGGACTGATAGTGAGCTGGCCAGCTTTGCCAGTGCATCAGCTTGAGCATTGTGTCCCCGACCCACATGATTGAGCTCAATGTGGTAGAAATTCGCCATGAGGCGTATAGCCTTTTGATAATAGGGGTTCAATTCTAGCTTTCGCACTTCGAATTCTCCCTGTATTTGTTTTATCACTAACATTGAGTCACCGAATGCCTGAAGCATCGAATACTCATACTGAGGGCGACCTGGAGACCAATTATCAGAGCTTCATATTCAGCTTCATTGTTGGTGCAGGGCTTATTTATAGAACAGGAGGTGTGCAACACTTCTCCTTCTGGCGATTTCAGCACAATACCGGCCCCTGCATGTATTCTTGTTTTCCCACTGGAATCAGTTTCTGTTCTTGATGCCCCATCAAAGTATAATTGCCACATGATTGGCTGGGTTTGACAGGCTTCGAGCACTTCATCATCAGGGAGCTCGGTCTCGAGCATAGCGCTTTCTGGTACAGGGTGCTCTGCAAAGAAATCAGCCACAGCCTGGCCCTTTATAGCCCTTTGAGGTATATAGATGATGTCGAACTCCATCAGAATCACAGCCCATTTGCCTAGTCGACCCTTGAGTGCCGGCTGAGTCAATATATATTTGAGCGGATCTGCTGCAGATATCAATCTGATTTCATGTGACAGCATATAGTGTCGGAGCTTCTTAACAGCGAAAACCAGTGCCAAGCAAGTCTTCTCTATGTAAGTATAGCTTTCTTCAGTCCTGATCAACCTTCTGCTAAGGTAATATAAGGCTTGCTCCTTTCCATCTTCATTTATTTGAGCTAACATTGCCCCCAGCGAACAATGCGTGGCTGCTATATAGAGGATTAAAGGGCTGCCCTTGACTGGTGCCCCCAATACTGGAGGGGTCTTGAGGTATTCCTTCAGCTTTTCAAAAGCCTCTTGGCATCCGTCGTCCCACATGAACGGCACATCTTTCATCATGAGCTTATGAAAGGGGTGGCACCGACCCGACAGGTTTGATATAAATCGTCGGATGTAGGCCAGACGCCCTTGCAGAGATCTTAGCTCAGACAGATTCTTCGGTGGAGGGAGCTCTTGAATAGCCTTGATCTTGGACGGATCAATCTCAATACCCCTGTGCCGGACAATAAATCCAAGGAATTTTCCGCTGGTCACGCCAAAGGCGCACTTCATAGGGTTCATCTTCAGCTCATATTTTCGCAACCTTTGGAACACTACCCTCAGGTCCTGCAGATGATCTTCTTTCTTTCTGGTCTTCACCACCAGGTCATCAACATAGCACTCCACTTTCTTGAAGAGCAAATCGTCAAAATTTTTTGTCATGGCTCTTTGGTAAGTAGCGCCGGCATTCTTAAGGCCGAACGACATTCTTTTGTAGTGGAATATCCCTTTTGGAGTGCGGAATGCAGTGTGTACTCTGTCTTTTTCAGCAATCCAAATTTGGTTGTATCCGGATGAACCGTCCATGAATGACAGGGCTTCATGACCAGTGGTTGCATCAATCATTACTTCAGTAATTGGTACTGGGAAATCATCCTTCGGACAAGCCTTATTAAGGTCTCGGAAATCAACACATATTCTGATCTGCCCATTCTTCTTCTTTACGGGGACTATGTTCGCCAGCCATGTAGTGTACTGATTTTCTTCGACGAAGCCAACATCAATAAGCTTGTCGACCTCTTTATTGATTTGGTTGATCAGCTCAGGTCGCATCCTCCTGGGCGGTTGTTTTACGGGGTTGGCTTCTGGATTAATCGCCAGCAGGTGTTGTGCTACATCGGGGTTTAACCCTGGCATTTCATCATACGTCCAAGCGAAGCAGTCTTTGAACTCCCTCAGGAATTGTATGTAACGTTCTCGGACCTTTGGTTCCAGCAGAACACTGAGAAAGGTTGGCCTTGGTTCCTCCTCTGTCCCCAAGTTTACTTCCACGAGCTCATCAACGGTGGCCTGGCCACCATCTTCAACTTCGGGCGGAGCCTCTTGCAAATCGACGAAGCCCCCCGGGATATAGTTTTCTTCAGTTTCAGAATTCTCTAATTCTTCTTGTCGGACCTCGGCCAATGATGACTCATCATACAGGGCAGAAACCATGTGGCTTTGTTCAGCCTGACCATGGGACATGACCGGCTCCGTGTAAGGCTCAAAGATTAGGTCTTCCACTTCCAGAGGCCTTGCTGGCGTAGATTCCTCTGGGGAATTTATATTCTGCAGAGCTCGAACTTCTTCCAGAATACGTTCAAACTCTAAGCATTCTCTTGTATCATTAGAAATCCGGTCTTCATCCGGGGTTCCCGTGTCAAACTTTGCTTCGGCCTGGAACAGGTCTTCCTTGCAAGACAGTTCCTCCCAGCACCGGCATACATTTGCTTCATCAGACTTTTCTGCCTCGGGCTGGTTATTGGAAGGCCCATCATCCGGTATAGACTGATATATAATCTCTTCATCTTCTGAGGGGTAATCATCATAGCCCATCCCATGAGGATCTTTATGTGAAAAGAAGGCGGAGATGACATCTACCTCGGCCTCATAGTATTCTTGTAGAGTGTAGCCCAATCCCGGGTGTTGGGTGATCTTCATTAGTTCCTTATTATTCTGAGGCGGATCCCAAAGCTCTTGGAATGCTTTCTTCTGGGCAACGGGCTGCAGTGAAGGCATCTGAAGTTTGGAGAACATCTGCGAGACCCGTTGTGTGGTGTAATCCAAGCCTGTGATTGGCACCATTCGGCTTGTGGATTCTTCCGGAATCATGCAGTCCTGATCGTCCTCCTCAACAGGCTCCCCGGTGTAGAATATGATGGGAGGCTCGCAGAAACGAGGGACCTCCATAATCTTGAGTGGCAGCACTGTCTGGCATTCCAAACTGGCGACTGGCTTAACCAGCCCTTCCGGTACCCTGACTTGTGCATATTTTTCTTTCATCTCTTCATCAGTATCATCGGGATGAATGCTTGGAGGTGTGATCCGTGCAAAATCCCCAACATGAGAGATATGGGATACCTCATGCTTCTTGACACAGCCCCGTGGTGGCGGCGGAGACCAATCCTCTGTCTTCGCTACCGACTTCTCTTGACTAGTCACAGTTTCTTTCTTCTTATCTTTTTGCAGCATGTCAGCATAATAGGATGCATCGAGCATATGGCACTCGAAGACTTCAAAGGGGTGCAAATCTGCGAAGACCCTTTCTTCTTTGCCATCATGACAGTACTTAATGCACTGATGCAGTGTGGAAGGCACTATTTGGTACTCATGCAACCACGGTCGCCCCAACAAGGCCTTGTATGTGGTGTTGGAATCGATCACATAGAATCGCACCACAGTAGTGAGGTCCCCCAGGGTGAGGTTGAAATCTGCTACCCCCAAAGGTGTCTCACACTTCTGGTTAAAGCCAGCAATCTTCATGTCCCTGACCTTCGTGAGGTGCATATCAAAATAATATTTCTGATAGATGCGGTATGGCAGAATATTTACAGCAGCCCCTGGATCTACCAGTATCCGGCTTAATGGCTGACAGTTGAGATGTCCTCTCATGTATAGTGGCCTGTTGTGGCTGGGATTTGGAATCAACATGTCATCTTCAGTGAAAGTGACTGTCGGCCCAGAATTAACCTCTGTCAGTAGTGCTTCATACTGTGCTGGTGACTGTAGGGCATCAATAATTGCTTGGCGGGCATCCTCGCTCAAGGAAAGGATTTCCCATATAGAGAATCTGGTAGGGAGCTTCTTCAGCATTTTCATAATTCGGCTGCCTACCCGGACATTGGAGAGCCGCATTTCTTCTGCCCAGCGGGGCTTTGGAGGTTCCCCAGGTGCTTGCGGCATTGCCTGCCCGCTTCTTGTCTCAGTTCCTTGGTTGGTTTCTTGAGGGACTTCTTCTGGAAAGACGGCCCTTGATGTTGCTGGATAACCTTTTTCTTCTTTCTCACCCTGCCTAGGCTTCAGAGCCGTTGGCTGCTGGTGCTTGTTACTTCTGGCTGGAGCAGTTTGTACTGGCTTTTCGCCCTCTAAACTGGATAAAAATTCAAGGAATGACGGAGCTCCATCCCCTTTCTTCTCTTCTTGGTATAGACTGGCAGGAGGAGGGATCTGGACACCTCGCATTTCAGGCTCCGGTATCTGATAGGGTTGCTCTCCCCTGAAAATGATATTATGATTGGCGGGCGGGGGACGTCCCCATCTTCTCCCAGAACGGGTAGCATGTGCCGAGGTTGAAGCTTCAGCATGGTTGGCTTCCAATGGCGTGGCCGATGCCTCTGTATCATCATCCTCCCCAGGCAAGGTGAACAGCACCGAGAGTGTATTGCAGTGTACTGTCATGACCTTCTTTTTTCTTCTGTTCTGTGACTGCCTTTTCTTCTTCTGGTGCTTTGGCTTTGCTGGCCCCTGCCCCCAGAAGGGTTCAGTATCATCTTTCCCCTATTTTTCCTCTGGTTTTTCTTCAATGGTCAATTCTTCTAGCTGCTCCCAGAGTATGCAATCTTTCACCAGTAGGGGCTTTGGCTCAGTCTGTTCATATTCGTCGAGCCCGTTGATGTACAGTTGGAGGCGTTTTGCCTCCGGACTTATTTCTTTTTGTGTGGGAAGCGGAGTCTGTCTCCTCTGATTGTAGGTGGGGATTCAGATGACTGGCTGTGTCTCAGCTAGATGCCAAATCGGTTTTGCTGGGGGTGTACCTGTCTCTGGAGTGGCATTCCGAATGGATGGTCCAGTTGTCCCGGCAACAGGTGTCCTCTTTCTGGTCTTCACCGGCTTCGTCTGCCACCCCTCCTGATCCCTAAATGGGGTAAGGAAGCATGCTTCATAAGTGCGCCTGGTGCATTCTTCAACAGCCTCTTCGGGCAATTGCTGATATACAGAAATCATATTTGCAGCCATCCTCATTGCTGGAGGTTCATGAGGGCGTGGAGGGTCCACCTGGTAATCTCCCAATTGCAGCTCACCCTTTTTGAACATACTTTCCATGACATCTTTGAAGACATAGCAGTTTTCTATAGTATGCCCCAGTCCCCGGTGATATGGACAGAACAGTGGGTCATCTTTCTTCGCTGCATCAGCGGGTCTCTTCGGTTCGGGCAATGTTACTTTGTTGAACTTGTAAGCCCAATTGAACAGTGCACCTGTCTTATCTTTGGGGAATGAATATGCCTTCCTCATCTTATTTCTTAGGGAGACCTTTTCTTTCATTTCTGCTGGGCCTGCCGGCGGAGGAGCATCAGTTGCCTTGTTTTTTTCTTTCTGCTGTTCAAAGGTTTCGAAATCAACAGTGTTGGCCTCTGAATGCGGTGGCCGCCGATCAACAGCTTTCCCTTTTTGCATAGCAGGGACATTGGCGATCGGACGCTTAGATAGGAACGTCTCGACCTCTGCCACTATATTATTCAAACGGTCAAATGTCCTGACATCTGCCCCGATCATCTTTTCCAGCACTTCTCTTCTGAGATTCTGCTTGCATATCTGTACTGCATCTTCTTGATGGGGAGGTCGCCTGCATCTCATAGCCAGATTCCTCCATCTTTTTATATAATCCAGGGCGGTCTCATCTTGCTTCTGCCTGGATGCATATAGCTCAGCTATTGTGATTTCCCTTTCTGTAACATGAAATCTGTCTCGGAATTTCCGCTGCATATCGGGCCAGTCAGCTACCGACCCAGCTGGCAAGCTGGAGTACCATTCAAAGGCTAACCCTGTAAGGGACGAGCCAAAGAATTTCAGTAAATATGCTTCATCAGCTGCCAGGTCGCCCATAACTATAGTGTAATAGGCTATATGTTCTCTGGGAGAGCCTTGGCCGTTGAATTTTTCAAACTTCGGCGGCTTGCTGACGCCTGGTGGTAATCTCTTAGCAGCATAATGTGCAGGGTATGGTACTTTGTAGATGTCATAGGTACCAGAATCGTCCCCGACTTTCTCAGACAGCTTCATCTCAACAATCTTTTCTATCATCAGTTTATTTGCCACAACCGGATCCACTGGTTCTGGAAAGAAATATGCCTGCTGATGATTGAAAGGGGTCGTCATGACCGTTGTATGCAGCATCGGCTGAGACGCTGGCACAGCAGACTGTGTTTGAGAGGCAGAGGGCTGGGCTGCCACCTGTTGTGGAAGAGGCTGACTTGGCGCTCTGCCTTCACTATTCAAATGAGGAACAGCTGGGACGGCCACCTCGGTTGAGCTGGAAGTTTGTCCTGCCGGCTCGGCCTGCTTAGAAACAGGTGTCTGTTCATTTCTCTCATTCAACTGTCTTCTGAGAGACTCAATTTCCCGTTGGTACCTCATGAACATCATCTGGATCATGGGATCCATGGTGGCTGGAATTTGCATCTCCCCTGAAGTCCCTTCAGCGGGGTCTAAGAGAGGATTGTCTTCTTCTTCAGTAGTCACCACATTTACTGTCATCGTGGTGACTCTTCGGGCTTCATTGACGGCCGAGAGGTCGTCTTGATTAGCAGCTACTATCTTATCTTTCGCTGCCTTGCTTCTTCTTGTGATTGCACCCGGTCTGTGCGCCAGGTTGATCAACTCTTCTGGCTGATTTGGTAACATACCATATCTTCCGGCGACGCCGGCCATGTTGCAAGCAAGGATCTGCATTCTTCCTCTCTGCCTGCGAACTCTTCTCTTGACCTGTCCAGGATATGTCAGACGGTCAAATACGGACATTTTCTTTTCTTCTGTCTCTTCTTGGTAGATATCTTCATCATATCTGGCCCTGCGGCCATCTTCATAGTCATTGGAGTCAGAGGACGAAGCCTCCAGCATCACTCCTTCTCTTTCTTCTCCCTCCGCGGTGCCCAAGGCACGGGATAGTCTTTGTTGCCCCAGGGAGGAGTTCCCTAGGCAATGAAAGTAGTCTTGAACCACCCGGTTCATCTCTTCCCGACTCTGCCCTTGTAGCTCTGACCGGGGCAGTAGCCTCTCCTGAGTCTTCGGCTGATAGGCCAGCCTCGAGACTTGAGCAGCCAAGTACTCTGACCTGGGATATCTGAACACATCGGCCTGTCTAGCGCAGGCCCTGGATCTCTGCGGAGCAGCCATAGAAGCGACTTCATCCGCTCTTCCTTCGTCTCTCTTTCGAAAATCTCCGCCCCTCCTCCCGGGGTGAGCGACAGTAGCATCTTTCTCTTTCTTCTCCCATCTCCTGCCCCCGGTCCTGGGGCGGACGGCAGCAACATATTCTTCATCCCTCTCATGTCTCCTGCCCCCGGCCCTGGGGCGGATGGCACCAACACCCTCTTCTTGAGCTGGTGCCCAGCTCTGAATCTTCTTTGGCACCCAAACTTGTTTGAACTTGGTCGGCTTAGGTGCCAGCGGCTGCTTACCCTTGTTCTCCCAGTTGGCCCTCCTGGTGGCCAACGGCTGGAATCTGTTGTTGGTATGGACCGATGGAATGACCCTGTCGGGCCGTGCATTCATGGGGCGGCCGTTGTGGTTCACCCTCATGTTTCCGACCATCATTGTCTTTCCCGAGGCCGACGGGCGGCCTCCAGTTACAGCAGACCGGCTTCTCCGGTTGTTTCTTCTTCTCCTACCAGCAGTGGCGGAGACAGCGGTCTTCTTCTCCAGGTGATGGACCAGGCAAGAAACAGCAGTAGGAGCAGCTACCATCTTCTCTTCCTCAGCTCTTGGTGCTGCCGCGGCCTCTATCATGGCGATCTTTTCAGCTTCGTTGTCGACTTGCAGCAGATCGACAAATATGAGGCCCAAGCAATTGGGCAGACCCACTGCTGGAGGCATGGATCCGAACTCCATCGGCACCGCCAGGTACCCTCCGTGGATGTGGCCATCGACCACTTGTTGGCCGAAGTGAACATCAACTAGTCCAGCCTCCATCTGTAGTTTCTGCGAGTAAGATTAACACACAGTTAGAATTTTGAGAGAGGTCGCCGGGCCCCTTACTTTGGCGTAGAGATGAAGGGAGACTTGGTCCCACCGGGCGTGCCAGACTTGTGGACGCGGATTTTATTTTATCCGTTTATTTATTTGTTTGGTTTTTTTTTGATTATTTATTTTTTTGATCGGTTATTTGATTCGTTTATTGGTTTATTAGGCGTGCCAGTCACATATGTGACGATTTCATTGTGCGCTCGATCTGACTTGGTCAGTCGATTGTGAAGTCCGAGTCGGGACCAAAAGTCCGTCATACCATAAAGGTTATGACGTTAATTACGTCCTCCCTAAGGAAGACAACCTTGATTAAACGCCAAAGACAGGAGGAAAATAGCGGCAAAATAAGACTCGAACGAGAGTGTGCTAGTTTATTCGCAGAACATTAAATGGACTGGATAAAGCGAGAGTACATCGAGCACGGGGCAAATCCGGCAGCATATCCCCATTATCTTGGACTATGCCAAATGGGAATAGGAAACCATTCATGCAATGGCAGGATGGGATCCGTCAAAGATCGGGTATATTAGACCCGGGATCCGAAGAGGGACCGGTGTACCATGATACACCATGTGGCGGTGTGGTATTTTATTACTATTCCCCTTACGAGGGACCACCGGAGAACATGCAGGGGCAGAACTCCGTGGGCCAGCGGGGTTAGGAAAGAATACCATAGTCACTCGAGGTAATATGGGTGAATTTTGGCAGCATTTCCCCTTTTCTCGGGTCATGCCAAAGAGGAGATAGACCACCACCCACGGGATGCCGGGATGGTGGTCAAAGTAGAGAGCACTAGGCTCCCGACCGATGTTTATGCCCGTATAGGCCGAAACCGATACGTTTCGGCCGAAACGTATCGGTTTCGGCCGATACTGCCAACAATGGTAGCAATGGTTGCTGTTCCTTCGAGGACCGCTGGAATTCATGTAGAAGCAGAGCTCCTTTGGCCTGCGGAGTATGTGAAAGAATTCGGCTCGAGATGACATAATATAGGGGAGGCCATCCCCGTTGTTTTGCTCCCTGAGGTGCGCATGATGACCACGGGCGCTCCCTGTCCGATGCAGTAGGGTGACCGAGGGTTGGAGGATGGTATAGAGGTGGATCTCAGTTTAGGTTTTTAGTGGCCAAAGACAAGGGGTTTCGGCGTGGAGACAGTGGCCAAAGGGGGGTTCTCGGCGTGGAGACAAAGTGGCCAAAAGGGGGGTTCCCGGCGTGGGTTTTATTGACCAAAGAAGGGGTCTCGGCGCTCCTGGCTCTCGGCGCGCCAAACCTTGCGCCGGGGGCTATTCATGGCGCCGAGGGGAGTTTGCGCCGAGAAGCCGAGGGCGCCGGGAAGCCCGGGGACCCTGTTCTATCATGTTCTGGACTCCAGGCTTGGGTAAGAACTGTGTTTAAGACATGAAGTGGTCTGAGTAGTGGATTTTGATGCTATGATGTCAAGGGGTTGTTGAGGAACAGGGGCTTGAGATCATCATCCGTTAAAACCTCCTGATTCTTCGTATATGTATATATATACAATTATAGCCTACAGACCAGAGAATCAAGAGATGACTGTCTCTGATTTCTGGGACTGTCTTGACGGCCAAGCGGTAAAACTCGATCGATGGGGAGGTCGAGTAGCAGCAGGGGAACAAATAGAGCCCAATAATCCATAAGGTGGGGATTGAGGCTCTGCCAGAATTCCCATCCCAGCAATAAACCATCGGAGATAACTCAAAACTCAGAGCACGAAAACAGCTTAAGAGTTCAACAGATAACATCGAAGGCAGAGAGGGGAAGATTCAGACATCACCCGCTTGATTGGGTGGCCATATCATCGCATTCCACTACTTACATCGTTCATAGAAAGAAAGGGGAACAACTAGAAAGGGAGACAAAGAAACCCATCAGCCTCCAATATATCTGGCCGAAAACCGGAGAACTGGCATACATCGAGATTACATATAGAGAAGACGATTCCGAGAAGAGAGAAAAAAAAGGATAACATCCCCAACAAGGAAATACAAGCAAAGAGAAAGAAAAAACGGATATACATCAGAAAAAGAGAAGAAAGGAGAAAAATGGGGGGGGGGGGGGAGGGCGGAGCATTGACTCCTCTCCCTCCCCCTTTAGCAGACCTTCCCCTTCTTCTCTCGACCTCTCAGCAGCCGCCGGTTTCCTGGAGCTGGGTGTGGACTTCTCTCTTCCTTTCTTTTGTTTGTGGCTATCTTCTCTTCTGTTCTCTTTCTCTATGTGTCTATTTTTTTTTCTCCCTTTTCTTTCGAGAGAAAAGGGGCTTTTATAGCAGAACCCCCCCCTCTCCCTTCTCGGCATGATCACCTCGGCGCGCCTTTTGTGAAGAGAAGGGGGCTTCTCGGCGCGCCTCAATCGAAAGCAGGAGGCTTCCCGACGCCAAATGATGTAGCTTCCCGACGCCCCTCCCCCACATGGGCTTTGGGCTCCCGGCGCCACACTGGCGAGCCCGTTTAGGGCTTTAATGCTTTAATTTCTTATCATCAATAGACTTCATCTGTTAGAGACGCCTAATCTGCCTTTTCATTTGCCAGTCCTTCGAATCTGTCAGGACAGGCGAAGATCCCTTAGTTGATGGGTTGACATAGTCTTATCAGAATATTTCTGGAGATTTTCATCAGTCAATAGACTGCAATTCTTCATCAGTACTGCCATCTGAGAGACGACAATACCGGACATCGGCTTGAACGGGAAGGGCTTCAGCCGGATGACAATTTCGGTGATGACTCTTCTGTGGTTCTGGTTTTGCAGGAATTCCTGGGATCTTCATGTCTGATTTAATCTTCTATTTCGGTCTCATCTTTGTCCTTGATTATATTTCAGGTGTCAACAGCGGCGCCCGTCAAGTAGGAGACAAAATGAAGAACAACATCAAACTCAAACGGTTATATTGGCCCACTATGTACGCGGACCGTAATCAATACGCGTGTACATGTCATCAATGCCAAGCCTTCGGTCCCGTGCCAAGAAAGCCTCCCAATTCACTACATCCCACAGCCCCTACATGGCCCTTTGTAGAGTGGGGAATGGACATTATGGGTCTTTTTCCACTGTCCTCCAAAGGCTACAAGTTCATCCTAGCTGCAACGGATTATGTCTCGCGATGGGCCGAAGCTATCCCACAGTAGGAGGTGATAGGAGAGGTCGTTGCTCGATTTGTCAAACATCATATTATATACAGATTCGATACCCCTAGGCGGATCATATCCGACAATGGTACTCCGTTCAGAAACAAAACCATTTACCAGTTGGCTGCTTAATCCCACATCGACTGGAGGACATCGACGGTCTACAATCCCACACCCAATGGACTGGCCGAAGTAATCAATAAAATTCTTTGCAAGCTCCTAGTCAAAATAGTAGGTAGTCACAAAAGAGATTGGGCCGAGTAGATACATGAAGCTCTTTGGGCATATCAGACAGTCTACAAGACTCCCACTGGGTGCTCACCCTTCTCTGTAGTCTGCGGGGTAGAAGCCATGATTCCCGTGGAGATTGAAATGGCATCCTACCAAGTGGCCGTGCACACTAGCTTCCCAGGACTGGAACAAAGCGAAACAGAAAGAAGACTTGAAAAACTTTCTAATCTGGAAGGCAAGAGGCTAGAAGCTTACATACACCTTCAGGCATACCAAGCCCAAATGACACGGGCGTATGATAAACTTGTAAGACAAAGGGTGTTCAAAAGGGGTGACATTGTCATGGTCAAGAAAAAAGAAGTGATGGCGAGCATGTCTAGCGGCAAACTTCTACCCAACTGGTGTGGGCCTTATGTCATCACACGAGTCTATGAGGGAGGCGCATATATGGTCGTTGATCACAAAGGTGAGAATACTTTCCCTCCACCTAATGGTAAACACATGAAACTATATCATGCACCAGAACACGAGTTTACATAACGATCGCTGCGAGATGTTTCTTTTCCTGATGAAGATTAAAAAAGAAAGAAAAAATGGAGCTTAAAATAGAGGTGTCCCGTCGGACTTAGTTATTCTCATCATAGGAATGTCTAAGGGAAAAAAGGCATAAAATTCGGTTGGGTTGAAAACCTGAAAGGGCATCTTAGGCAAAAAATGGGAAACCTCTCGACGTGAAAACCCGCAAGGCCGCGTCGGAAAAAGCGAGAGGGGGCCAACTTCAGCGAAAATCCGAAAGGGCGCTGGGATCGGTAATGTGAAAAAAAAACACTTTGTTGTCGTCACTCATTATAAGCCATCGCTCCGAACAATTTTTGTTCAAATGGTTGTGTCCCACCACGACAAATACCTCTCCAAATTACAACTCTTAGAACACTCAAATTCCAAACTCCAATACTCGGCCTCCCCGCAAAGGTTGGCCAGACTCTAAAGTTCAAACCCTAAACTCAATCCTTGGCCTCCAAACCACAAAGGTCGGCCAGATTCTAAAGTCCATACCCTAAACTCAATCCTTGGCTTCCAAACCACAAAGGTCAGCAAAGCCCCAATTCCAAACCCAATTCCAAATCTTGGCTGTTAAACCACAAAGATCAGTCGAACCCAATTCCAATACATGGCTTCCAAACCACAAAGGCCAACTAAAGTCCAAACTCAACTCCAAGTCTCGGCCTCCAAATCACAAACGTTAGTCGAGTGTGAAAACTCAACTCCAATCCTTGGCTTCCAATCCACAAAGGTCAGCCAAGCCCCAATTCCTATTTTGGCGCCACACCACAAAGGTCAGCCGAGTCTCAAAACTCAATTCCAACCCTCGGCCTTCAAACCACAAATGTCAGTCGAGTCTCAAAACTCAACTCCAACCCGTGGCCTCCAAACCACAAAGGTCAGCCGAGTCTCAAAGCTCAATCCCAATCCTTAGCCTTCAAACCACAAAGATCAGCCGAAGTCTAAATGTAAATCGCAAATCTTGGCGTCTAACCACAAAGGTCAGCTAATCCCAAAATCCAATCATTGGTTTCAAACTACAATGGCTAGCCGACGCTATTCTCGCTAAGCTTGGGCGTCAAACCACAAAAGTTAGCCACACACTCTCTTTTGTCCCATGAAAAAAAGGGGGTTTAAAATAGAGGTGTCCCGACGGACTTAGGCATTTAGTTTGCTGGTTACTTGAGGGCAAAAAGGTCTTAACCCGACTGAGGTGAAAACCTGAAAGCGCGTCTCAGGCAAAAATGGGTAACCTCTCAAGGTGAAAACGCACAAGGGTGCGTTGGAAAAAGCTAAAGGTGGCTATTTTTGGTGAAAACCAGAAAGGGCGCTAAGACTAGTAAGGTGATTCAAAAAAAAAAAAGAGTGATGATGAAGACAACAACATGTTCATTAGCTTTATCAACTAAGTCAATTTCTATCATTCATCCGCAAGATTGGACCCCGTGACAAGCCCTCGGGGTAACCACAAAGTTGATGAATGCTGAAGAAACAAAAAAAAACCAATAAACAAGTCAATGATAAAGATACATAAAGTGTACTCAGGGGTGTGGAGTCTTTTTCTTTTTCAGCTCTTCAATTTGGGTCTGCGCAGCCAGGACTTCACTTTGATGATCGGTGCTCCCCTGAGTGAGGGCTGCTTCCTATGTTTGAATTTGACGTATCTTCCCTGCAATTGATTGTGAGGCAGCCAATAGATTCTACGATTTATCCATCAGAGCCTTGCCTATATCATGAAGCTTTGACACTGACCATTTTTATAGTCAGCTCCATTGTCAAAATCTCTTTATGGCTTCGAGTCTTGACAGCCTTCGATTGCATCTCTTCAAGCTTTCTCGTCAGCACTGAAATTGAAGCCTCAAGCTCTTGAATTTTCAAAGAATGTTCCTTTTATTTGGAAGCCTCATAAAGATGGCAAAATTCCTCCCAATTGCATGATAAGCTTGTGCGTTGCCCTTGAGAGCATCCTGTATAGTATTTAAAGAGGGAGGAGCCTCCTGTTGAAACAGGGACATGATGCTACCTACAAGCATGTCAAGTACCATCTCCGTCTTTACAAGGGGTATAATCTGAGTATCTGACCATTCAATTCCAAGGCTCGGGAAGTCATCCAACGCGGCTGGTATGGGCTCTTGGTTTGAAATCTCCAAGAGGGCAATGTCCTGTGAAGCTGCACAAAAATTGGGGGGGGGGGGAGAGAAAAAAAAACAATCATCACAATTGCTCTGAAAGTAGAGAAGAAAACGGGAAAGTATGTGGCTTCTAAAAAAAGGGTATCATTTTCATACCCGAGAAGGCAACCGCTTCCTCAGAAGTTCCTTCCCCAGGTTTGGACTTGGGAATGCTCTCCTCCACAGTTTTTGAACTAGTGGGCAAGGAAGATGCTAGCGGTTCTGCAATTGGCTCTGCTGTGCCTGGGAAAGCATAAAGCACAATGTCTGTCAAATGCACATGAACCTGCTGAGAAAGAATAATCCAGAAGAGATGAATTATCTGACGGTACAAGGCCCTTATTGCCTAAAGGACTAGGGCAGCAAGCTGCACACTAGAGGGTGAAGTTCTGGTCCCCTTCATATCGGGGTTGGCCATGTGCAGTAAAGCCTCTTCAGTGTTATCTGAGGAGTAAACACAGACTGCAAAACAGAAGAGGGATCCCCTACATCTTCTATGTTGTCACTCACCAATCCATCCAGTGATGAAACCGTTGGACCATATATCTGCATTGTAGAGAGTTCAACGACCTCTGAGGAAGGGTGGCGAACTTCTCTCTCCGTTGGTTGGGGTGGCTCGGTAACCCCCATGGCAGGACAACCTAAAGAGAATAAAGTATCATCAAGAAAGCTAAAGAAATCTTCCAAAGATAAAGAAAGAAAGGGAATGTTTACCCTCAAACCCCACGTCAGAGGTTGAAAACTGATTTCCCATCAAAGGATGGGAGTCTATGACCAAATCAGTTAGAGCATTAATTAAGTCAAGAGCATCCGCACAAGTTTCCAAAATCCCAGCATTTGGCTCCATCATTAAATAACCCCCACCTGCTTCTTCTGAGGTATCAAGAGACCCTGTAACGGAAGAATCCGTTGCTATACAAGACAAGAAGTCAACAACTAGATTAGATAAGCAACCAAGCAAGATGGAGAACCAAAAGGTTGAGGACCAAATATACTCACAAGTAATGTGAGAAATTTGGGACGCGAATAAACTATTGGAAAGAGGTAAGGGTCTAGCCTCGTCCGCCCGGGAGCTTTGCTGTGGATCCTTTTCAACACAAATTTTAGCCAATAAAGCTTCAGAGTAACTAGCCACCATCTCCCCTTCAATGTGAAGGGTGTATGAAAATTTTGGGAGATCCCCATTTAGGTTAGAATTCAGGTGTAGTAAACTCTCCCATGGAGATGGCTGAGTTGGCACCAAGGGAACCTGAGGATAAGATATGTCAGGATAATCTTCCAATCAAAAAGAAACACTCCATATATGAAGTTATGTAAATGCTCACCCAAGGAATCTGGATGAACATATGGGTCCATCCCCTGTTCGAGAGGTGGTACCACACCTTTGGCCTCAAAAATCCCTTCTGAAGAAAGAGGAAAACACAACTTCAGGGGTCTACTAAAAATATACATATATATGTGCATTGAAAATAAGCATACCAGCCAAGGCACTGGTAGTCATGGTTGGCAGTATCGGCCGAAACCGATACGTTTCGGCCGAAACGTATCGGTTTCGGTCTATACCGACACCGAAACGGGCCTTTGCACTGTAGCAGTTCCGATACCAAAAAATAATAATTTTTTAATAGTTTCGGACCGAAATCGTCCGGTTTCAGCCGAAACCGGAGTTGCTGGCCCCAATTTTGGCCTTTTCTAACTGTTTTGAACCGGTTTCGGCCGAAACCGAATCCGATACCGATACCGAGTCGTATCGGTTTCGGACCCGGCCGAAACCGAGTCCGAAACCGACACTGCCATCCTTGCTGGTAGTGGGATCCCCACATGAAAGTCAGGTGAGGCAGCCGATACAGGGTTGTAATCATCATTCATTAGGTCCGAATCATGTAATTCGCCCTCTTCTTCAGCCTTCCCGAGTTCAAGTGAACTGTTCTAGTCCACGGGAGGGAGATTCCCCACCATTTTGGCATTAATGTCTGAAGAGCCTGAAAAAAAAGGGCAGCAATGTAATTTGGCAAATTGCTCTAGCAGTCAAACAAGGATGCACAAAAATTACCATGTCGCTTCCCATGCGAAGTGTCCTCCCTAGTGCGGGGACGGGAGGTTTAATACCATGATCCTCATCCTCAGTTGACTTCTGCCTTTTCGAAGAAGCTGAAGCTTTCTTTCCCTTGTTGGAGGTATTGTCCACGGCTTACTACAAATAAATAAAGGGAGAAAAAAATTGATGAGCATCCATTGCAAAAAAAGTTCAACAAGTAAAAACATACCACAATTTGAAAAAAAAAAAGCAAGCAAAATTTGTGGTTACATACCGTCTGGAGCATGGGAGAAAGTGGGTTGTAATACCACCTGCTCTAGTTGAAGGTCTATGATCTTACCCGCTTTTGCAATGGCATCCCAAATGTCTTGCAGAGTTGTACCATTCTCAATCAGTGAGATGCATTCAAACGGGCTAATGCTAACAATAAAGCTTATCAAGTGCCTCTCCCACTATGGCCAGAGATCATTGTTAAAACCTTCTGGAAGAAGTTCAGTCATCTTGGGAGCATTCTAGGGATAGCCACAATCTGATAAGAAATGCTCCCGCCACGGATACACTCTCTGGACTGTTGCAGTTTTAGCTTTCTCTGAGGGAGTGTCAATTGGGCACCTCAGAGGCCTAATTGCCCCCAAATAAGGATGCCAATCTATGGTGATGGCTCTATTCTCAACTTCCCATTGTATGCGAAAATCTTGAACCTTAGCAATTCGTGAAAATTGAGCATAGAGGAAAGAATTCTTAATTGCAAGTGGGGGTATTATGTTTTCCTGAAGCGAGCTTCCTCAGCATCTTTCAATTTTTGCGGAGGTTGTCTGGAGATATTACTATGCTTGAACCACTAATGGGCATAATACATATCAACATGGCCAATCTTTTTTCTCTCTGGGAGGGTATATATCGGATATGGCTCACCTCTAAGGAAATAGTCCCACCAGCTAGCTGCGACCAAGTGTGTGTCATGATTCCTGGATAACTTTTCTTCTAGGGCAAAATCAACATCTGGAGGTATTGATAGGTCATAACCGAAATTCCACGCAAAGCGGTGTGGATAGTAAGGCTTCAAAAAGGTAGTGCTCCCCTTTCGGAAGACAACGACGCTCGGCCTGATACAACAAAGTCAATCCTCATAAAAAGAACGGTTAGAAGCTGGATGATGAGGAAGACCATAAGATGAATCATTCGGACCCGTAATGATAAATGGCCAGAAGTCATATGAACTGTGGGCAAAATTCAAACCCTCTTCTCCCTATGTGGAAACATAGGATAATAACTTTCGTGCACCCGACAGATGTTCCAACGGGCTCTGATTTGGGCGGTTTTGGAACAAGAAGATCAATAGGGTCGCATGATTCTCAAAATTGACATTCTAACACAATTATGGCAGCAATAAGCTAGCCCAAGCAATGATGGCAAACTCGGTTTCGGACTCGGTTTCGGCCAAGTCCGATACCGATACGACTCGGTATCGGTATCGGTTTCGGCCGAAACCGGCCGAAACCCATTTAAAAGGTTCAAAAAAATCAAATTAATTCTAAAAAATCACTACAAAAATCATAAAAAATATAAATAAACACTTAAAATCACAAAAACTATTACACATGTATTTGACTGTATAAGTTAGTGCAATAACCTTGAAGTAGACAACTACGCATTGAACTTCAAACATTGAACATGTGAAAGTTAAACTAATATTCCATTGTACATTAATACAAGCAGTACACTAAACCAAATTAGATAAAATATATGTTACAAAAATTCATTGATTCTTACCTAATATGGATAATAATTACTAGAAGAACCTTCTCCCTCATCGTCTGGCCCTTGATGTCGATACCCATAACCAGGTTGCATGTATGGTCTATATTCACTATAACCAAACAATGAGGTAGCCAAGTCCTGCATCTCTCTTTGGATCCCTCTTGGAGTGTTTGGTTGGCTTGATTCGAATCCAGTATCAGCATAGGAATCTTGAGGAAGAGAAGAGGAACTGGTCGGATATGGATGGAATTGAAATGATGGTTCATAATTCCACGACCCATAAATAGCTGCTTCCTGTTGGACACCTTCGTAACCTGGTGAATCATATCCTCGCTGACCTTGACTGTATCCAGTAGTACCACCTGCAGCACCTGCATCACCTGTACCACTTGCAGCACCTGCATCACCTGTACCACCTGCAGCACTAGTACCACCTGCAGCACCTCCGGGATGATCACCATCATCATCATCACCACAAGAAATCAGTCGCTTTTTAGCCTTTGGGGATGCTTTTTTCTCTTGTGGTGCCAATTTTTCAGTGATCTTTGACATGAGTCCTTTATCCCTTGGCGTGTGCCTCACATAAATCTGCTTCAACTGATCAATTGCCGGGTCCTCTCGAGCAGCAGCATTTGTCCTCTCAATTTGCCCATGCACTGATGTACTTCTTCTTAAGGAGACCGGTGGCTTGACCATTCTAGGAGTGACTGGCCTGCTATCTGTATCTGAGTGTCTAGCTAGCTCAAACTCGAACTGCTCCTCAGTGTCATCAACCACCCTAGACTGGTGCGCATGAGTATCTCTAGCCCTCTTTGATGTTCTTTTGAATTCGGGATCTCTTGGGTCATCTTCATCAAGTATGCCCTCTGCCCATCTTCTATCATCAACATCAAAAACGGGCTCATCAACCTGCGCTCGTGTCTCCACCCAAGACTGCAAGGGATTATCATCATCAAATAAGGCATCCACATCAATTTCTGCGGCGGCATCCTCGGCGACGCGTTTATCTCGCAGCTGTTGTCTCAACCTCATATTGTAATGGCAGTACACTAATTTCTCTAACCGATCAGCCTTTAGCCGATTGCGAACCTTTGAGTGTATAAGGCTAAACGTGCTCCAATTTCTTTCACATTGGCTTGCTGATGTGGTTTGACTCAACACCCTGATTGCAATGAAAGCCAATGCAGAACTTCCCAATTCTCTATTGTTCACCATGATCCACCAGTCAGCTGTTACACCAACCAACCATAAACAAATAAATATAAGTTGTAAATAAAAATTAATTAAGCAAGATGTAATTGCAAAGAAAGCACAAAGATGAAGTATACCTGGACTCACTCTTCCCACTGCGTATAGCAATTGGGAGTCAGAATACGTCCCAGTTCTCATTCTATAGTTGTTCATCTACAAAAATTACAGAATAGATTAGCATAACTACTTAAGTAAATTATATATCTCTTATTCATGAAATCAAACAGGCCAACCTCTACTTCCGCCTGAAGCCTCTTATCTGGTGTCCTCGATAAACGACCAATGACTTTTAAAGTGCCTTGAAGCACCTCGGCATCAACATGTACATTGGCATCGTATATGAATCGAGGGTTCAGAAAATAACCTGCATTTGTATATAGTTAACTAAATGTTATATATAAAATAACCTAAAGAATAATGTATGAATACAAATAATCACTCACCAGCTGCATGCAAGTCGTGGTGTAATGTGGTGTCCCATCTATGGTCAATAATTTTCCACCACTTTGCATGTTCTTTGGGAAGGGACTCCTGCAACTCCAATTTCGCACGGTCCATGGCCTCATACAGATATCCCATATCATTCTTGTCATCGCCATATCACGAGGGGGGTGACTACTTTCATGTATCGTGTTACTCTGCCCCAGAATTTGTTGTCGTCCACAATTTGACAGACATCCAAATAATCCATCTGAGCATCAACATTGCCCTTGTCGATGTATTCCCACAGGGTATTGTGGTACATGAAAGCTTTCAACTCATTCTTATACCTGTGCAAAGAAATAAAATTTGAATCAAATACGGATCATAACTATAAGGATAAAGAAGTAATAATTGAGTTCAACAATATACCTATGCAGAGACTCCAAAGAAATGAAATTTGAAGCAAATCTGGTTGGCCCTGCACGGATAATATCTCGCCCCCCACTTGCATGCTCCCTGAACATGTTCAATATCCTAGGATGGCCATAAATGTACTGGGTAATCTTTTGTGCCCTTTCAACCGTCTTCTTCACATGTTTGTCCTTCCCTATGTCTTCAAGTATGAGATCTAGACAATGTGCTGCGCATGGGAGCCAATATAAATGTCTGCGCTTATGCATCAATTTCCTCCCTGCAGCCTTATAACTGGCTTCATTATCAGTAACAACTTGTACAACATTTTCTTCACCAATTTCGTCTACCATGTTTGTCCATCAAATGAAACAAATAATTGGCAGTTTTTTCAAAATTTGATGCATCTACAGATTTTACAAATACTGTACCTTCGATGCAATATACCAAAAAGTTAATCATGGACTTTTTCGTGGTACCAGTCCAACTATCGCACATAATAGTGCATCCTCTCTCCATCTATATGTGCTTGAAGCTTTGAACCCAGTCATGGAGCTCCTCAACCTCTGCCTCAAGCCCACGCCCGTATATGTCCCGACGTGACGGCGCCTTCAAGCCAGGACCAGCATCTACTATGGCATCCAACATAGGTTGAAAATATTCACTTTCAGCAGCATGTGCAGGGACACCTGCATGAAAAAACCATTTACAGATGCTTTTAAATGCATGCCCTGCAACTTTTGCAGATTTTTTGACCCCTCTCAATGCACTTTTGATCTTAGGTTGTGTAGCCTGGGGCCTTCTGTGGAGATAACTGTCCATGGGGCCTGTTCTCTGCGTCTGCGGGGGCGGGGCAGCAACGTCAGGACGTCGTGCAGCTGTACTGGAGTAGGTCCCTCCTGAACCCATGGGTGCCTTTCCTTTCCTTCGAGCGGCTTCTTCACGCTCCCTTGCTTCAGTCAGCTCCGGATCAGAATCTTCAGTGCCTTCCTCATCATCATCCCTCCTAACCCTTCTGCCAGAAATCTCCTCCTCATCCTCAGCCCTTTGCTGCATCCTCTCCTTTTTGCCCAGAAGGCACTGGCGCATCTCCTCTCGCACCTCTCGTGGACAGTGGTCGCATTGTCTCACCTCTCCTCGTACCCCTGCCAAATGTTGTTTTCCTCTGGTAATTCCGTCATACATCTCCCTACCACAATAATTACATTTAACATTCCTTCTCTTAGCATCAACTAAGGACAGGTGGGCCCACCCCGGATCCTCCTGCCGTTGCTGCTCCTGTGTTTGTTGACGTCTAGACATGATGCTGCATTAAGACAGTAAAAGATAATGTCTTGTAAGTACAATGAAAAAAAGATAATTTGTCATGAAAGAAGTTAAATTTAGTCAATGAATCTTAATTGAGCTTCAATTAAACTTTACTAAACCTAATTAGAGGAAAGCCCCAAAATTAATAATGTCAGTAGGGTTTAATTAACACATATAGCCTAATCACCCTTCATAAAAATTAATTCCGAGCATGATAGAGCTCCAAATTAATTAATGAAGTTTAATTGAGCTTCAATTGAACCTTACTAAACCTAATTAGAGGAAAGCCCTAAATTTAATAGTCTAATTAGGATTTAATTTACAATTTTAGCCTAATCACCCTTGAAAAAAAGTAATTACCAACATGATAGGGGTCCAAATTAGTCAATGAAGCTTACTTGAGCTTCAATTGACCCTTATTAAACCTAATTAGAGGAAAGCCCCAAAATTATTAGTCTAATTAAGATTTAATTTATAATTTTAGCCTAATCACCCTTGACAAAAATTAATTACCAACATGATAGAGGTTAAAATTAGTCAATGGAACTTAATTGAACTTCAATTGACCCTTACAAAACCTAATTACATGAAAGCCCTAAATTTAATAGTCTAATTGGGGCTAAACTAACATATTTAGTCTAATCACTAAATTAACAGAATTATTTAACAAAATAATCATCTAAGAAATCTTACCTAGCCCTAATCAGAGCTAATTAGGGTGGTATGGTGGGCGGGTGGGGAGCGCGGGCTAGGGCTGGCCGTTGGCCGACTGGCGGGTGCGCGCAGGCAGCACACGCACGCACGCGTAGGAGGCAGGCGGGGGGCGGGCGCAGCGCGCAGGGGGGGCTGGGCCGGCTGGGCGCTGGCGGGCCTGCTGGCCTGCTGCTGCTCCGCGGTTGCTGCTGCTGCTCTCGGTGTTTTCGTCGGCGACTGCGGCTGGGGCTGCTGCTCTTGGTGTTTCCGCGGAGGGACTCCACAGGGTGAAGGGTTTCGGGGTCGGGGGGGGCTCACGTGAACTCCAAAGTTTGGAGTTCACGTGTTTCGCCCGAAACCGAATGGTTTCGGGCCGAAACCATTCGGTTTTGGGCGAAACAGGTAACAGTTTCGCCCGAAACCGATACCTTTACCCGAAACCGTTTGAGCTACAGTAAAATAGGCTTAAACGGTTTCGGGTCTGGCCGAAACCGATACGTTTCGGCCGAAACGTATTGGTTTCGGCCGAAACGGACAACCATGAGCCCAAGTGCTCAAATAGTGGGTGGCCATTGACACACTCCTATCTCTTGGGCTATCAAATTCCCCAAGCCATGATATATATTTGCCAAAGCAGCAGGTGCAATAGCCAATCTATGACCGTCAGCAAGTAGACATGCCAGATATATTTGCTCAGGCCGCACAAGACCTTCTTCGCCAAGGGACACAACAAAGGTGGCGAGCCAGTAAGTAAACGAGGTAGATTGCTTGATAAGTCTGATCTGGCAGTTTACGGGGATTCCACCTCTTTTTTTCTGGTGCAGATAAGTAACGCTTGTTTTCCTGTAATTGCAAAATGAGTTGGTAATATTGATTCAAGGGCCTATCATCTTCGGCAAAGCCCTCGTGAAAGCAAAATGGCCCATTATAAAAATTTCGTATCCAGGCATTGAGACTGACTCTCACGGCACCAACAGAAGTAGAGGGAGCTTTCTTTTTTTAAACTTTCATCAAATATCTGAAGCTAGGGGCAATCCGTACTCTCCTGAGCTTGTGGACTAATTTCGGTGCAAATCATCTAAGGTCACCTCTTCATAGGGGCTCCCAGAAATGGGGAGACCTGAAATTCTATGGAAACTCCATAAGTCAATGGTTGTCTCACCCTTGGTAGTAGTAAAAGTATTTAACCAGCGATTGAACGTTTCGGCTAAAGCTTGAAGTAAGCCAGCATAACAAGGATAACGATAGAGGGCTGCTGTGACTGCATGGCGAATATCGATGTGATTTAGAATCTTGCTGTAATGAATTAGTACCCCCACCAGCCATTCTATGGCTCCCAAGTGAAATCGGTGAGAAGAAATAATTGACCATCTCTTGTACCAACTTGGCGCAAAGCCGCTCATGATTCTGTCGATAAGACACAATTTATCATACCCTTCAATGGCAAACTATGTACCCGAAGGTGTAAGAAACCAACTAGAAACTCAATTCGGAACTGGCTTGTGTTTGCAGACAATTCCCATATCGTCGGTGTAAACGTCTGTGCCTTGGTATAACAACTGGTGTCGATGCTAAAGAAGCCCAACTGAGTGGCTGTCGGAAATTGGGCCTGGCGTTTGAAACCTATCGGGAAACTGGGATAAGTAGTAGCATAAGTTCCGAGCATGCTATCCCGTTCCACCAAAATCGCCCTCTCAAGCTAATATCGTTCTGCTGGCAGGCAAGGATCATTTTCATCCATGTCCTCGGGAATAAAGTTCTGAATAAATGAAAACAATATTCGTGTAAAGGCCTCCATGCTTGACAATCAGGGTCAAGTCAATTGCTCCACCTCCTGACTCATCCTTCAGAAGCGACCCTTCAGCTATCACAGTCAGTCTTCGATCGGGAGAAAATAAATTCTCTTTGGTGACTCTTGGAGGACGCAATGGAGGCATCGATTTCTTTGATACGGTAGGGGTCGTCTCTCTGTCCCTGCCTTTGGATCCCTGGGCACGACTCGAGAGACATGTTGATCAGCTGCAAAATGGAGAAAAACGCAATTAGTACCAGTGCATATGCAAGAAAGTAAGGAAAGTTATAATGGTTGCAAGCCATAAAGGCATCAAGTCGTGGAAACCAAGAAAATTAACAAGGCGCACGGGCAGCCCGCCATCACCTTCAGCTCTAACGGACATCCCGTGGGGGACATTTGTTGAACCCCGCAAATTTGTGATATTTGCTTTGAATATTCAGAAATTTTCTGAGAATTGTAAGATATTTTTTCTGAGAATTTTCAGATAATTTCAGGAATTTTTTGACAATTTTCAAGTAATTTCAGATAATTTCTAGACAATTTTAAGAGATTTCTGGATACTTTTCGGAGAATTTTAGATAATTTTTTAGAAGAATTTTGGAGAATTTTTAAAAAAATAAGTGACCCGAGGCGGTATAAAATCGTCGCCGCCGTATAAACGCCCTCGGGGTTTCGTCGGGCGGGGTTATTCATGCAAACCCTACACATTTTCATGCATGGAAATTTCATCGAACAGCTTGTAGGCGGCATAAAACCATATATCCACGCAACAAGTCAACAATCAAATGTTGACCCGGTCTCTGTGGACCGTCCTTGGTGTCCAAAGAGCGGTCCTAAAGGGCGGACATCAATACAAAAGGCGGATAACAAGTCATCTTGTGGAGAACAAGATAGGCAAAACACCTCCCCGTGTTGCACCTTGGGTCTCAGCAATAAAAAAATACTTGAAAGGGACAAGTCCGGGGCTTTTAAAGCCTTCAAACCATCGGAGGAACCCCCTCCTCCATCTCTCTCTCTCTCTCTCCCGGTTGTGCGCGGCACCGGAGGAGCCCCCTTTGGCTGTACAACACCGGAGCAAGCTCCCTCTGGTCTGCCCACGTTGGAGGGAGCCCCCTCCGGACTGCCTGCACCGGAGGGCGGCTCTCTCTGGTCCATTCCTGACCAGAGGTGGCCCCTGCGGTGGTGCGCGGGCGGAGGGAGCCCCCTCCGGTCTGCCCGCATCGGAAGTGACCGGAGGGACTTCTTCGGTCGCGCGCAGGCGGAGAGAGGTCCCTCCGGTCCTCACTCTCTCTCTCGTACAAAAAAGAAAGAAAGAAGAAGAACAGGAAAACAAAAAATGTCCATCGGAGGGAGGTCCCTCCTCCTTACCTCTCTCACCGGAGGAACAACACCCTTTCCTGGAAAGTAGCAAGAAGCCACTGGAGGGAGGTCTCTCCACTTCTCTCTCCAACTTCTATAAATAGGAGAGGCCAGCCAAGGAAGAGGAGGGACTTCACTTCGAAAAGATCTTTGGACCAGAGCTTGGAAACTTGGAGACTTCTCTTGGAGCTTGAAGTGCTGCGCAAGTTGCTCGAGGCGGCCTCTCCTGTTCAAGACTTGAAGGATTTGTTGAAGAGCCAATTGTAAAAAAACCCTTGAGCTAGGGTATGTTATAAAAATACCCTGGGCATGAGGAAAATTCATTGTATTTTATGAAATTTGTTATGAATGAAGGAAAAATCATGTATAACCTAGAAATCCTAAATTCTGGGATGTTTGATGTCAAATTATCGGGAAAACCTTACAGAATTCCCAAAATTACAGTTTTACCCAAAAGTTTTGTAAAATTACATGAAAACTCATGTAATTCGGGGAAAAGTCTGAAAATTTTGAAATTCAAGAAATGTTCAAGTTTGCAGAAATGTTCTTCAAAATTGGAGAAAAATCTCTGTTTTGTTCAGAAAACCAAAAATTACAGTTTTACCCCAGACCTTTGCAAAATTGCATAAGTGCCCAAGAAAATACAAGAAAATCCAGGAAACTCATAAATTTGCACAAGAATGTCCTGATTGTGCTGAAATTGTGATCTTACCCTCATCCAAGGAAAAATTACAAACAAACCCTAGTTTAGGAAAAATTACAAATAAACCCTAGTTTGAGGGAAAAGTGCAAATATACCCCTACCTTAGGGCGTGATCAATATCACAACAGATATCATAGAGGTGAAGGGTATCTTTAGCCGTTAATCAAAGGTGTTCGAACTTGTACTGATGTAAATTAACACTAATCAAGGTCAGTGGGGAAAGATTCAACACATGAACTCTAAATCATTTGATAAATTGAACTTGTGGCAAGCATTATGCGCATACTAATTAGTTAAAATATGTGCATTTTTATGCAATAAATGGATGATAAAATTAATTTTCCGTGTGTGAAACAACCCTTCACACCAAAACCACGAAATACATGGGGATTCAGTCACTGCACACCACACCGAGCACGGGAAAACCATGGGAACCAAGAAACCTACATACGACATGGATTGAAGCCATAAGTGTCAAGGGGGTCGCCTAGGCGACTAGGGATTGATCCAAGGCTAAGGCACTCAGGAACCTTTTCTTGGCCCAGAAAGGCCCCCAAAGTGCCCACTAAGGCGGGCTAGGCGGTCCAAGGTGCCCACTTAGGGGCCTTGGGTCCTCTAGTTTGGCCCTTAACCCAAGCTTGCATGTCGATCTGCGATGCGAGGTCAGGTCATAGGTAGATGAGGCTCCAAACACTCCTCTAACTCCCCCCCCCTCTCTTTCTTCTTCCCCTTCCTGCTCTGCTCTTTTTCCCATTCTCTCCTTTTCATCCACTTCAGAGACCCACTAATATTCACATGCTAGAAATAATAGGTGCATACTCTCCCCCCCCCCCCCCCCGCTCTCTCTCTCTTTCTTATGAACTTGCTGCCTAGGTGCCGCCTAAGCACTTAGGCACCTGGGGGACCCAAGCTTGCCTTCAGTCACCTTGACAACGATGATTGAAGCACAAAAACTCTCCTCACTCAACCCTTCACACGGACATCCCCCTAAATACGAAAGGAACCCCCACAAAATGCGCAATAAACGGAGGGGAAATCATCTTCCCACCTCGATCTCGAACTCCTCTACCTCGAAGGACTATCACGTTGGTTGGCCATCTCCTCCTCGCGGAATCATCCTCGCCAACCTCTTCACAACGAGCTCCTGCCGTGACCGAGCTCACGAACCGCCACCGGCCTTCCCTCCTCTCACTTTGGAAAGATTTTTCAATATTTTTTATGATGACCTGGTCGAGAGAGTACAAAACATCAGTGTAAAAGACTGAGTGGGATCAGTGAGGTTGCTTATGGTAAGGCCTGCTGCTGCACCGCCCCATCTCCCTCGCTGTTGGCCACCGCCGCATGCTGTCGGCCGCCGCCCATCACCTCCGGAGGAAGAAGAAAGGAAGAGGGAGAGGGTTAGGCCGAATGAGGAGAGGAAGAGAAGAAAATGGGTTTTATCCTCACCTCAGCCAAAGTACTTGAAGTGTGTCATCCTTTATGGATGTGAATCACTAAAACACAACATACATCTGCGTCAATATTGTCTGCATTACCCGACAAAATTCTGACAGTGTTTGACACTGCTATGTGCCGAGCCTTAGTTGCTGTGGGCTGCTGAAACGCTATGACCTTCGATGATGTGTCTCCCCTGAATTGCAACAGCTCGACCGGACGCATTTCATCTGAAGGTGTCCGTGACCTCCTTCGCCTTTTTCCACTGACCACCACTGTTCACCTGGTGGACAACCTAAATGCTTCAACCCCTGCTGACGCCTCTGCGCAAATCGTGGCAGACATCCCTGACGCATTTCCTTCTCTTCACTGTTGACATGCCAACATCTGAAATCCCATGCACTGAATGGTGAACCTTCGCAAATGGCCACTCCTCGGACTCCGTGCTCCAGCTCCACGAGCCATCCATAGCCAACCGGAGCTCCAAGACACTCCAAGAACCGTCATAGTCTGATCCAAAAACCCAGGGCGTCGCACACCAGTTACAATTTTGGCCAGTATGAAACTGAGTATCAGCCTGGTACTTAATTAGATGATATCTCATGGTACATCTTGATAAGCATCCAGCTTTTAGGATTATCCTTTTTTTGTCTATCAGGAGATGAATTTCACATGACTGATATTAACTTTGACATTGAGACTTCAGTAAATGCTGTATGCAAGGTGTGTAATCTCCTTTTGTATTAGCTTCAACTGTCTCCCAGATCGGTACTTACTGACTTGTATAGCTGAACCCAATCTAATGTCCCTTGGGCTACATATCTTGGGCAATTGCCATTGAGCCTTGGGGAGCATCTTGAGCCTGTTTCTGTTCACGCTACCATTTCTGTCCATCTTCTTCTCTTCCTTTTCTTTTCTATGCAGCTTCTCCTTCTCCCTTAACTCTGTTTACTTACGCATCCTTCATCCTCCATCATCCTTATACTCTCCAGGTTAACAGGGTAGTAGCAAAACCTATTACTATGCCAGCTATGTTGGGGAATATCTCCCATTTTTTCCTCCTGCTTTTCCATTCTCCCTTTCTTCTCTTCTTCAAAATCTCTTCCTCTGCTTTTGCCTTCTCGACACCTGATTTAACATTTTCTTCTCCAACAGAAGAATTTAGGGTGAGTGATCAAGCAGGGAATCAAGCAAGCTTTGTAGGAGAGGTTTTACCTGTATTAATAAGTTATATTTACTAGTGAAATAAATGCAGTAACTGGCAATTCTTTCTCTAGAATAATGAATCTTTTATTTATGTTATTATGTTGGAATTATAAAGTGTAAAATAATCCTATGCCATTGGCCTTTTTTCTTTAGAAGTTTTTTTCAAGTAAGCGTTCATGTTTTACTGATTACTGCAATGACTATTTTACTGAACACTGAAATCGCCATCTTTTTGGTAATTTTGTGGCAGAGGCATGGATTCCTCAATAAAAACGAGTGTATACACCTGTTTGAGGAATTGAACAAGTACAGGTAAATTCTTAGTTTTTTTTTTCATTCTTCTCAACTTTTTAGAATGTATTTACGGTCATGAACTTGTCTTTATTGTTAAAAGATGATGTGCCAGCCTACATGTCGAAGATATTTGAACCATATTTCTTTAGAAGGTGAAAATATTCTGATGTCAACAATAATCAAATTATTTCGAGACAGGCATTGGTTCTTGCCATCTCTTACTTTTTTTCTTTAGTTTTCTGTGTTAAAAGAACCCTCAAACCAGATTGGAGTGACAGCAGGTAAACTTGGGCATTCTTTGTAGCTTTTAAAAGACAAGCCTGTAAAATCTTTTATCAGGCCTGAAGTTGATATTACTTATTACAGGCCCTAGTATTTCCCCACATTCTACCTAGACAGCAGCAATCTTGCCCATTGTACCATTTTGACCTAGGCAGTTGGAGAATCCTTGTGATTTTACAGTTCTGGTTATGTTGAACACGCATCATTGGACCCAATTCTAACCTGCATCCTCTCTCTCTCTCTCTCCAGCTCCCGTGTTTTCTCTCCCCTCCTTTGATTTATTTCCTCATTTTGCATGCACAGGGATGGCACTTACCTATTGCTGCCTCTTCCCAACTTGCTTGTTGCTGTTCCCATAGTTGTTTCCCAGTTCTTCCATCAAGAATTTACCTATTTCCCCATCTTTTTAGTTCGTCCCTCTCTTCCTTTTCCATTGTGAGTGAGGTTTCCTTTTTCTCTGCACAAGTTTAGGGTATTGCCAAACTCCCCCCACCCACCAAAAGGGGAAAAAAGAAAACTAACATAAAGCCCAAGTACTACAGCTGACCCCCCCCCCCCCCCAAAAAAAAAAAAAAAAAACACACACACACACACACACACACAAAAGAAAAGAAAAAAAAAACTGATCTCTAGCCACTTTTTGTTCTCCCACTTAATCAGCCCTACTCATGGGCTTGCCTCCCTTGCTAGCTCTTCAGAATGTGAACTTGCCTTTCTCACTAGCATGTTTGAATGCTAGTTTGCCTCTCTTGCCATCTCTACACTTATGCATCACCCAGGTCAAGGTGTGAAGCACCAGATGATCCTCATCTGCACCAATGTCTCTAGCCATGCATCATGGCGACATGCTCAACACACTGAAGTGGTTGATGCCAAGATCCCCCATTAGTGTTAATTACAAAGGAAGACAAGGCACAACCTTTTCCATCCAGGCTAGGACAGGGATGCTACCTTCACTGTAGACATCAGTATCTGGTAGCATCTATCCTTCTCACTACTTCTTCCCCTTTTTCTCCCTCACCCTTGGTTACTCGCGTTGCGCTCTATTGAGGGCAAATTGGGGATTGGGTTAGGGTTCAACCCCTTTATTTGAACCCTCAAGCTGGGTCAGATTAGTCGGATTTGCCTCAACCTGGCGGAACCTAGCCCACTTGCAGCCTAGTACATGGAGCTTTATTTATTCAGAGAAATAACTACATAGTATGCTAATTTTTGAGCTATGCATTTTTCTCTTTTCATGTGCATAAGGTCCATTGAATACGCAAAGGGTTGGTTGGAGTGGTCAATGAAGTTGGATATTATTTATTCTCATCCAACTTGAATCTGTTTAGATACCTCATATCTAACTACTTATTCCATGCAGTTGAAACAAATAATCTTTTTACTATTTGACTTGTGCGAAGTGGAAGGAAAAACCCATCTTTGTAACCAGTGGTGCATTCTCATTGGCTGGAGGACCCAGCCCATAGGTCTATAACTAGGGATCCATGGCAAGTCTTGGAGCTCTGATTCACTCCAGCCACGTAGTACTCTTTGATAAGTTGTGCGGTGGGAAAAACTTCAAATGTCGAAGGAATCTGATCCTACAAGTCAATGAGAGCTGCCACATTTTCTTCTTTGTCTCCTTCAGTAGCCCTCCTTGGACCACCATCCTCAGCATGAGGCCGCTTTGGACCTACGGACCCTACCGCTTACACATCATGGGGTCTGCTGGTTGGGGCAAGGGGCGGGCTTGGTAGAAACCCTGACCTGTGCTGCCCAGAGTTTAGGCCACTGTTGGCAAGTAATGATAGCCTTCCTTGGTCCGTTGCTGCGGACAATGGTGATGCGCCTTAGGCTTCCATTGCCCATTGTTATTAGATAACCCTTAGTCATTTTTTGTCAACTGTTGCTGACCAATGGTGGTGTACCTTAGTCATCTTTGCTGCACTCTTGAGAACTGACAGTGGTGTGCCTTGCTCTCTGTCCACAATCGGCAACCTATGTTGTGTCTAACTCATTTCTGCTCTACCATTGCTAACCAATGGTGGGGTGCCTTTGTCAGTTTAGGCCCACTCGAGTGCCAAGGTTGGTGTACCTAAGTTATTTTTGGCCTACCACGAACAACTGATGGTAGCATGCCTTAATCCCTTGGGTCACTGTTAACAATCAATGATCACCTGCAACTTGCTTGGCATGTATGTGAAGATTGTTTCTCATTTGAGTCTCTACATTCCACGTAGCTATTGTGTGAGTTATCATCATCATCCCAAGACCTCCATGGTTTCTCCCCAAGCCTCCACTCTACCTTACCTGAGTCACTATTCACAGGTAGCAGAGCCTTGGGTTGAGTAATTTGGAGTCATCGATCATGTGCTGGTTCAAACATCGTCAACACTTAACAAAATTCTATGACGTCTACTTCACACATCCATAGATAATCTATGTTAAGTTGTTAACATGGCCTCACAAAAAGGATTTCAGCAGTCAAAGAGCATTTATTGTAATGCTGCCACAAGAATCTATCTTGCTCTGGCTCGAATAAGCATTCTTGTCTTCTTCGGGACTCACGAACAGATTTTTGCACTTTCCACCTCAGGTTCAGGATGCAAACATAGTCCCTTGCTTTGCATAATACATCAGTGAGTATCTCCCTTGAAGAACATTGCACCATTTGGCTCCCCTACAGAGCAATGATGCCTGCAATGAATCTTAAAGGGTTTCAACATCTGGCTAGCATCGATTTCCTCCAGAAGGGCTTCTAGGACTTGTGGGTCAGTGTTTCAATTGGCCTCACTCAACATGTCATTTGCCGAATAGCGAGGAAGCCTTGGGCTTCTGCCTCTTCCTCTTCTATTAATTTGCCGACTTTGGTGAAAATGAGGTCTCTCACCCACTGAGGTCACCTTCAAGCCATGTGGGATAAGTTTCCATCTGTTTCTTGGTTGGTGACTCATCTGAATCCACTGTAGCATCTTGAACATGGGCTTCTAACTGGGTTTTATTATTTTCTTAGGGAACTGAGTTAACCCAACTCTTAGGACAAACTCAGCCTGAGGAGTCAAATCAGGAAGATTCACATTTTCTTCCTCTTGCCATGCACTGCTCCATTTGTGTTTTTCCTGTAATCTTTGTGTGCCAAAGCTATATCCCTCCAGGGCTTCAATCCAATCTGATCCTGAGTTTCTCTTCACATTCAGGAATTTCAGTGATTCTTAGCTCCTCAGTATACTTCAATTTGCATGGAATCTGATCTCTGTTCTCCACTTCTACTAAAAGGTGAGTAAGTTCCACTCTCCACCTCCCACCCAAATCTGACATTCCCTTATCTTTTCTTCGGCACTCCAAATGTGGATTTTCTTTACATACCTCAATTCCCCATAAGTGATATGGAACTCCCAGGGTCTGGAACCGTAAAATGTTTCCATTATTTGGCATGATAGCTCATGTATCTTCCTCTCACATTGACCCCTTTGAACTTTTTTCTCCACTAATATTCATTCCCCTTCAGAACTTGAGAATATAGAGTGCCCTGAGGGGGAAAACAAAAAACACTCACGTCGTCTTCTTTACACACTCTTCAATGGTTCACAGATAGCCATTTTCTCTCCAGGTACCTAGACACAGCATTGGGGTGGTGCCTTCCTTCCTGTGTAGGTCGAATGAGACTATACTGAATAGTCTCAGAGGACCATTTGACATCGATTAGGCCGTGTAAGAAGGCTGAGGGGCAATTGTAAAAGCGAAATATGAAGTTAAAGAAAGATCCTTTCAAAAACTTACGTGGATACATGCGAACTGACTCATTGCATACCTCAAATCATAATCCCACGATCACTCTAATAACATCGGAGTTTATTTGATTATTTTATTTATAGATCTTGCATATTCCAAATATTTTCTTTTTTTCCCCTCTTAACTGGTGGTTTTATGTGGGTCCCTTTTACATATGCTTTTACATAAAATGTTCCTCAGGTCCTTGCCAAAGATATCTAGGGAGGATTTTGAGTCTATATTCAGAGAACTTGATGACAGTGGAGATTTCAAGGTAAACTGTTCTGTTAGCATCAGATAATCTTTGTTTAGGGCCTGTTTGGATGCAAGGCATAAACACATTTAGGTTGATCATTAACACAATTTTTGTTATAACCCTAGTTTGGATGGTTAAAAATAAATTTATCATAAACTCACTTGCGTTTACAATAAACTCAAAATCTCCCCATAAACACATTTTCCATAAATCTACTCTGAGATGGTTTATGCTGGATACTTTCCCTGTAAACTGAGTTTATCGTAAACTCACTTGCGTTTACGTACAGCAGCCAGACATGAGTTAATAGAAAACAAGTTTATGATAAACAGATTTACGATAAATGTGACCTACACAAGTTTTCGTAAGTTGCATCCAAACAGGGCCTAAGTGAATATTATTTTTCTTGTGAACTTGAATGTCATTCTTGACAATCCATTATGTCAGTTCAATTTTCCTTGGATATGTTTCTATTTCTTGTATTTGCAATGTAATATACTGTGTTGCTGCCTTAATATCATTTCTCAGTAATTGCTAGAATTTAGATAGTATAATGTAAAATTGTACACATTATTCAAATCACTAATGCATACATGAAATGCCCCACCTGCAGGGGTTTTGGCTTTCAGATCTGAAATGTGACATGTTATGTGGCAACTTTTAGTTTTCAACATGCATTGGATATGGTTTTTCAAATTATGTACTCAAAACCGGGATACTTTATGGACGTCAATTCAACTTTTATGGACCTGGTTATGGCCCTTGTGCGGTTGATCAGTAATCAATACATCCTTTCAGATAAAGCAACAAGCAACTTTCCTACACTAGTCACTTGTCACTCACTTTATGATATGTTGAAGCTCCCTGTCCATATGTTTAATTTACTTTCATTTCCTTAAATCCAAGTGCTACCTACCATACCACTTTAAGTTCTTTACCTTTATTCACATGTCTTCATTTCTTCCACCTTCTAAGATCCGTATATGAGGTAATACATCAATGAGAATTAACCAAAGAAACGAAGAAGAGAGAAGGTAGAAGTGAAGGTGATACTATTCGTGGTGGTATGTGGTGGATGTGGTTCCTTTGTAGGCTACTAGCTATTAGTTCAGCTCTGTTCTCACAAATTGAGTGCAATATAACCTTTCTTCTTTGTGGTTGGTTATCTATTTATATTAATAGAGGCTCTAAATGATGATTTCATTTATATTAAAAGTAATAACAAATTCTGAATAATGATTTCATTATTAATAAAACTACTTGGTGTTTTGTCCTACACCCTGAGCAACCTGTTTATTGGAGTCTTAATCTTGACTTGCATGGCTGATACTTTGCTATGGTTTGGTTTCTTCTTTGTGGTTGGTTATCTATTTATATTAATAGAGGCTCTAAATGATGATTTCATTTATAATAAAAGTAATAACAAATTCTGAATAATGATTTCATTATTAATAAAACTACTTGGTGTTTTGTCCTACACCCTGAGCAACCTGTTTATTGGAGTCTTAATCTTGACTTGCATGGCTGATACTTTGCTATGGTTTGGTTTCATCATCATAGCCTTATCCCAATTATTTGGGGTCGGCTACATGAATCTTGTTCAACCAAAGATTTCTATCAAATGCTATATTCATATTTAAACCCAAGAAACTAATGTCCTTCCTAATAACATCGCACCATCGCATTTTAGGCCTTCCCCGAACTCTTTTACTAGCGGTCACATCTTTTAACCAGCGCTGAGTTAGGGTGACGAAGCACATGTACAAACCACCTGAGTTTATTTTCTCTCATTTTATTATCAATTGGGGTTATCCCCAAGTCCTTACGGATACGCTCATTCCTAATCTTATCTTAGTTTTGCCACACAGCATCCACTAAGATTCGGTCACATACTTTAACTGGAGCTAAGTTAGGGTGACGAAGCACATGTCTAAATCACCTGAGTTTATTTTCTCTCATTTTATCATCAATTGGGGCTATCCCCAAGTCCTTACGGATACGCTCATTCCTAATCTTATCTTAGTCTTGCCACACATCCATCTCAGCATCTTCATCTCTGCTATACACATTTTGTGAATGTGTTCCTTTCGTACTGTCCAACACTCGATACCATATAACAAAGCAGGTCTCAGCCTATAAAACTTCCCTTTGAGTTTCACAGGCATATGACAATCATAGAGGACTCCTGATGTGCTTCTCCATTTTAACCAGCCTGTCTTAATCCTATGTGCAACATCGTCATACATCTCCCCATTCTCTTGTATGATAGACCCTAGGTACCAAAAGCTACTACTCTTCGGAATGTTTTGTCCATCAATTAGAACCATGCTTTCTTGTATCACTCTCTCGTTACTAAAATTACAATGCATAAACTCTGTTTTGCTCTTACTAATTTTAAAACCTTTAGGCTCCAAAGCATGTCTCCAACGCTTTAACTTTGCATTTAAAGCATCAATACTCTCATCAATTAAGACAATATCATCTGCAAATAACATACACCAAGGTATATCATCATGCAATTGTTTTGTTACTTCATCCATAATTAAGGTAAATAGATATGAACTTAGTGCAGAACCTTGATGCAAACCTATAGAAACTGAAAATTCACAAGTCTCTCCAGCAATTTGCATGGTTTGTGTTTGATGCTTGAAAATTAGGATGAGACACTTGATGAGAATCCATTGGCAATCTGGGTGACGGCTTAGTTTTTTTTAATGAAGTGGATTGTACCACCAATTTGCATATATACCCCTATAAGTATTGGTTTTTGCAAATAAGCCTCTCATTTAGACCTGTTGCCATAGATACTCTTGATATACTCGGAATGGTTGTGGTTAGACCCTCGCAGTAACCCACGTTTGTTCAGCATACCCCTTAGTGTGGGCCTTGAGGTCCAGGGATGGCAAACTCGGTTTCGGACTCGGTTTCGGCCGGGTCCGAAACCGATACGACTCGGTATCGGTTTCGGTTTTGGCCGAAACCGGCCGAAACCCAATTAAAAGGTTTTAAAAAAACATATTAATTCTAAAAAATCTGAAAAAAATCATAAAAAATTTAAATAATCACTTAAAATCATGAAAAATAATACACATGTATTTGAGTGTATAAGTTAGTGCAATAACCTTGAAGTAGACAATTACGCATTGAACTTCAAACATTGAACATGTGAAAGTTAAACTAATATTCCATTGTACATTTTTTGATGATAGTGTGTTGATGTTTTGATAATAGCAACTCAATGAGACACCACATAAGAATGATGATGATAGTGTGAATTGTTGTTGTTGTGTGTGCCCCTTGTGCATTCTTGTGCATTGATGATGAAATAATGTCTTCTGTAAGTCAGTGCATGCTAGCAAGTCTATACATCCATTAGCTGATAACTGAGCAAGTCTATACATCCACCAGCAAGTCTATACATACATCCAGCAAGTCTATACATCCATCAAGTCTATACATTCATCAAAGTCTATACATTCTCCATGCATCTTCATAGCAAGTCTATACATCAGCAAGTCTATACATCCATCAAGTCTATACATTCATCAAAGTCTATACATTCTTCAAAGTCTATACATTCTCCATGCATCTTCATAGCAAGTCTATACACTCTTGGACCAATACATTCTTCAAAGTCTATACATTCTCCATACATCTTCACAGCAAGTCTATACATCAGCAAGTCTATACATCCAGCAAGTCTATACATTCATCAAAGTCTATACATTCTTCAAAGTCTATACATTCTCCATGCATCTTCATAGCAAGTCTATACACTCTTGGACCAATACATTCTTCAAAGTCTATACATTCTCCATGCATCTTCATAGCAAGTCTATACATCCAGCAAGTCTATACATTCATCAAAGTCTATACATTCTCCATGCATCTTCATAGCAAGTCTATACACTCTTGGACCAATACATTCTTTACAGCCCGTGTGTTCCATGCATACAAAGTCTGTACATTGTCCATTTGCTGTAGCTCAAAGTCTGTACATTGGGTTGGCTGGTCTGAAGCAGGACCATATTGGCAGGGGAATTATGCTGGCTAGCTTGATTAATATATTTTTCAGGATCGACAGTTGTCTTGTCATTTTTCTCCTATACGATTTCCTGTTGAGCATGAATAAGTTACCTAGTTCCTGAAAAAGCATTACTAGAAGTGGGTCCCAACCTTGTAGTATAGGATTGACTGTTGTCTTGTCATTTTTCTCCTATACGATTGACTGTATAAGTTAGTGCAATAACCTTGAAGTAGACAACTACGCATCGAACTTCAAACATTGAACATGTGAAAGTTAAACTAATATTCCATTATACATTAATACAAGCAGTACAATAAACCAAATTAGACAAAATGAATGTTACAAAAATTCATTGATTCTTACCTAATATGGATAATAATTACTAGAAGAACCTTCTCCCTCATCGTCTGGCCCTTGATGTCGATACCCATAACCAGGTTGCATGTATGGTCTATATTCACTATAACCAAACAATGAGGTAGCCAAGTCCTGCATCCCTCTTTGGATCCCTCTTGGAGTGTTTGATTGGCTTGATTCGAATCCAGTATCAACATAGGAATCTTGAGGAAGAGAAGAGGAACTGGTCGGATATGGATGGAACTGAAATGATGGTTCATAATTCCACGACCCATAAATAGCTGCTTGCTGTTGGCCACCTTCGTAACCTGGTGAACCATATCCTTGCTGACCTTGACTGTATCCAGTAGTACCACCTTCAGCACCTGTACCACCTGCAGCACCTGCAGCACTAGTACCACCTGCAGCACCTCCGGGATGATCATCATCATCATCATCAGAACCATAAGAAACCAGTCGCCTTTTAGCCTTCGGGGATGCTTTTTTCTCTTGTGGTGTCAATTTTTCAGTGATCTTTGACATGAGTCCTTTATCCCTTGGCGTGTGCCTCACATATATCTGCTTCAACTGCTCAATTGTCGAGTCCTCTGGAGCAGCAGCATTTGTCCTCTCAGTTTGCCCATGCACTGATGTACTTCTTCTTAAGGACATTCTAGGAGTGACTGGCCTGCTATCTGTATCTGAGTGTCTAGCTGGCTCAAACTCGAACTGCTCCTCAGTGTCATCAACCACCCTAGACTGGTGCGCATGAGTATCTCTGGCCCTCTTTGATTTGCTTCTTAATTCGGGATCTCTTGCCTCATCTTCATCAAGTATGCCCTTTGCCCATCTTCTATCATCAACATCAAAAACGGGCTCATCAACCTGCTCTCGTGTCTCCACCCAAGACTGCAAGGGATTATCATCATCAAATAAGGCATCCACATCAATCTCTGCGGCGGCATCCTCGGCGACGCGTTTGTCTCGCAGCTGTTGTCTCAACCTCATATTCTTTATTCTCAACCTCATATTATAGTGGCAGTACACTAATTTCTCTAACCGATCAGCCTTTAGCCGATTGCGAATCTTTGAGTGTATAAGGCTGAACGTGCTCCAATTTCTTTCACATTGGCTTGCTGATGTGGTTTGACTCAACACCCTGATTGCAATGAAAGCCAATGTAGAACTGCCCAATTCTCTATTGTTCACCATGATCCACCAGTCAGCTGTTACACCAACCAACCATAAACAAATAAATATAAGATGTAAATAAAAATTAATTAAGGAAGATGTAATTGCAAAGAAAGCACAAAGATGAAGTATACCTGGGCTCACTCTTCCCACTGCGTATTACAATTGGGAGTCAGAATACGTCCCACTTCTCATTCTATAGGAGTTCATCTATAAAAATTACATAATATATTAGCATTACTACGTAAGTAAATTCTATACCTCTTATTCATGAAATCAAACAGGCCAACCTCTACTTCCGCCTGAAGCCTCTTATCTTGTGTCCTCGATAAATGACCAATGACTTTTAAAGTGCCTTGAAGCACCTCGGCATCAACATGTGCATTGGCATTGTACATTAATCGAGGGTTTAGAAAATAACCTGCATTTGTATATAGTTAATGTATGGTCAATAATATATGAATACAAATAATCACTCACCAGCTGCATGCAAGTCGTGGTGTAATGTGGTGTCCCATCTATGGTCAATAATCTTCCACCACTTTGCATGTTCTTTGGGAAGGGACTCCTGCAACTCCAATTTCGCACGGTCCATGGCCTCATACAGATATCCCATATTATTCTTGTCATCGCCATCCACCAATCTTAGGGCCTTCACGAGGGGGGTGACTACTTTCATGTATTGTGTTACTCTGCCCCAGAATTTGTTGTCGTCCACGATTTGACAGACATCCAAATAATCCATCTGAGCATCAACATTGCCCTTGTCGATGTATTCCCGCAGGGCATTGTGGTACATGAAAGCTTTCAACTCATTCTTATACCTGTGCAAAGAAATAAAATTTGAATCAAATACGGATCATAACTATAAGGATAAAGAAGTAATAATTGAGTTCAACAATATACCTATGCAGAGACTCCAAAGAAATGAAATTTGAAGCAAATCTAGTTGACCCTGCACGGATGATATCCCGCCCCCCACTTGCATGCTCCCTGAACATGTTCAATATCCTAGGATGGCCATAAATATACTGGGTAATCTTTTGTGCCCTTTCAACCGTCTTCTTCACATGTTTGTCCTTCCCTATGTCTTCAAGTATGAGATCAAGACAATGTGCTGCGCATGGGAGCCAATATAAATGCCTGCGCTTATGCATCAATTTCCTCCCTGCAGCCTTATAACTGGCTTCATTATCAGTCACAACTTGTACAACATTTTCTTCACCAATTTCGTCTACCATGTTGTCCATCAAATGAAACAAATAATTGGCAGTTTTTTCAAAATTTGATGCATCTACAGATTTTACAAATACTGTACCTTCGATGCAATACACCAAAAAGTTAATCATAGACTTTTTCGTAGTACCAGTCCAACCATCACACATAATAGTGCATCCTCTCTCCATCCATATTTGCTTGAAGCTTTGAACCCAGTCATGGAGCTCCTGAACCTCTGCCTCAAGCCCACGCCCGTATATGTCCCGACGTGACGGCGCCTTCAAGCCAGGGCTAGCATCTGCTATGGCATCCAACATAGGTTGAAAATATTCACTTTCAGCAGCATGTGCAGGGACACCTGCACGAAAAAACCATTTACATATGCTTTTAAATGCATGCCCTGCAACTTCTGCAGATTTTTTGACCCCTCTTAATGCACTTTTGATCTTAGGTTGTGTAGCCTGGGGCCTTCTGTGGAGATAACTGTCCATGGGGCCTGCTCTCTGCGTCTGCGGGGGCGGGGCAGCAACATCAGGACGTCGTGCAGTTGTACAGCCTGTACTGGAGTAGGTCCCTCCTGAACCCATGGGTGCCTTTCCTTTCCTTCGAGCGGCTTCTTCACGCTCCCTTGCTTCAGTCAGCTCCGGATCAGAATCTTCAGTGCCTTCCTCATCATCATCCCTCCTAACCCTTCTGCCAGAAATCTCCTCAGCAATTTCCTCCTCATCCTCAGCCCTTTGTTGCACCATCTCCTTTTTTCCCAAAAGGCACTGGCGCATCTCCTCTCGCACCTCTCGTGGATAGTTGTCACATTGTCTCACCTCTCCTCGTACCCCTGCCAAATGTTGCTTGCCTCTGGTAATTCCGCCATACATCTCCCTACCACAATAATTACATTTAACCTTCCTTCTCTTAGCATCAACTAAGGACATGTGGGCCCACCCCGGATCCTCCTGCCCTTGCTGCTCCTGTGTTTGCTGACGTCTAGGCATGATGCTGCATTAAGAAGTTACACAGTCAAAGACAAACAATTGTAAGTACAAAACAAAAGACCCACTTTTATGAATGAATTAGGGCTTAATTACCAAATAACCCTTAATCACCCTTCATAAAAATATAATCCCAGCATGATCCTACCCCACATTCGTCAATGAAACTTAATTAACCTTCAATTGTGGCTAAGAAACTCGAATTAGACAAAAGGCCCAATTTTTATGAATTAATTAAGTCTTAATTACTAATTAAGCCTTAATTACCCTTCATAAAAATATAATCCCAGCATGATCCCACCCCACATTCATCAATGAAACTTAATTAACCTTCAATTGTGGCTAAGAAACTCGAATTAGACAAAAGCCCCAATTGCTATGACCTAATTAGGGCTTAATTAGTAATTAACTCTTAATCACCCTTGGGAAAAATTAATTACCCGCATGATCCCACCCCAAAATCCTCAATGAACCTTAATTTAACTTCAATTGAGCCTAAGCAAACCAATTTAGACAAAAGCCCCAATTTCTACGACCTAATTAGGGTTTAATTAGCAATTAACCCTTAATCACCCTTGGGAAAAATTAATTACCCGCATGATCCCACCCCAAAATCCTCAATGAACCTTAATTTAACTTCAATTGAGCCTAAGCAAATCAAAATAGACAAAAGCCCCAATTTTTATAAACTGATTAGGGTTTAATTAGCAATTAACCCTTAAGCCCTTAATCACCCTTGGAAGAAACTTAATAAGCAAGGCTTGCTCACCCCAAATTTTTAACCCAACCAAAAGAACACAACAAAATAATCAAACAAAACCCAATGAAATTAACCTCAAACAAAACAATCAAACCCTTGAAGTTGTGTTGGCCCCCGGTGTGCGCAGTAAGAAGGCTCCCTCTCGGCCTCTCCCTGTTGGGCCTGTCCACCTCCAGCAGGCGTAGCAGTCGCAGCAGACGCGGCCTTTCACCCTTGGTCGGACAGCTGCTGCAGCAGGCAGCAGCAGCCGCAGCCCCCCCGCAGTGCAGACAGCAGCAGCAGCTCGGCAACAGCAGGCAGCAGCAGCTCGGCAGCGGCAGCAGCACAGCAGCAGACAGCAGGGGGGAGGGTTTCGGCCGAAACCTGTGGGTAGTGGGGTTTCGGGGGCATGACAGCAAAGCATAAAGGCATAAGTTCACGTGTTTCGGCCGAAACCAAATGGTTTCGGGCCGAAACCGACCGGTTTCGGGCGAAACCAGTATCGGTTTCGCCCGAAACCGATATCTCCCTTTAGTTTCGGATTGCTACAGTGATTAAGGGCCTTTTCGTATCGGTTATGGCCGAAACCGATACGTTTCGGCCGAAACGTATCGGTTTCGGCCGAAACTGCCAACAGTGTTGAGGTCAGCATCCTCTCTCTCTCTCTCTCCTGCATAGACCTTGTGTTCCTGTATCTTCTAGAGAACTTCTTTTTTCTTTATGATGCTTCTACTTGGGAAGAGGTGTTTTGATCTGCTTTTTGGATTTCGGACCCTGTGGAAGCTCTTGCTGTTCTTTTCAAGGATGGCAGTATCGGTTTCGGTACCGGTTTCGGCCGGTCCCAAAATCGATACGTACCGGTTTCGGTATCGGTTTCGGTTTCGGCTTCAGCTGAAACCGGCTGAAACCATTCAAAAACCTCAAAAAATTAGTAAAACCTGTTTGGTTTCGGCCGAAACTGTCCGGTTTCGGACCGAAACAGGTGAGTTTCGGCCGAAACCAATACGGTTTCGTCCGAAACCATTAAAAAAGTATTATTTAATAGGTTTCAGACCTGCTACAGTGTTAAGTGCTGATTTCGGATCGGTACCGGCCGAAACCGATACGTTTCGGCCGAAACGTATCGGTTTCGGCCGATACTGCCAAACTTGGTTCTTTTTGTGTCAGAGGGTTTAGGTGGTGTCCTTGTTGGTGAAACATGAGAGGTTTTTAGTAGTAGTTGAATGAATATTTGGTTAGGTGGGTGCTTTGGGGAGGAAGGTTACCTCTTATCTTTATCTGTTGTACTGCCTCTGTTTATTTTTATAAAATTGTTGTGTAATTTTACCCCCTTTCAAAAACAGTGCCCTTGTCCAGAAAATGAAACTCAACAGATCTTTCAACATTTCATGTCTCAACAGCAAGTACTAAATTGGGGGTGTTGACAAAAAATGATGTAGTGTGAGGGACATGGCCGTTTCCATCCTCATATTATATTTCAATGACATTTAACTATTTAATAATACAGTACCATTTACTTATTTATGTTTTGTCAAAAAATTGCGATGGAGTGATCTCACACCTTGTTCCACTTGGAGGTGGTTTTCTCCTTTTTGTTATGTAGGTGTGAGCTTACCATTTGCTTTCTTTTTCCCTCTATGTGCAGATTAACGTGGATGAGTTCACTGATCTGTGCAATGCCATTGCATTAAAGTTCCAAAAGGAAGCTGCAGTAAGTCAATTTCTTGTGCCCTCGAATGTGCAATGTGGCACTAATTAGCTAGCTCTTGTTACCATTTTGTTATGCGCTAATGCCTCTTCTTTTTTGTCTCTCTTGTTGTCTGGATTAGCATATACCTATTCTGGAGCTAATGTTTGTCATACATTTGGACTGTACACAGCCTTCATGGTTCGAGAACTATCCATCTTTTTACCATTCACGGGCGTGCAAGAGTTTGAAAACTTTTGTCCGGAGTTCCACATTTGGATATGTTGTAGCGTTTGTTCTGATACTCAACTTAGTTGCTGTGATTATTGAAACCACGGTATGGCTGCTTTAATGGCACTACGGGAGCACTATGTTAGGACATCTTTTGTGTTGATGTAGCTATCTCTTTGATATATGACAATTTGAGCATGAGGAATCCCACTGACTTTGAGCATGTTATAACTGATCCAAAATTATAATCTCAGTTATTCTGAAATAATTTTTTCTTTCATGATCACTCATAATTTCATTTCTAATGCCTTTTATTTTATGTTTTAATGTTACATCATATTTCTTGTTGTCAAGGGTGTACCTTTTAAGAGATGTTCTGGATGATAACAAAATTTTAAATGTTCATCTGCTTAGAGACTTTTTCCTTTCTATGTTTGTATGAGAGAATAGCTTATAATGCAAGTTTAGAGTGAGAAAATCACTGTATGAGTAATTTTGTATGCAAGCATGTGGCATAGAGGAAGCTTTCATTTTGTTTGGTTGTATGTACTACTATCATAGTTTAAATGTATTTGAGCTTGAGAAATGACATTAAGATAAAGAAGAAGAGCTTAAACCCAGATGACTTGAACAGAATCATTAGCTATAGTCTGATACTCATCCTTAATATTAGAGATATACTGATAGAGACAATTGTGTGCTTCTTACTATGCCCAGAAATAGGAGAACTAGCCAAGAGGATGCAAAAGCCTGTGGGATATGGTAGTCATTGCACTCTCCTGCCCAGTCAGCATTAAAGCCGCACAGCCCAAGTGAAGAGGTGCAAGCATAAAAAAAGAGGATTAAATGGTGCCATGACAGATAGAAGAATATAGAGAACAGCTGCATAATGGGTAGACGTGGAGCACTGATGAGCTAGCTGACAATACATACTATACGAGCAATATCATTGTTAGAGGTAATTAAGTAGACTAGAGCCCTGACAAGCTAACAAGTCAGATCTTCCAGGAGCTCATTCTTTGTTGTAAGATGGAGCTTTGATAAGGCTCCATCATGGTCTTAGCTCTTCGAGAATTAGAGAGCAAAATTGAAGAATATCAGTGATGTACTCTTCTTGAGAGAGAAAATAGCTACAAGAAGATAAAACAACCTAAAACCTACGACATGATAAAGCGGCACAATGTGCTCCATCTCGTATTGTCAATGAAAATGCTACTTTAGACCAGTTTGGTAGAAACATCATTGCTAGTGATGCCCATGTTATTATACACAGAAGATGAATGGGATGGCCCTGGGAATGCACAAACAAAGAGATTATAATCATAAATTCTCACAACAAAGCTAGTGTCTAGGATAATACAATAAAAATGCTTATATTAGCTCTGTAATTCCCATTTGAGCTCATAGATGGCCTGTTGAAAATGACAAGTGATGTGGTGGGGCACTGGGGCAGAAAGGCTGGGTAACTTGTTAATGCCCATTTGAGCTCATGGATGACCTGTTGAAAATTCCAAGTGATCTAGTGGGGCAGAAAGGCTGGGAACAGCAGATAAAAGAGATCACCTTGAAGAAAGGCATTCTTTGAGTCCAGTTGATAGACAGGCTACCTGCGAATTGCTCTAACAACAATAAACATGTTCATGAAAGTCATTTTCCTTATAATCAATCTCATATTTCTGAGTGAAACCATGAGCCACAAGTCTTGTGCTGCTCCATAGATTTGTTTTGCTTGGTTTTAATCTGTAGATCCACTTGCAGGTAATATCAACTGAAAGTGGAATGAGATCCTGAATCAAGGGTTCAAAACCTCTTGCATGGGATGCTGACCATTGTTGGCAGTATCGGCCGAAACCGATACGTTTCGGCCGAAACGTATCGGTTTCGGCCTATACCGACACCGAAATGGGCATTTGCACTGTAGCAGGGCCGATACCAAAAATAATATATTTTTTAATGATTTTGGACCGAAACCGACCGAAACCGTCCGGTTTCGGACCGAAACCGACCGAAACCTAACATGTTTTCGCCGAAACCTAACTTGTTTTTGGGCCGAAACCTAACATTTTCATAGATTGCCCCCTTTTCTAACTGTTTTGAACCGGTTTCGGCCGAAACCGAAACCGAAACCGATACCGAGTCGTATCGGTTTCGGACCCGGCCGAAACCGAGTCCGAAACCGACACTGCCATCCTTGATGCTGACACCGAGGGTAATTTGCCACCTGACAACAGATCTAGGCTCTTGATGAGTGTAGGTCACAGGGTTAATTTAAATTGCACAGGGGCATTTCTGTCCGTATATTTTTGTGTTGTTTTTAACCATATGATCAGTTGCCCTGTCTAATTGGAGGGTAATTAGGTCATAATGGTTGGTGGCATACTTCTAATTAGTGTAAATTACACACATATATGTAGTGTTCGATGGGATTGGTCTGTTCTGGCCATCTCTTTCTCCCTCAAACTGTTTGTACCTCTCTCCTTCTCTCATCCCTCTCTTGATCTTCAGAATTTCCATATGGTATCAGAGCATGGGGGGATGTGGATGTGGTGAAGGAGTGCTTGGACCCCATCATTCTGCCCTGGAATTTACCTCTTTCACACACATGCTCTGTTTTTTAGGGTTCCGGGTGTGTATCAGGTCGCAGCATGGTTGTCCGTTTCGGCCGAAACCGATACGTTTCGGCCAAAACGTATCGGTTTCGGCCGGACCCGAAACCGTTTAAGCCTATTTTACTGTAGCTTAAACGGTTTCGGGTTACGGTATCGGTTTCGGGCGAAACCGATACCCGTTTCGCCCGAAACCGAATGGTTTCGTCCCGAAACCATTCGGTTTCGGGCGAAACACGTGAACTCCAAACTTTGGAGTTCACGTGAGCCTCCCCCGACCCCAAAACCCCCTGCCCCTGTCCCCTCCTCCCGCCCCCGAAACCCCCCTGCCCTAGCAGCAGCCGCGGCGGAAACAACTGGAGCAGCAGCAGCCAGCAGGCGCCGGCGGATCCCCTCCCGCCCTGCAGCAGCAGCAGCAGCCCCCTCCGCACTGCAGCAGCGGAGCAGCAACAGCAGCAGCCGCGGAGCAGCAGGCTAGCAGCAGGCCGGCCAGCAGCCCAGCAGCCCCGCCAGCCCCCCCTGCCCGCCGCCCAGTGGCCCCTGCGCGCTGCGCCCGCCGCCTGGCCTGCACGTGCGTGCGTGACCTGCCAGCCGGCCAGCCCTAGCCCGCGATCCTTTCCCGCCCGGCGCCCACCACCTTGCCCTAATTAGCTCTGGTTAGGGCTAGGTAAGATTTCTTAGATGATTATTTTGTTAAATAATTCTGTTAATTTAGTGATTAGACTAAAAATGTTAGTTTAGCCCCTATTAGACTATTAAATTTAGGGCTTTCATGTAATTAGGTTTTGTAAGGGTCAATTCAAGTTCAATTAAGTTCCATTGACTAATTTTAACCTCTATCATGTTGGTAATTAATTTTTGTCAAGAGTGATTAGGCTAAAATTATAAATTAAATCTTAATTAGACTATTAAATTTGGGGCTTTCCTCTAATTAGGTTTAGTAAGGTTCAATTGAAGCTCAATTAAGCTTCATTAATTAATTTGGACCTCTATCATGCTCGGGATTAATTTTCATGAAAGGTGATTAGGCTATATGTGTTAATTAAGCCCTAATTACATTATTAATTTTGGGGCTTTCCTCTAATTAGGTTTAGTAAAGTTCAATTGAAGCTCAATTAAGCTTCATTGACTAATTTGGAGCTCTTTCATGTTGAATTGTATTTTTTTCATTGTCATTACAAGAGATTGTCTTTGATTGTCTTAATGCAGCATCATGCCTAGACGTCAGCAAACACAGGAGCAGCAAGGGTAGGAGGATCCGGGGTGGGCCCACATGTCCTTAGTTGATGCTAAGAGAAGGAAGGTTAAATGTAATTACTGTGGTAAGGAGATGTATGGCGGAATTACCAGAGGCAAGCAACATTTGGCAGGGGTATGAGGAGAGGTGAGACAATGCGACCACTGTCCACGAGAGGTGTGAGAGGAGATGCGCCAGTGCCTTTTGGGGAAAAAGGAGAGGGTGCAACAAAGGGCTGAGGATGAGGAGGAAATTGTTGAGGAGATTTCTGGCAGAAGGGTTAGGAGGGATGATGATGAGGAAGGCACTGAAGATTCTGATCCGGAGCTGACTGAAGCAAGGGAGCGTGAAGAAGCCGCTCGAAGGAAAGGAAAGGCACCCATGGGTTCAGGAGGTACCTACTCCAGTACAGCTGCACGACGTCCTGATGTTGCTGCCCCGCCCCCGCAGACGCAGAGAGCAGGCCCCATGGACAGTTATCTCCACAGAAAGCCCCAGGCTACACAACCTAAGATCAAAAGTGCATTAAGAGGGGTCAAAAAATCTGCAGAAGTTGCAGGGCATGCATTTAAAAGCATCTGTAAATGGTTTTTTCATGCAGGTGTCCCTGCACATGCTGCTGAAAGTGAATATTTTCAACCTATGTTGGATGCCATAGCAGATGCTGGCCCTGGCTTGAAGGCGCCGTCACGTCGGGACATATACGGGCGTGGCCTTGAGGGAGAGGTTGAGGAGCTCCATCAGTGGGTTGAAAGCTTCAAGCATATATGGATGGAGAGAGGATGCACTATTATGTGTGATGGTTGGACTGGTACCACGAAAAAATCCATGATTAACTTTTTGGTGTATTGCATCGAAGGTACAGTATTTGTAAAATCTGTAGATGCATCAAATTTTGAAAAAAATGCCAATTATTTGTTTCATTTGATGGACAACATGGTAGACGAAATTGGTGAAGAAAATGTTGTACAAGTTGTGACTGATAATGAAGCTAGTTATAAGGCTGCAGGGAGGAAATTGATGCATAAGCGCAGGCATTTATATTGGCTCCCATGCGCAGCACATTGTCTTGATCTCATACTTGAAGACATAGGGAAAGACAAACATGTGAAGAAGACGGTTGAAAGGGCACAAAAGATTACCCAGTATATTTATGGCCATCTTAGGATATTGAACATGTTCAGGGAGCATGCAAGTGGGGGGCGGGATATCATCCGTGCAGGGCCAACTAGATTTGCTTCAAATTTCATTTCTTTGGAGTCTCTGCATAGGTATACTGTTGAACTCAATTATTACTTCTTTATCCTTATAGTTATGATCCGTATTTGATTCAAATTTTATTTCTTTGCACAGGTATAAGAATGAGTTGAAAGCTTTCATGTACCACAATGCCCTGCGGGAATACATCGACAAGGGCAATGTTGATGCTCAGATGGATTATTTGGATGTCTGTCAAATCGTGGACAACAACAAATTCTAGGGCAGAGTAACACGATATATGAAAGTAGTCACCCCCCTCGTTAAGGTCCTAAGATTGGTGGATGATGATGACAAGAATGATATGGGATATCTGTATGAGGCCATGGACCGTGCGAAATTGGAGTTGCAGGAGTCCCTTCCCAAAGAACATGCAAAGTGGTGGAAGATTATTGACCATAGATGGGACACCACATTACACCACGACTTGCATGCAGCTGGTGAGTGATTATTTGTATTCATATATTATTGACCATACATTAACTATATACAAATGCAGGTTATTTTCTGAACCCTCGATTAATGTACAATGCTAATGCACATGTTGATGCCGAGGTACTTCAAGGCACTTTAAAAGTCATTGGTCGTTTATCGAGGACACAAGATAAGAGGCTTCAGGCGGAAGTAGAGGTTGGCCTGTTTGATTTCATGAATAAGAGGTATAGAATTTACTTACGTAGTAATGCTAATCTATTATGTAATTTTTGTAGATGAACTCCTATAGAATGAGAAGTGGGACGTATTCTGACTCCCAATTGCAATACGCAGTGGGAAGAGTGAGCCCAGGTATACTTCATCTTTGTGCTTTCTTTGCAATTACATCTTCCTTAATTAATTTTTATTTACATCTTATATTTATTTGTTTATGGTTGGTTGGTGTAACAACTGACTGGTGGATCATGGTGAACAATAGAGAATTGGGCAGTTCTGCATTGGCTTTCATTGCAATCAGGGTGTTGAGTCAAACCACATCAGCAAGCCAATGTGAAAGGAATTGGAGCACGTTCAGCCTTATACACTCAAAGGTTCGCAATCGGCTAAAGGCTGATCGGTTAGAGAAATTAGTGTACTGCCACTACAATATGAGGTTGAGAATAAAGAATATGAGGTTGAGACAACAGCTGCGAGACAAACGCGTCGCCGAGGATGCCGCCACAGAGATTGATGTGGATAGATTATTTGATGATGATAATCCCTTGCAGTCTTGGGTGGAGACACGAGAGCAGGTTGATGAGCCCGTTTTTGATGTTGATGATAGAAGATGGGCAGAGGGCATACTTGATGAAGATGAGGCAAGAGATCCCGAATTAAGAAGCAAATCAAAGAGGGCCAGAGATACTCATGCGCACCAGTCTAGGGTGGTTGATGACACTGAGGAGCAGTTCGAGTTTGAGTCAGTTAGACACTCAGATACAGATAGCAGGCCAGTCACTCCTAGAATGTCCTCCTTAAGAAGAAGTACATCAGTGCATGGGCAAACTGAGAGGGCAAATGCTGCTGCTCGAGAGGACCCGGCAATTGAGGAGTTGAAGCAGATTTATGTGAGGCACACGCCAAGGGGAAAAGGACTCGTGTCAAAGTTGATTGAAAAAAGCACTCCAAAAGAGAAAAAAACATCCTCATAGGTTAAAAGGCGACTGGTTTCTTATGATTCTGATGATGATGATGATGATCATCCCGGAGGTGCTGCAGGTGGTACTAGTGCTGTAGGTGGTACAGGTGATGTAGGTGTTGCAGGTGGTACTACTGGAGGATATGGTTCACCAGGTTACGAAGGTGGCCAACAACAAGCAGCTATTTATGGGTCGTGGAATTATGAACCATCATTTCAGTTCCATCCATATCCGACCAGTTCCTCTTCTCTTCCTCAAGATTCCTATGTTGATACTGGATTCAAATCAAGCCAACCAAACACTCCAAGAGGGATCCAAAGAGGGATGCAGGACTTGGCTACCTCATTGTTTGGTTATAGTGAATATAGACCATACATGCAACCTGGTTATGGGTATCGACATCAAGGGCCAGACGATGAGGGAGAAGGTTCTTCTAGTAATTATTATCCATATTAGGTAAGAATCAATGAATTTTTGTAACATATATTTTGTCTAATTTGGTTTAGTGTACTGCTTGTATTAATGTACAATGGAATATTAGTTTAACTTTCACATGTTCAATGTTTGAAGTTCAATGCGTAGTTGTCTACTTCAAGGTTATTGCACTAACTTATACAGTCAAATGCATGTGTAATGATTTTTATGATTTTTGTGATTTTTTTGATTTTAAGTGATTATTTATATTTTTATGATTTTTTTTCAGATTTTTTAGAATTAATTTTAATTTTTTTAACCTGTTATATGGGTTTCGGCCGGTTTCGGCCGAAACCGAAACCGAGTCGACTCGGTTTCGGACCCGGGCGAAACCGAGTCTGAAACCGCCATCCTTGGGTCGCAGGGGCCCCTATTTGATTCCGGCCAGTGGAATCGAGTTCTTTTGGGGTCGCAAGGTCAAGGAGGCTTCCTCCTTTGCTGAGGCTAGGGTTGTGTCCCTTTCTGCCCTCTTCTCCATGTTCCGGTAGCAGGTAGCCGGTGCCCTGTTCTAAGTGGTTCTGGCAGTTCTTCAAGTTGAACGCACTTGGTGGCCTGATTCCAGTCAGTGGAATCAAGACTTCTAGGAGGTGCAAGGTTCAAGGGACCCTCCCTTTTGGTGCAGCTGGGTCTTGGCTTGTTGCCGACATCTTGGCTAGGTTCATCGCTCTCTCCAGCGGTTCTTTTGTTCACCTTGGCAGCGACTTCTTCTTCGTCCTTGGGTAGGGAGTCTCCTACCCATCTTCCCATTTGTCTCGACACTCTGCCCAGGTCTTCCTTTACAAGTGGCAAGACGACTCTCCCGTTGTCCGACGACCATGGCACATCTGTTCTAGAGGTTGTGTCGTCCATGTCAAGGACTTCACCTCTTGCTGCGATGGAAAATCTCTCGTTGCAGATGACCTCAGTCAAGTTGATGGAGGCCAATTGCCATCTGCGGTCGGTTTTTGCTCGCATATTTCTTGGTAGCTGTGGCAAGTCGAGCTACAATGATGGCCGTGTAAAGGAGCCACCAAGTGATGACCCCTCCTTTGCACAGTGGGATCTCAATAATAAGCTTGTGATGGGTGAATACTTAAGTCCGTGAGTTCTGAAATTCAGCAATTAATTATGATGAAGAGGATTGCGAAAGACGTGGGGTCTCCTTGAGTGGATGTATGGGCAACACCAAGATATCTTGCATATTTATCAACTCACTATGGACGTTCATGACCTCAAACAAGTCTTGGGGTCACTACTTACTTGGGTTATCTGAAAAGTAAATGGGAGATGCTAGATTATTACTCTGCCTACACGTGGCATTGTACTGAAGATCGAAAACAACATATTGGCATTAATTCTGACTTTGATGGACTTCGAGGATAGATCCTTGTGCTGACCCTCTTCTTCTCTTGAGTAGGTTTACTTCAAAATCCGGAATGAGGAGGGGCTGTGGACGCACTTTTTGACATCTATTCGCTTATTCGTTTGTTTATTCATTTATTTCGTTTATTTTGTTTATTTAATGCGTGGGCGTGCCAGTCACAAAGTGACGATTTATTCGGGCTCCAAAGAAGCCACTGGTGCACGCCGTCTGACCGATCAGACGAGAGTGGAATTTGGGTCGGGACCAAAACCCGCCGTGCCATAAAGGTCACGGCGTTAATTACATCTCCCCTGAAGGGAGAACACCCTTGATCAATCGCAAGAAAAAAAGGGCCTCACGGCCTAGAGAATTATGCTAATTACATGAGTAAATAAAATGATAATGAGAGTCCAAATTGACGTATGTATATGTTCATTCATCGAATCAGTGGAACGGTTTAGCTCACTGTCGGCCGTGCATTGGCCCTTTAATACTCGGGTGACAACCCGACTCGAGAACGCGCGTGACGGGCACAGAGTACATGCCAATGTATGCCATGCGCATGGCATGCTTAATACTTGATTTCATGAAGGATGGGATCAATTCCCCATGTGGACGAACCCAACTCGATAGATTATCGGCCCGGAGCAGTCAGGATTGGCAGTATCGGCCGAAACCGATACGTTTCGGCCGAAACGTATCGGTTTCGACCGGTACCGATCCGAAACCAGACCAAATCACTGTAGCAGGTCCGAAACTATTAAAAAAATAGTTTTTTAATTGTTTCGGACGAAACCATTAAGGGTTTCGACCGAAACTGACATGTTTCGGTCGAAAACTGGACGGTTTCGGCCGAAACCAGACATGTTCATTATTTTTTTTAGTTTTTTAAATGGTTTCAACCGGTTTCGACCGAAACCGATACTGAAACCGGTACGTATCGGTTTCGGAACCAGCCGAAATCGGTACCGAAACCGATACTGCCTTCCTTGGGAGCAGTACGTGAGCATGGCCATGATGGGGAAAGCCCCCGAGCTCCAAGTCCACGCTGCGGGGCAGCTTTAGTTTTCCCCCTTTGAGCAGGGGGTCCCAGGACCGCCCAAGATCGAATGCCATTGAATTTTAGGGTAGTTTTATTGTTTTATTCATTTTTGTTGTTATCCCCTTTTCTCTACTATTATCTATTTTTTTATTATTTATTTATCCTCATTTATTTTTTTATTACCCCACCCGAGGTGGGGTCGACTCTGCCTAAGGCTGAGTCGACTCCGCCTAAGGGCCAAAGCGCTTCATTCTTTTCTTTTTTTTTTAAACAGGGAGTTCGGTCGACCGAAGAGGGCAATTCGGTCGACCGAACCTCCCAGAGACAGGAGGTCTACTGGATGCATAGATGGCAGTATCGGCCGAAACCGATACGTTTCGGCTGAAACGTATCGGTTTCGGCCTATACCGAAACGGACCTACTCACTGTAGCAGGTCCGATAACAAAAAAAAAAGATTGTTTTAATGGTTTCGGACCAAAACCGTCCGGTTTCGGCCAAAATCGGACCTGCTCACTACAATTTTTGCCTTTTCTGACTATTTTGAACCGGTTTCGGCCGAAACCGAAACCGGTACGTTTTGGTTTCGGTCCTGGCCGAAACCGATACCGGTACTGCCATCCTTGACTGGATGGGTCGACCCAGCAACTCCCTGTGTCGACCCATCCGTGGATCGGTCGACCGAAGACTTAATTCGGTCGACCGACCCAGTAGACAAATTGACTTCCCTTTTGACAAATTTTGTTCATGCTGTGGGCTCCGCCTCTGAGATAGGGGGGGTATGCATGTGTGAATTCAGACATCCGTGAGGTTCGATCATGCATTGATGGAAGTGATTTCTGGTACGAGGCAGAGTATTTCACTCACGCATAATGGCGGCTTCCGGCCGGACGTGATCCAACCCTTCACACATCACCATTTTATATACCCCGAAATCGTGATGAGCAGGCACACATGAATGCAATATGCGTATGACGTTTTTAAATTCACATTTGTGATGGTTGTGAGCTCAAATATATGTACAGACAGCATGGCATGCTCAGATTCGGGATGTGGATGCGAGGAGTCTCCCCTCCTTCTAAATGTCCATGAGGAACCGACAGAGAGTTTATGCGGTTTTGATGCATGCATGATGTTTGGTTTTATTCATGTAATGCAAGCATGAGATTTTTTTTGTTCATGAAGTGCATATGAGGAGCTCTGATTGATTCCCCCTTTTTTTTATATTGGTTATGCTCACGGTCGTATTCAACAGTCCGTCGCGATGGTGTTTCTGTTCAGTTCCTTTGGATTCTCCATAATTCTCTGTTGTTTCAGTAGAAGCTTCTTATCATTGTTTATTTCATTTGTTTGTTGCTTCCTTTTGTCTTTAACATGGTATTAGTCTGGCAAGATTTGGGCAGCATCTCCCCCGGACCCAGATGCTTGGGGTGAGTAAAATGGGTACACATCCACAGACAAGTCCGAGATGGCCCCTTAACAGTAAGGGTGCGGACGTAAGCGGCAACACCCGTGAGAAAACTGTGGGAGGACTCAAAGCTAGTGAACGGAGGCCACCGGTTAAAACGTGACGTCATCGGCTAAGGCAAGGAGGGGAAAAAAACCACCGATTAAACAAGACAGAGCAAAGCCACCGGTTAAGCCCTGAGAAAATCCCACTGGTTAAGCCCCCAAAGGGAGCCACCGGTTAAGCCGTGGGGGAGTCCCACCGGTTAAAACCGTTTAAATGATCCACCGCTTAAGTTCTAAAGGCCACCGGTTAACGACACAGAGGAAGAAGCCACCGATTAATACCCTGAGAGGAGCCCCACCAGTCAAACCCTAAAAGGCTACCATTTGGGTCACGGGAAGTCCCACCGGTTAAGGCGTAGGGGGGAATCCCATCGGTCGGACCCCAAAAGGGCACTAGTTAAGTCATGGGAAGTCCCACCGTTTAAACCCCCCACCCCCACAGCCACCGTTTAAGGCGTGGGGGAAACATCCCACCGGTTAAATGGGCTGAAGAAAAGGGGGCACCGGTTAAACGCATTGCAGGCCGGCACCGGTTAAGGGCCCGCGGGCGCCACCGGTTAAATGGCTCGAATGAGCCACCGGTTAAGCCATGAGGGGAGCCGCCGGTTAAGCCCAATGAAGGGGCCACCGGTTAAAACTCCACGAATGTGCTGACTTCAGTAAGCAAAACTTAAAATGGAAGGTGTGTGACGTCTGTCTGCCCCCACGGAAAGAGGAGTGAGGAACAGAGGGAGGAAGTTCATTACAACATGGGGGGAAGGACATGATGCCAAGAACGTCTGAGCCTCAGCCATGGGCTGGCAGGGCCCAAGTATTGGCGTTCCCATGGCAAACTTTTCGAAGAGAAGGATAAAAGGAAGGAAGCGATAGGGAAAACTTGAGAGCATGAACCCTTTGGAGCTCAAGGTGGCAGCACCACCCACGGGGCTTGGAGACCCCCTAAGCCTTGGGCACCAACTCGGCTGAGGAATACACCACTGGTTAAAGGGAAGGAGAGGGGAAGCTGTTGGTTCTGTTAAGCAGAGCATAAGCAAAAGGGGAGGAGCAAACTATGCTCAGAAGCGGTGGAAAACACGAGAGAAACATGAGACAGCCGTGAACGTAGAGATAAAGAAACACACCTCAACAAGAACCCTTTGCCAACTTTTCTTTTTATTCCTTGAAACAAGGTTAACATAAGACTAATACATCGTAGGGGAAAAAGGAAGAAGCAACAGGAAGAAACGAAATACAGTGGGGGGGGGGGGAGGGAGCACAGGCTCTTTCCCACCCCAACCTCACCTCTTCTCCCTCACTCACCCCCACTTCTCTTCTCTTCCCACTTTGAGCAGGAGCAGCGGGAATGCTCGGTCCGGCACTCTCTGTTCCTCTCTTAGCTTCTTCTGTCTCCTCTTCTCTCTTGCACCTCTCTTGCATACGCAGACAGTCTCCGTTCGTACCCCCTTTTTCTTCTCTTCGTCGTCCCTATTTATATGGCAGCTCACAACGAAGACGTCGACGGAAGTGAGTCTACGGGAGGATTGTCTGACCTCCTCCAAGCTTCTCTTTTCGTACATCGACTGCCAACTTCCCTTGTTTGGGGTGGGCAGACCGTTGCAGCAGCCGAAGGACATCTTTGAGAGTTGCCTGAAAGAGCTAACGTCTCGTCGTACTGACTTGTCACGCTCGCTGCGCGCCGGACGGAAGACCTGCTGCGGAGCAAGAACCCCTGGTTGATGGTAAGGACCAATGGTCACTGGCCCGGTCAGCCATGGCCATTTCAGGTAGTCTTCTGCGGCTCAGGTGACTGCCGTAGCTGCCGTTGCCATCGTTTAAATGATCTAGACCAGCCACCATTTAATAGCCTCAGGCCAGCCGCCGTTTAAAGCCCCTGGCGATCCCACCGGTTAAAGGCTGAGGAAGGGCCAGTGATTACAGGGCTGAGGAGGGCACTGGTTAAGGGGTGTTGAGGGGCCACCGGTTAATGGGCTGAGGAGGGCACCGGTTAAGGGGCGTTGGGGGGCCACCGATTAATGGGCTGAGGAGGGCCACCGTTTAACGCGCGCGCGAGAGCCACCGGTTAAGCGGTAGGGAAACGCCACCGGTTAAAGGGGGCAAGGGAGCCACCGGTTAAAAAAGGGGTGAAGAAGCCACCGTTTAAAGGGCTTATAGAGCCCACCGGATAAACGCCCGCGATGGGGCTGCCGGTTAAGTGGCCATGATACCCCACTGGTTAAATGGCGTTGAGGGAGCCACCGGTTAAGGGCTTTTAAAGCCTGCCAGTTAAATGGCTCCGAGGGACCGCTCTTTAAGTCTTTTATTTCTGTCCTCCGAGGGTCGGCTCGCAGAAGGACTTATTGGAGAACGGCCTCGCTTCCCTCTGACTCAAGACTTGATTTGTCCATTTAGGTGTAGATTGTGCCTCGTCGCTTGAAGTTGTCGATCTTCTTTAGGGACTCGGAATCCTTGAGCCCTCCGTTGTATTCTTCGCTGCCAAAGGCTCATGGATGAACCCATAGCAGTGTGTATATTCAGGAATGCCTTAGCCTCCTGCCGTTTTAATACGCTGTTTTTCAACATCGAAGTCAGTGACCACGATGAGAAGGGGAATAAAGCGATAAAGGAAAATAAGGGAGTTTATGTTATCTCGTGGATATTTTCCTTTGTAGCCGTATGCCTCTCACGGCAGTACCGTACACTCGCCTTTTACGGAAAGTCGAGAGGGGTCAATTTGCACGAGAGGTTTCCGGGAGGACAGGGTGACCGGACAGGGTGTGGGCGTGCCAGTCGATTTCTCGATGATCACCTATGGAACCAAAAGTTGACTGGGGAAGCGTCACCAGGACGCGGCACGTGGGCACGGGGTATCGGGCGACACGTGGAGAGAAGGGAGGTTTCATGGGTGCGAGTGTGCAGACGATTGTGGGGATTCGTGAACGTGACGTCTTTCCCCACCAACCGCAAGCAGCCAGTGTTTATTTACATCGGATTGAATCCGAACACCTTTGTTCTGTGCTGAAGAAGAGCTTGGATATTTCTGAAGTCAAGGACAGGGGACCGGGTACACCCTGTAGCTGTAGGGCAACAGTTGTGCTTTTGACTGGAGGGGTTGGTAAACTGAGATCCGGGAGATTGGTTGCACACTGGCTAGTGCGGGTAAGAAACTGGGACCCAGGTACAGGCATGCATATTCAACTGGTTTCATGCTTTATAGGTTCCACATGGTCCTTACAAGCGGGCCAAAAAGGGCCAAAGTACATCTGGTGCAAGCCACGGGACAATTCAGACACGTGGGTCGGTCCCCGGGTCGTTGCAGGATAAAGCGGATTATCCGCGTGTTTTTACAGGGGCTCTCTACAAGGAGCTAGGGACGTGCCTGAATCGCTGAGGGAGGGCTAGACTGGATGGCAGGGGCGGATACTGGCTGGCCCTTGAGGGAGGCCGGACGCGGCTCGAGGTGAGCAGTCGGGTACGGGTCCCGGAAGGCGAGTGTATTCATGCCGGGGAGTTAGGGCCGGTCCCCGGAATGTTACTTCCGGGCCAGGGTCCGGCTAACTCGGGTCAGCGCTCGGGACCGTCGGTGGCCGGCTTGGGGCGAGCGGCGGGCACGCACGCGGTCCCGTGGCGGGAGCAAATCCGCCATTATGGTGTGCGCGTCGTTATCATGGCGCGCCATACGCGGGCGGACCCGATGTGCGGGTGTGATTGCCGTTATTATAACGGCTCATACGCGGGTGGACGGACTTGAGTGAGACGACTAGACGCCATGTGAGGGGAGTACGTGTGACATACCCTCGACGTATACGAGTCGATCAACAAGCCACCCAACACGAGGTTAGCTCCTCGCGTTCTTTGCCGGAAGCCTTGGGGCTTGAGTCCTTGAGTTTGTAGCTGAGTGCCCTTGCATGCATGTCTTTGCCCCTTGAGATTCTAAGGGGGTTTTATAGGAGAATATGAAGGGTCATGGGGGGGTTTACGCAGGCTGGACTGGAGGGGGTAGGCTGGTCCACGTAAACCCCCTAAAAACCATATATATATATATATATATATATATATATATATTTGTTTCAGAGTGGGGGTGGGGGGTTTACGCGGACTGGCCTGGGGGCGCCAGGCTGGTCCTCGTAAACCCCCCCCCCCCCCGGGAGGTTTACACGGGGAAAATCCCCTTGTTTTGTTTTGTTTTTTTTTTTAGGGGGTGTGGGCGGGCTGGTCCGCGTAAACCCCCGGTTTATGCGGGGAGAAACCCCTTTTTTTTTAGAATAAGTGTTTTTTTGTTTTAATGCTGGTGGGCCCGGGTTTACGCGGACCAGCCCGGAGGGGCGGGCTAAGGATTGGCAGTATCGGCCCAAACCGATACGTTTCGGCCGGTACCGATCCGAAACCGGATCAAAACACTGTAGCAGGTCCGAAACCATTAAAAAATACTTTTTTAATGGTTTCGGATGGTTTCGGACGAAACCATTAAGGGTTTCGGCCGAAACTGACCTGTTTCGGTCCGAAACCGGACGATTTCGGTCGAAACCAGACCTTGACATTATTATTTTTTAGTTTTTCAAGTGGTTTCAACCGGTTTCGGCCGAAACCAGACCTTGACATTATTTTTTTTAGTTTTTCAAATAGTTTCAACCGGTTTCGGCCGAAACCGAAACCGGTACCGAAATCGGTACGTATCGGTTTCGGAACCGACCGAAACCGATACTGCCTTCCTTGGGTGGGCTGGTCCGCGTAAACCCCCCCCCCCCCCCGGCAGGGGGGTTTACGCGGGCCAACATGGGGTTTTTTTCCCCAGCCTATAAAACCTGGTATTTTCTACCCCTTTGGGCCCACTTTGACTCCGTGTGACCGCAAGAGAACAAAGGATACGAGCTCGGATTGGTTGGTTGGCAGCGTGTGCGCGTAGACCGGAGGAGTTGACCTGCGTGATCCCGAGACTCCATCTTCGCGAGTTTCTCCACGCTGGTACGTTAATTGACCTTGCACGAAGCTGGGACGGGGATGAGTTCACGCTGGGGTTGACCGGGCTAGGTGGAGGGGCCGCCCCCCCGGGGGAGTTCCCCCCAGCAGCCACCAGGACGCGGCCGCACCTAGGGCGAACTCCACCCCGGGAGAGCCGTGGCCACGGGGGGTGGTCCCGGGGGCCTTCCGCTGTTCTTCCGAGTCGTCCTTTGAAGGACTCAAGGCTTCGGGGTGCTGGGATTGGCCCGTGGGGGTCAATTGTTTGGTGTTGTTGCTATCGCTCGCGAGGTGTTCGGGGAAATTCCCGACACACTTCAAGTTGTCGAACGGCTCGGGTAGTTGGCCGACGGGCCCTGGATTTGACCCCGGGCTGGGGGTGAGAGCTCATAGGAGTTGAGAGAAGGCGTTTTGGGCGTGTAGGCCCGGCCTTGGTGGGTTAAGCCGCGTTGCATGGCGGGTTGACAGGGCAGTCCTAGGTTGGCCCGGGTGCTGAAAATAAACGGCTCAACGCCGTGTGTCTGAGGGTCGGGGGTGGCCCCAACTTGCTGGCGGGTTGCCGTAGGATGCGGCTGGTGTGTTCGAGCCGCGGTTTGGCCCCTGGCTTGCTGTAAAATGGCTGGAATATATGCGCCCGTAAGGTGCTCGGGGAAATTCCCGATACGCGTGCATGGGCCGCATAAGCGTGTTATGGCCTTCCAAAGCCCGTGGTTGACTGGGATAAGTCTCACGTTGACTTTAGAGGGTTGACGGGTGACGTTTTGGGGATAGACCCCGGCCTCGTTGCTGGGTGCCACGTGTCGTGACTTGTGGTCAGGGCGCCCACGGGTTGGCCCCGGTGGCTTGGTTGAAGGCGGGTAAACCCGCAAGCTGGGTGATCGGGGGTGGCCCCAATCAATTGTTGATGTCGCCGTGGGTCACGGCTAGCTGGTTAGGACCCTTGGTTGGGCCCGGTATGACGTAGAACGGGCTGTGTAAATAACGCCTTAAAGGTGTTCGGGAAAATTCCCAAACCCTTATTTCTTGTTATTTTTGCTGGGAAAATGTCTGGGTACAACATACTCCCATTCGGGTGTGAGGTGTTGATGGACGAAGGAGCCTCCTGTAGCGTGGCCGTAGAGTCTTCCTAATATTCTTCTTTCCTGCCGAGCAGCTCAGGTGAGCCATGCCGCCATGCATCCCGGTGACGCTTCGCATTCCGCCCTCGGTACGTTGTAGGAAGTTTATGGACGTCGAATTTTAGGTGTCCATAGGGGCAAAAAAAGGCCATGGCTGGAGGCCACCCTCCTGCTAGTGTATGGGAGGTTGGCAAGTTTTCTACTCTTGTTACTACTTCTAAGGCTAGCAAGTCTGGTGCAAGCTTCTATAGAGATATACCTAAGGGAAACCGTCATTGCACACACTGTGGGAAGGGTAGTCATAATGTTCATAGCTGTCCGGATCTTTATCCAGACAAGAAGCTGCAGAAATACCAGAATAACAAGGGGGCTTCGGTCGATAAGGGTCATGTTGTCATTGCTCAGCCTGCGGAGGGCTCTCTACTCCAGATGGTGGCTCCGTCTATTCTCAAGTGGCTACTCTCTCATTGGCTAACATTAGCCATCTTCAGCATTTTTTCTCATAACTGGGTGCTCCATCCTCTTCCTCACATACCATGGGGATGGCCCTAAGCATCTACTCCACTGTCCTTGTGCTCCTTGGGTCATTAATTTTGGAGCTATGTATCATATGACTGGTATTTCCACTTACTTTCAGTCCTATTTCTTGGTTCTGAGTAGGATAAGGTCACTATTGCTGACGGCACCCGTGCCATAGGGGCCAAGATGTTGTCCCTTTGACTGAGACCTTGGTAATATCCTCCATTCTTCCTGTCCCTGCTCTTCCAATTAATATCCTTTCTGTTTGTAGTATTGCAAAATCCTTGAATTGTTCGGTCACTTTCCTTCCTTCTTATTGTGTTTTTCAGGACCTTCAGACCAAGCAGGTGATTTGGACTGGTCCTGAAGTGGGAGGCCTTTACCATTTTAATCCTGAGATTGGTGTCGCCTTCTAGTATAGCACTTTAGAGGATTATAGTCAATCACAAATGGATGTCTTTGTTTGGCGGCGGCGTTTGGGTCATTTGTTCTTTAAGTCTTTGAAAGTCTTGTTCCCCCAATTTTTTAAGTCAATAAATATTGAGTCCCTTCAGTTCAGATTTGTCAGCTTGTCAAACATTATAAAACAAATTTTATTTTTGCCATTAATAAAAGTGCACTTCCATTTTAGCTTGTCCATTTTGATGTGTGGGGGCCTTCTCATGTTCTCTCTATGGATGCCCATGGTTACTTTATTAGTTTCATTGATGATTTCTCCCATTGTTGTTGGCCTTACCTCTTGAAATCCCGAGAGATGGTTTTTCCGACTGTTCAAGTGTTCTGCTAGATGGTAGAGACTCATTTTCACTGAGGTATTAAGGTGTTCAACTTTGATAATGCCCGAGAATATTTTGAGCGGTCTATTAATATCTTTTTAGAGGACAGGGGTATTCTTCATGAATCCTTCTGTCCTTATATGCCGTAACAAAATAGCGTGGCTGAACGCAAGAACCGTCACTTGTTAGAAATGGCTTGAGCACTTTTTCTACAATACCATTTGCCCAAGAAGTTTTAGGTTGATGTTGTTTTGATTGCCACTTATCTTATTAACTGAATGTCATCGCGAATACTTGGTCATTCCTCTCTTTTTCAGGTTTTGTCTCCTTGCCTTCTCATGTTTTTGGTTGCCTTTGTTTTATTCATTGTCTTAGTTATGGTTCAACAAAGTTGGACCCTTGTGCTATTCATGGCATCTTCCTTGTGTATTCTTTTAGCCAAAAGGGTATTAATGTTTAGACCCGAAGATAGGCTAGAGATATGTCCTTCAGGATGTCACCTTTTTGAGTCTAAGTCCTATGTCTCTTCTTCGTCCCTATGTCAAGGGTAGTCTACTGCTTCTCCGTCCCTTCCAGCTTCTATGTCTATTCCGGTGGCTCTTGTGTGTGTCCCTTCTTCTGCTTCCATATCGGTTCCGTCTAGTGTTGTGCTAGATGCACTTGCATCGGATCATATCACTTGTTCCAGGCATACGTGGGTTGTTGACAATATAATTATTATTATTGTTTTCCAAATTTGTGATAAATATGCACGGATTACAAGAAGATTAGAGCGGTCCGTTCAAAGCACAAAGTCAAGCACATCAGCTAGTCAAACCTAGCGAGTAGTCAAAGTACAGCAACACGTGTGAGCAGTAGGGGTTTTACAAAGGATTCATTATATAGCGTTTTTCTAACCACCTGGACCGAAGAAGGGCGCCCACGACAGCTATTTGGTCAGGGTGGGGCCTGCCAGCGGCCCCACCTGGACAAGGTGAGGGCGGCGAGCGCCCTCACCCTAACAAAACCCAGCTCTCGAGCACCCCCACCCTGACTAGATTGGCCCTTCGAGCGCTCACTTCCTCCGCTGTCGCCAGCAGCTAGCACCTTGACAGGCAGGGATGGCAGTATCGGCTGAAACCGATACGTTTCGGCCGAAATGTATCGGTTTTGGCCTACACCGAAACCGTTTCAGACCTGCTCACTGTAGCAGGTCCGAAACTAAAAAAAAAAAACTTTTTAATGGTTTCGGTCCGAAACCAGACGGTTTTGGACCGAAACCGGTCGTGGTCACTGTAATGTTTGCCTTTTTGAATGTTTTTAATCGGTTTCAGTCGAAACCGAAACCGAAACTGAAATCAGTACGTTTCGGTTTCCGTCTTGGCCGAAACCGAAACCGGTACTGCCATCCTTGTTGACAGGGTGAGGGCTAGGAGCCCCCCCCCACCATGACCAAATTGGCCCTTCGAGCGTCCGGTTCCTCCGTCGCCGCCAACAACTAACACCCTAACAAGGTGAGGGCTTCCAGCACCCTTACCCTAACCAAACCCGCCTGCCAGCGCCAGCAGCTTGACAAAATGAGGGCTTCCAGCGCCCTCACCCCTCTGTCGCCACCAACTTGCATCTTGACAAAGTGAGGGCTGAGAGCGCCCCCACCTTGACCAAACTAGGTGTGCCAGCGCCCCTTCCTCCCGTCGGTTGTAGGTGACACTTGGACCAAGTGAGGGCTCCCAGCACCTCTACCTTGACCAGATGAGGGCTGGGAGCACCCCCAATTGGACCAATTGACCCATGTTAGCGCCCTCACCTTGACCTGGTGCCTCCTCCCAGCGCCAACCGGACTAGGCTCTTCTGTGGCTTATAAATATGAGGGGAAGCCCAACAGTCAAAGGGGATTTTTGAGAAAAAAAGAAGACGAGACACACGTTCAAAGGAAGACAGATGCAAAAGAGCAGCAGGAGTATTTGAGAATTTGCTATGTTCTCTTTGTGTTAAAGCTGGTGTTTTGCCCTTCGCCTAGGGTATGTTATACTTGAAAATAAAAGGGAGTTTCGGTCCCTAAAGGGCGTTTGTCAAAATGTTCATGGACGCCCTCTAGCACAACTACCAGTCAGTGGCCTCCACACCAGTTGATTCTCAGTCATTGAACCTCCAGATTAGTAGTGTTCTACAATTGACCTCTTGTCAGTTGATTCCCAGTTGATTTCACATCTCCAAACCTTCGTCCAACCCAACTATCCCAGTTGATTCAACTGTCCCAGTTCACCCAACTGTCCCAGCTTAGCCAGTTGTCCCAGTTCACCCAGCTATCCTAGCTCACTCAGCTATCCTAGTTGACCCAGCTGTCCCAATTCACTCAGTTGTCCCAATTGACTCAGCTGCCCCAGTTCACTCATCTGTCTCAGTTCTCCCAGCTGTCTCAGTTCACTCAATTGTCCTAGTTCACTCAATTGTCCCAGTTGACCCAGCTGTCCCAGTTCACTCAACTGTCCTAGTTGACCCAGCTGCCCCTGTTGACAGTGGCGAAGCCAGGAGGGGGCCCCCCTTGACTTGGGTAAACCCCTCTTTCTCTTTACATTTGCCCCCCACCCCCTGTTGGGTTTTTTGGTCCATTACATGTCTATCGATGGTGGATATCTAGGTTTTACGATTAAGTTAAAATGTCTACTGATGGTGGGTATTTATCATCCACATTCATTGGTTGGTTGTTTAACCGTAAATCGACGATGAAGATTTTATTTTGTAAGATAGAAACCTAAAAGAGGCAAAAGAGGATAAAAACAGCACAGTAGAACCGTAAAAAGGTATTGCGGCTGCCGACTGAGAAACTTTGTCTGTAGCTATGTAGGGTTATTTTTTGATGGTTGAGCATAAATAAAGAAAGACTATCGGGCTGTGCACAAGGTTGATTTGCAGACTTGTAGCAGGTCTCTTTGATCCGCACGTCCGCCCCCCCACACCCCGCTCCACTCTGAGGAGCTTCTCTGTCAATACGGTGAGTTTTCCCCCTTGCTCAGTTCTCTTGTTATCTATTTGGTGGCTTTTGTTGGAATCATAGGGCTTTGCCATGGGGTTTTACCTGGGGAAGACATTTCATTCAGGACTTTGATTTTATCTTTCTTTTTAATTCTTACTTCATGTATTTTCAATCACGGGGATTTTACATGTCTCAGTAGCTTAACCTGGTTCTCCTTCTCAGTTGTTCCTGTTTGTGATTCATTATCTCGATTATATACTACCAAGTCAGCTCCCACTCGTCGAAAACACTGCATCTGATTTTGAAGCTGAAGCAATTTTTGTGGTGATCAATAGATGAATGATAATTTTGTGACATATATCGAGGAGGCATTCGAGAGTATTGACAATGAGACAATAATGTAACACTTTCAGAATATGAAGACCCGTCGTGGACAACTCACTTGTAAAATATCTTCTACTTGAATGAAAATAAATAATTTTTATTATATTAGTTATATTTTGCCCCCCTCTTTCAAATATTTCTAGCTCCGCCACTGCCTGTTGACTCAACTCTCCCAAGTCGACCCAGCTGACTCGCCTAATTGATCAGTTGGCCGACTACACTCGGTTCATACCATGTTTTGGGTCGTAGTCTCTCCTGACGTTTACTTCATCCCGTCTATTCCAGTCACTGACCTAAACTCAATTTTGCTCCAGGTCAGTTATCATCCGGACATCTATTATCTCCCAATCACCAGTTTTGCTCCGAATCCGTTACATCTCGGCCACTTCCTCTGGAGTTGTGGCCGTGCCACTGCCTCTCGACATGCCTCAGCTATGCCATGGCACCTCATCCCAGCATGTGGGCATATTTGTTGTTCCAACATGCTGCGCTCCGAGCATGCACCCAATCCAGCACGTTGGCGTTCTCAAGGATGCCCAACTACTCAACTCGAGCAGAAACCGGATCCTTGCACAGTCAAGTAGGCACCAGTGGTACTGCGTTCAGGGCCGGCGCTTTCCAGCACATAGTCCCCTGCAAGGGACATCGTCATATAAACGACTGAGTTCTTTCTAATGCAATGACCTAGGGACCAGCATTCATGACAGAACTGTCCCGCGGCTTGCACTTAATATAGAACTCCTATTGTACTCTTGTCATGCTTCTCACAGCCTCTATCAATGAAATGTGGATGATTGTATTCATTTTATTGTCACTTTCATGATTTTCTAATCATTGAATTACTGGCGTTTCAAGACTCCACATCAACAATTACACCACTCCCCTTACATCATGGCCTTTTTAAGGTATTCAACACTCTCGATGGAATGAGCAAAGGTGTTCATATTCACTATGATGTAAATAAACACCGTCTGCTTGCGGTCGGTGAGGATGACGTCCTGCACCTGAATTCTCACATCACCTAACATATTCACACTCGTGGAGCCCCTCTTTGACCCTAGCTATTAAATAGCTATCCCGTCATCCAATATCTTGTGTGTCCTCGATGTCTTTTCCTGATATTCGACTTACCAAACGAATCATGGAAGGAGGTGGAGGAGATTTTTTTTTCCCCATCCAAAGCGGAAAAATAGTGGCATAAACAGGGGCCTCCCATGGATCCACTATCTCGAGCATGGATGGCAGTTTCGGCCGAAACCGAACCGTTTTGGTTTCGGACCGAAACGATCCAAAACTACCCGGCCGAAACTGAAACCGAAACCCTGCAATTGGCAAAAAATAATAATTTATTTGGTTTCAGGCCGAAATCGAAACCAAAACCGAAACGGTTTCAATTTCGGACTTGGCCGAAACCGAAACTGCCATCTATGATCTCGAGAGGTTGCAACATCTTTAGGTCAGGGCACTATAGGTCCTCCTATGGTAGATTCCCTTCCTTCTACTTTTGGTTCACCACGAGATCCTAACCTTTTGCTTGCTCTTCGGAACGGAGTTCGGTCGTGCACTCACCATTCCATTTCCAATTTGTGTCTGTTTTCGTGATGCGCGGAGAGGAATGATGGTGATAATGGAATTGAAGGCCGTTCATTTGTTGAACTCAAACGCACATTTGTTACCTACTTAGATAATTAGGGTTCGAATATTGGACATTTCTCCACCGACCGCAGCCGGTGTTTATTTACATCAGCGTAAAGTCCGAATACCTTTGATGAACTGCTAAAGAAGTCATCAACCTCTGCCATATCAGTCATAAGATGGAGGGCATATTTACAATTGCAGCAGCGGACATCTGTAAGGGGATGTGGGCATTTACTCAATTATAAAAGAAAACTCAGGGCATTTTTATAAACCCTGGGTATTTTTACAAAGTGCAAAGTATTTTTGTCTATACAGGACTTTTGGGCTAGTTGTAAACCTTCACAGGACATTTCTGCCAAAGTGCGAGACACATCTACAATTTATAAAAGTTACATGGATGTTTCCGTAATTACATAACTTTACAAGGACTTTCTTGCAAACTCAGGGGTATTTTCATAATTTCTGATTAACTTAGAAAATTACATAGATTTTTCCCATAAAATTACATAGTGGGAGGCCCATTTGCCTAAGTGTCGTTGCAAGGGTGTTTTTGTAACATACCCTGGCTTAAGGCAGAAGATGGCCAAGGAAAAAAAATCTCCAAGCACTCCAGGGGTTTCTCACGTGCTTGTATCTCCGCCTCTCTATATGGTTTAGGACCCCTTGGGGGTATTTATAGTGCTAGGATGGGGAGGGGGCTACCTCGGACCGGGTAAGGGAGGCCCACCCAGACCAAGTGGGGCGCGCATGACACCCACTCGGACTCAGTGGGTGCTGCAGGGGCCCCACTTGGACTGGGTGGGGGGCGGAACCCCCACCCCAACTGGGTGGATGCCGCAAAGGCCCACTTTGTCCGGGTGGGTCATTTTTGGGCTCCACCCGGTCTAGGGTGGCCGGGTGCGGCTGGGAGAGGGGGCAGCCTATAAAAGGGCTCCCATTTTTTTAATTTTTGGTGTTTGTCTTGTGCCTTGGCCATGTGGAGGAGAGAAAGACGCCTCCGGGGTGCTTTGTGCTTCATCCTTTTAACTTCTTCCGCACCGCTTCTTGCCTGGGAAGGCTCCGCGCTCCGGGGATTGATTCAGCTCCTAGCTCGGCCACTCCGTAAGTGCAGCGGGATACCGCTTTGAATGTCCACTCGTTGCGAACTCTGTCTTTTATGCCGTAAATACAACGGGTGTTTCCCGAGACTTGGATTCGACCCGTTCTCCCATGGCTTCGACTTTGTGCCATCCCTTAGCCCATGTAGAACTGATTTATTTTTTAATTTGTCTCGACCAATTTGAGAAAATGTCGGGTCCAACAAATGCCTCCCACGGGATGTCCGTCGGAGTCGGGGACGACAGCAGGCGACCTGTGCACTTCCAAACTTCTTGCTTTCTCCCGAGTCTTGCTGTCATGGCGGGAACCTTTGACTTGTGCATTGACATTTCTTGTCGCGATTTTGCTTTTTGCAGCGGACTTACTGTCATGGCTCGCTTTGGCGGAGACTGTCGCGCTGAGGACTTGATGGAACGAGACTCCAAAAGGGGTCTTCTTGTCAAACGGACTGACAAGCCCATGCTATTGTTTGGCCCTCCCACAATTACTCATGAGAATTTTGATTATGTGGATCGTGGCCTCAATTGGGTTGTCGAATGACCTATTTCTGAGGCCGCAGAAGGTGACGGCACTGTCAATGTGACCCATACTTCCGGGTGTACGGAGTTTAGTTCTATGACTGATTGGGTGGATATTCACGACAATTTCTCTTGGATCAACATCTTTTCACCTTCATCTAGAGTCATGTTCCCGCCGATATGGATGCTAATGACCCACTTTTGAAGGATGGGCGTTGTCGTCTGGAGCGAGCTATTCTGCACAAGGATGGTAGTATCGGTTTCGGTATCGGTTTCGGCCGGTACCGAAACCGATACGTATCGGTTTCGGTTTCGGTTTCGGTTTCGGCCGAAACCGGTTCAAAACAGTCAGAAAAGGCAAAAAATGTATTGAGCAGGTCTAGTTTCGGCCGAAACCAGACGGTTTCGGTCCGGTTTCGGTCGGTTTCGGTCCGGTTTCGGTCGGTTTCGGTCCGGTTTCGGTCCGGTTTCGGTTTCGGTCCGGTTTCGGACTGCTACAGTGACAAGGCCCGTTTCGGTTTCGGTATCGACCGAAACCGATACGTTTCGGCCGAAACGTATCGGTTTCGGCCGATACTGCCATCCATGATTCTGCAAGGTCGGGACAGCATGTCAGGTGCTTGTTCTTTTTCGTACCCCAGTTATTCCAAGGATTTCATCCGGCAAACGCAATTTCCAAGCAAGGACTGTTTGGTTTCTTCAGCAAACATGAGTGCTTCCAAGTGAGGCATTCATCCTTCTTGCTAGTTACTTGGGATATACACGGGCATCATCGGATTGCACATGATTCAATTAAGGGCATGGTTTTGGCCCCGAGAGTTCACCGGGGATGACTATGATTATTTGTGCTTGATTGACGGCATCTTACAACAAACGGTGCCGAGGTGGTATGGCAACTGGTTCGTGATTTCTTCACATTGCTACCACTAGGGAGCCACTGAGTGGTTGATGGGAATCCTTAACTTTTATATAGTGCCCTTGGAGAAAGTCAGGATTCGACATATTGTGACCAAGGATGGCAGTATCGGTTTCGGTACCGGTTTCGGACGGTCCCGAAACCGATACGTACCGGTTTCTGCCGAAACCGGTTGAAACCATTCAAGAAACTCAAAAAATTAGTAAACCTGTCCGGTTTCGGCCGAAACCTTCCGGTTTCAGACCGAAACAGGTGAGTTTCGGCCGAAACCAATACGGTTTCGTCCGAAACCATTAAAAAAGTATTTTTTAATATGTTTCGGACCTGCTACAGTGTTAAGGGACGGTTTCGGATCGGTACCGGTCGAAATCGATACGTTTCGGCCGATACTGCCTTCCATGATTGTGACCGTTGCTTTGTATAATTATCCTTGCATATTGGGTTATTGTGGGCTTTGGTAGAGAAGTTCAATCGCCGTTGGAATACATTTGTCACAATTGAGGGTGAAGCGGCCTTGGATCTGTGGGCAATCATTGTTTTTCTGGTTTACCTATTGTGGGTCGTGCTTATGAAGAGGTGACCCTTGATGATTTGCACCGTAGTTACACCAATGGTGAAGGGAGGTACTGAATGGTGCATTGTTGCAGATTTTTGATGAAAACTTAGAGGGATTTAGCCTGCGCGGGCAAGGAGAAGCCGGCGCAGACAGAGAGAGTCACTTTGAAGGCCTGGCTTTTCCATTTCTATGATGACCCATTTCATTTTCATGAGGATTTCGAGAGGGAAGGTGTTCCTTTGGACCATTACAAGCAGTTGGAGATAAATTTTGGGCGTCATCCTCGTTTTCTTTATTCCCCAAAGTGGGGGTGGAATCTGCAGGAGCTTCCTAACATCACCCATCTTGTAGCCTACTTAGCTTATTGGTTGGCCACCTTTGTGATCCCCCACGGGGAGGAGGGAGTCCTTCGAGCCGAGCTTCTTTATCTAGCATGCTTACTGGCCTGTGGACAGAGATTGGCTCTTGCTTCTGCAGCACTGGCCAACATTTACCGTTCTTTTGGGGCTTTGAATACCCATCCCTCGCCGCGGGGCAAGTGTTTTGATCCCCACTCATTACTTGAGCGTCTGGGACAGCCTTCTCTTTCCCAGGTTTTCGACACGGGCCGAGGTGGATAATCTTTCGGCTCCATTGATCTTCTCTTTCATCAACCAACCAGGGCAGGATATGTTTGCACAGTTGACAGGTGCCTGCCAAAAATTATCTTTTCTCCTCATGTGTGATGGGGAGGGCTTAAGCATTGATCATTGTTCGTTGCACTTTCGGCCTTATATTGTATAGAAGGGTAATGAAGTGGTTCATAGGCTACCACATCAACAGGAGCAATCCCCCTACACTCTTGTAAAGTGGGTTCAGAATACTCGCCTTAGTGTTCTTGTCTTGCACCGGGCCAGCATCACTATTTTGGAGTTGTATTATCCGCACCAGTTTGTTCGGAACTTCAGCTACAACCAGCATATTCCTCCAAATTCTAAGTTCCCATTGACTGGGAGACAATATAAGCACAAGGATGTCCATCTGGTATCGGCCTCGTGGTGGGACTTTATGTACCGGAGCTACAACGGGGCTTATCCCATCTCTCTATAGGACCGCAGAGGCCAATTTGATGTTTACTTTGCTAAATGGTGGTTTGACCACAGCCGCATCTTCAGGTAGAATGCTCTTGCCATTAAGAAAGCCGAAGAGGAGCGATTGCGGAGAGAGGATATGCCGCCTCTACCTCTGGACCCCGACTTCATCCGGATTCATTTTCGAAGGCCCGTAGGGAGATAGAGAGGGTTGCTCAGCTTTGGCAGCGAGCGGACCAGTCTTCAAGGACCAAGAGGTTCTCATATACGGGGGCTATCAATCCCTTAAAATGCCCATCAGTTGCAGCTTCGTCAACTTCCTCTTCTCAACATAGTGCCTCCACTAGCTCCAAAGCATATTCATGGTGAGAACATTTCCTCGCAGAGTGCGATTGCAAGAGCAATAAGAAATCCCTCTCAACTTTGTTACCCGAGAGCACATTTGCCGGTGATACTATTCCCAGATGGAGAGAGCATATCATAAACGTGGTGGGTGCAGCTGGCCCAGTGGAGTATATCCCAGATCTGGAGTTGGTCCAGACACCGGGGGACATTCTAGAGATAGTGAAGAAAGCTGCCCGCACTATTAGGCTGAAGCCAAAGCATATAATCTTGATGTCGCCGACCCCTTTGGGACCCACCCGTAAGACTCTCGCTTTTTTTTGAGATGCCTTATTTCTTTTTTGCATTATTTTGCCTCATATGTACCCTCTTACCTGATGTTGCATTCTTTGCAATGTATGTCCCTCTGGAGGCCACTCCTTCCGCAGGGACGTCTGAAGACACTGCCGTTGGCGATCCTTCCCTTTCTTCAAAAAGGCCACGGGGCAAGGACAACAGCAAGGGTGGCCGGCCGCTTTCCCGTGCATGGACTGGGCAGGTGACACTAGACAAGGTGAGGCGCCGAGTAAGTTGTTGGCCTTTGTTGATTTCAGCATCAACATTCGGGTTCATGCCATGACTTCTCTTTTTTTCATTTCAAAGCCCGTCGGGAGCTAGGGTGAAGATGACCTTTTCCTCCACCCTAGGTGGAGTTTCTCCAGAGTTTGGTACGGGAGAAGGCAAGATAAGCCTTGAAGAATTACTTCATTTGACGGACAACTACATGTCGGCCATGGGTGCCTCTCCATTGATTGGAACAGGAGCAAGTTCCATGACCCAGCTATTAGGTATGATGTCCTTTGTGCCGAGGCATTTTCTTCTTTTTTTTTCCTCTTCCCCTTTTTCTTGTGTGGAGATCTGACCATGCTTTTGCTTTTATCCTCAGGTGAACATGTAGAGGGCATTCTCGACCCTTCCTCTAATGCGAGAGGTCTATCAAACTCTGTTGATTCACTTGAGAATGGTGAAATGAGGGCTCCCCAAGTTAGCATTCACTGCCATATATGGGTGATTTCTTCACCAGTATTATTTTTTTTTATTTTGTGTACTTGTGGCTTCTTGCAACTGCCACATTGACTGCTTCCGTAGATATGTTGAACATTCTTGTCACAACTGGCCCAGATGTTGAGTTCCCCAGCTATCACGCCGATCCTGGGATCGGGGCCGAGGTTGCGCCATTTCTTGGCAATATCGCTGAGGATGCACCCATGGGGGTTGGCTTGACAAGTAGCCTCCCGGCTCTCGCACCCGGGCTTTTAGCATGTACCATCAGCTTAGTGGAGTCTGGGGTCATGGATCTCCCAGGTAAATGACTTGTTCTCAGCCTTGATGGCCATTTCTTGTTCTTGTGTAGTACTCGTTGCACCTGCCTTTTCCTTGCAACAGTGACTGATCCACCCGGGGTGGAAGAAGCTCCTCCTATTATCGTGGCTTCAAGTGGGATGTCGATTGTGCAAGTCTCTGCTGAAAATCGGGATGAAGAGGTTGACATTGAGGCACTTTTCAGTGAGGACACCTCTAGCTCCAACGAGGGTACTTTTAGTTCCAGTGAGGACACCCCTAGTTCCCGCAAGGACACTTCTGCGGTGGGGATCATCTTCCTTGTCTTTTCTTCTTCACTTGAATCCCTTTTCTCATTGCTTTGTTCCTTTCAATCTTCTTGTTTGCAGGGACATCTTCATTGTCCTCCGATGCCTCTAGAACCACCTGCGATGCTTCTTGAAAAGATCAAATGGGTGACGCTGATGTTGAGGGGACTCCGAAGTCTTCAAGCCCGGAGGGTCTTCCAATTGTAACCCCTCCTGCTGAGGAAGACCCGACAGGTAGACCTTCCTTTTTCTTTTTTTTTTTGCTATGTGCATTTGGATTTTTTTTCTTGGTTGACCATGACGTCAACATTCTTCTTTCTCCTTCTGCTTTTAGCTCCTCCGCTCGTGGGACAACCCGAGCTGGTGAAGGGGAGTTCTGGGGTTATAGATTCTTATGTTTCAGGGATGCCGGTCCATGAGGAGGGGAGTGTCAGGGGGCCGGGTGTTTCCCATTCTACAACTCTTCTCCATCGTCATTTTACTTAGTGAATGTATTTTTTTTCTGAGCCGCATATGCTTTTACTTGCAGAGAACATAGCCATGGATGCCCTGCTCGTGAAGTCGGAGCCGGCCCTCGCTGTTGCTGCTGCTTCTTCTGAGTCTTAGGAGGAGGTTCCCCAGAGGTTGAGCCCCAACCCAAACCCACCTTAGGTATGAGTTCACGGGCCTTGGGCTAAAATTGTGCGTTTTTTACTTTTTATTCTTCCTTGGAAGTGTGATCATCAACTCTTGCCCTTCCTTTTCTCCTTTTGTCTACAGCACCGGCTGACTAGGCCTTGAAGAAACCCCAAGATTTTCTGGCCCTGGCCAACGAATGGCTTGAGACTCCAGTCACTCCACAACCTGCAGTACCATTTGCCAACATTGATATGGCCGCCTCAATGATCCAGACCCTCTACTCGTTGGCTCAGCCGGACCCGCTTCCCTCAGTTGACGTTATGAGGAGTAGCCTCGAAAGTTACACCAGGAGTTACCATGGATTGGGGTTCCCCAAGGCACCCTGGATGTCTACCTCGACAGCTCTCTGGGATAGATTCGTTCATCTCCACGCTGCCCATAAGCGGAGGGTGAGGACTTTGGCTGCTATTCAGCACGAGGAGGACAATCTTTGAGTTGGATACGACCTTGGCTGAGAAAAGTACCCAGGCTGAAGCTGCCCATACCCATGGTCAGGAGGAGTTGGCCAAGGTGGTGGAGCTGAGGCATAAAGTGCAAGCCTTGATGGACAAGGTACGAAACCTGCTTGCTGCCTCCCAGAAATGTGAAGAGGAAGGGCGCCAGGCACAGGCTGAGGCGACAATTCTCTCCCACGATTGCATTGTGCTCTAGGATGACATTCGTGCCAGGCAGGCTCGCGTCGTTGAATTGAGGAGTGGGGAGCCCTAGCTACCTTGAGCTGTCTACCTTGTAGCTAGGACATTGTTAGCCTTGTTTATCCCTTGCCCCCTTTTTTGGGGCAACATTTCTAGCATGTCGCCGATACTTTTTGGTATCGTTTGTCAGTATTTTCTTCATTCAACCTTCATCTGAAGTCACCCTGAGGGCTTGTCTCGGGCTCTTTTTTGCTGATGAATGAAAGAAAGAAGTGACAAGCTTGGCTCCCTCTGTTATCGCCTACATCGCCTCCCCCCCTGGTTTTTTTTCCTCTCTTCTTTTGTCTCTTCCGGCTCTCTTTTTTTTCTTTTCTTGGTGAGCACCCCTAGGGGAGGACCCAAGAGAGCGCAGGTCACTTCAAGGAAGTAACATAGACCCGCTCCACCAAGTCAACCAAAGGGTTGGAGTGCACCAGTAGCAGTCGGACAAAAGGCGTAGCAGGATCTCCTAGTCTGGGCTTGAATTTCATTTCATCTCCCTTTTCTATGTGGGCTGCATTGATTGCATTTCATTCTTCTCTCTTTTCTTTCACATTACCAGCTCCACCGCCCTTTCGGATTTTCAACGAAGCTAGCCCCCCTTAGTTTTTTCTAGCGCGCCCTTTCGCGTTTTCACGCTTAGGGTTACCCAATTTTACCTGAGACGTCCTTTTGGATTTACACCTCAGCCGGGTTCAAGGTCTTTTTACCCTTAGTTATTCCATGGTAGGAACAACTGAGTCTACCGAGGCACCTCTATTTTAAGTCCCCCTCCCTTTTTTTTGGCAAGGAATGGTGAGACAGAAGGATGAGAACTTCCCCTTTAGTTGAGTAAGTGGGTTTAGGCTATTAATAATGTGGGTTTTGGAAGTTGACATCCTCTAGGGATAGCCCGGCTAGCCATTATGGCTTTGGAGTTTGGGTGTAGGGTTGTTGTAGGGTGGACTGACCTTTGTGGTTTATAGTCTCGGGTTTCAAGGTTTAGTTGGTAGACCCCCCTTTTTTGTTTGGGGAGCCAAAGATTTGAAATTTGAAGCTGGCCGACCTTTGTGGTTTGAGAAGCCAAGGATTTGGGTATCCAAGGGCTGACCATTATGGTTTAGTAGTCATTGTTTTGAGGTTTCGACTGGTTGACCTTTGTGGTTTGTAGCCATCACTTGGGATTTGGATTTGGATTGGCTGACCTTGGTGATTTAGTAGTCATTGTTTTGAGTTTTCGATTGGCTGACCTTTGTGGTTTGTAACCAAAGAATTTGGGTTGGCTAATGTTTACACGCGGAATTTTCGGATATCCACCTTGTTGGATGAATATGTGGATATTTTGACATATTTGTTAATTCCGCGCTTTTGGGTTTATCAGACGATTTAGGGTTCGTGTACTGGACTTTTCCTCACCGACCGGAATCGGTGTTAATTTACATCGGACAAGTCCGAACACCTTTGACTAACTGTCGAAGAACGTCTTTTGCCTCTATACATTGTGACACAAATGATCTTGATGATCGTTCATTACGGGCACATACTCTTGCAAAGAAATTTGGAGACTTCATTTCTTGAACACGTGTAATTTGACTTACAATCGACCTTTCAAGACCTTTACATATGGTCCCGATTGTGTAATCGAGTCTTCAGGATTACATCCGGTTGCAACCAGAGCCTTTGAGTTTACTTCAGTCTGCATTTGGATCTTTGAATTTGATTTCGTCTTGATCAGGTTGTTGTATTTACTTTTGTCCCCTGATCGGACGATTGAACTTGAATTCCATCACGAGAACCGTTGGATCGCTAAGATGATCACTGTCGGTCCGTCGGAATTGCTTCATGGTCATAATCACTCTTTTGATGATGATCGGACTCTTAAGTTGGCTTGGCGTCCATAAAGGACATTCCCACTTGAGGCGGGGTATATTTGTAATTTTCCCTTATCAGGGTATTTTTGTAGTTTTCTCTAACTTTGGGATGTTCTTGTAATTTCTTTCTTTCTTGGAGATAGTCCCGTCACTTCTTGACTTCCTGAGCATTTTTGTCATTCTAACTTTTCGGCATATATTTGACATTTCTTGACTTCTCTGAGATAGCCCCGTCATGTCTTGACTTCCTGGGCATTCTCCGTCTTCGTTTCTCGACTTCTCGAAATAGCCCCGTCATTTGACTTCCTGGGTATTCCTCGTCTTCATTTCTTGATTTCTCGGAAATAACCCTGTCATTTGACTTCTTGGGTATTCCTCGTCTTGATTTCTCGGCTTCTTGGAAATAACCCTGTCATTTGACTTCTTGGGTATTCCTCGTCTTGATTTCTTGACTTCTCGGAAATAGCCCCGTCATTTGACTTCTTGGGCATTGCTCGTCTTGATTTCTTGACTTCTCGGAAATAACCCTGTCATTTGACTTCTTAGGTATTCCTCTTCTTTATTTCATGACTTCTCGGAAATAATCCTGTCATTCAACTTCTTGGGCATTCCTCGTCTACATTTCATGACTTCTCGGAAATAACCCCGTCATTTGACTTCTTGGGTATTCCGAGTATGAATTTCTTGACATTTCAGGGTTTATTTGCAATTTCATTGATTTCTGAGTTTTCGGACATGATAGCCCTTGGCCATGAAAAAGATACATGGATTTGGATGGTTAGCCATAAGCCAAACTCAAGAAAGCGCACACCGCTTCAGGGAAGGGGTATGGTCTCGCTCCACCGAGTCGTGCAAACAACGCCAACCGGAACGAGCATTCTTTGGTAATTTTGAGACAAATTGAGAACTTTGTGCAATTTTTAGACTGAACAATGATCATGCAGCTTTCCTACGAATGTGGTATTTTCGCAATTTTTTGATATTTTTAGGGTCTTTTTGCATTATCCCACCATTCGGGTATTTCTATAATTTTTTCGCCATCGGGGTATTTCTATAATTATCCCGTCATCGAGAGTATTTCTGAAAAATTCTCGCCATCGCGGGTATTTCTGTAATTTTTTACCCACCGGGGGTATTTCTGTAATTTTTTGCCCACCGGGGGTATTTCTATAATTTTCTGACCATCGGGGTATTTCTATAATTTTCTGCCCACCGGGGATATTTCTGCAATTTTCTGACTACCGGGGATTTTTCCATAAATTGGGGAACATTCCTTTGAACTCATACCTTGTCTCTTGAATTTCTTATTTTTCTGAATTTTTTGCCCACCGGGGGTATTTCTGCAATTTTCTGACTACCGGGGGTTTTTCCATAAATTGGGGAACATTCCTTTGAACTCATACCTTGTCTCTTGAATTTCTGATTTTTCTGGAATTTTTCAAGTACATGGACTTTTGAGCAATTTTGCAAAAGCTTGGGGTAGAATTGTAATTTCTGAAATATGCATGGACTTCTTCGTAATTTCTGCATAAGGGACCAGACTTTGAGCATTTCTAGGCTTCCCACGAATTCTTGACATTTCTTCGTTATTTATTTACAACAATACAAAGGTAGTCCTTCATGACAGGGTTTTCTAGCAATATACCTAGTATGAGGGCCTTCTTGCAAAAGAAATCTTTCAATCTTGGGGGAGAAAAATCAGTCGCAATGGAGAGAGCCGCAGGCCCCTTCTCCTTCTTGTCTTCCTCTTCACTTAGGTCTCTAAGAAGCTCTCCAAGTCTTCAAGTGTTGTCAAGCTCTCTTCTCTTGCTTCTTCCATTTCCTTGGAGCTCTAGGCTCCCTTTTATAGGTGGTGGAAGTGGACCGGAGGCTAGGTGGCTCCGGTGGAAGCACCCCCTCCGGTGGAAGGCCAAAAGGTGAGAGGTGTAACCCCCTCTCCCTTTCCTCTCTATTTTTTTTTCTTCTTCTCTTTTTCTGTTTTTTTTTTTTTGCGCAGGATAGAAAGGATCGGAGGGGGGGTCCCTCCGGTTGCAAGGGACCGAAGGGGGTCCCCCTCTTTTTTTTTTTTTTTTGGGCACCGGGCGCGGGAAGAACCGGAGGGGGGGTCCCTCCGGTTGCAAGGGATCGGAGGGGGGTCCCTCCGGTCAAAGAAGCACCGGAGGGGGTCCCCCTCTAGTTTAACACTACCGGAGGGGGTCCACCTCCGGTTCAGAACCACCGGAGGGACCCCCCTCCGGTCTTCACGTCGCCTGGGAGAGGAGAGAGGGGCGGAGGGGGTTTCTTGACCCCCCTTTTTTTTCTTTTTAGCAAATTTCAGGGTTCAACAAATGCCCCCCACGGGACGTCCGTCGGAGCCGAAGGTGATGACGGGCGGCCCGTGCATCTTGGCACTTCCGTTACTATCCTCAGTCCTCATGTCATGGCGGAGAATATTGTTGGATTTGTTCTTTATTCTTTTCCCCTGAGTCCTGATGACATGATGGAGAATTCAGTTGAAGGTGACGACAGTCCAGGAGTGGAACTCAAAGATATTGCTCTGGAGATCCATTATTGCATGGTGTTGTCACCAATTCTGCGCAAAGTTTGACATTTGAGTTTGGACCGACGTTTGGTACTATCACGTGCTTTACGCTGGGTCATCTGACTTCTATCTTCAGCTTGGTTGAATTGGATATTTCTCGACTCAGTAATCTCTAGGAGGGAACTCAGGAGAGCGCACACCACTTCAGAGAAGTGACATGGACCCGCTCCACCAAGTCGGCCTGAGGCTGAGTTTCATTAAAGAATCCCAAAATGCGCCAACAGAAGTAGCAGGGTTTTTTCTTCTTTCTTTCTTTCCTATCTTCCTTCCTTTCTTCTTTTCCTGTTTTCCTTTTTTTTTTTTACTCTTCTTTTTTCTCTTCTTTTTTCTTGGTGATCGAAATTCTCTTGTTCTTCGTCCAGAGCCTGGTCTAGCATTTTTCTTCTGAGCTTTGTCTTTTCTGACTTTGTCCAAGACTTAATATGGAATCTTGCTGCTAAGACTCGCGTCTTCCTTTTTTTGCTTTGCCCAGGAATCTATCTTGAGCATTAGTTGGCGCCCTACTCAATATGATTGCCGGCCTGGATTTTCAGGTCGGCCAAGGATTTAGTTGAAGCATTGGCCATTCCAACTTGTAGAAGAGATGATTTTCCTTGCGCCGAATTTCTACAGGGCAGCTTTAGCTTATTAGCTCTTCAACTGCCTATCAAGGTTTCTCTTTTCACGCAACTTCCTTGAGCATCTATCTCTCCCTTTTGAATAAGGGTTTTAATGCAATCTTAGACTTTTTTGGATTTCTTTGGCATTTCCCCCATAGTGAGATGCCCTAGCATGATAGTCACATCACATAGGATGCTTGTTTCCTCAGCCTTTTAGATTCTTGTTCTCGTTCTCTTTTGCCTTTTAGCTTATGCTACTTCAGTTGGAGAAGGAGTTTCTACCTTTACTAGCGGCTGGGATATCCTCCAGAATTGGAGTCATTCAATCGGGATTTTCTTTTAGCTTAGGGTGACCATGCTTCTTTGGGACCATCTTGACCCAATCAGCCTCTCCTTTATGTATTTGGCGGGTGACATTGAATGCTTGCTTGATTATTCCGGGCGACGGTTCTTGGAACTCGGTCATATAAGGACCAGAGTTTTGAGATGTTGATACTGCTTCGGGCTTCTTGTCTGCTTGTTCCTTGGTTTGTCTGGACTTAACTTGGGGGATTCCGCCTTGGTCTCGCTCTTTTTGGCTTTGCCTTGAGTTAGACTTGGGTTGCTCCCGCTTAATGTCACCTTTTGGAGCTTGTCCAGAGCTTGGTTGGAGTTCTTTGGTTGGGCCTGCCTTTCTGACTTTATCCGAAGCCTGGCCTTGCATGCTTGTTTTGAGTCAGAGGACTCATTGGGTAAGCGTTTACTGTTGCTTGAGTTATATCTTTCATGTCACCATTGCCTGTATGATTTGAACTTTCTTGTATACAAATGTCTTTCTTTGCAGGTTCTATTGAAGGGATCCTTCTAGAACTACCATGTCAGGGTACAGAAATCAATATTCCAATCTTTAATTTCCACATCAGCTTTGTTGGTAAAACTTGAGATTTCTTGTATACTGACGATTTTCCCTTTTTGCTTTGCAAGTTCGTCCCGAGCTGTCACATCAGGTCCATGTATTGGAAAAATTTTAGAGCTTCCACAACTTCAAATTTAAGTGACCTAATGCTGCCACAGACGCAGTCTTTTGATTTGCAGCCTTCGCTTCATTAGGAGTGTCTTCCTTCCATTGGAGTCATGCAGGGCGACTTTGCAAAGCAAAGCTGGAATAAGATGCACCCAGGAGGCGTTAAGCTTCCCACTTGATGCACATTCTTTCGTTTAGTTGCAGCTATCCCGAGGGCTTGTCCCGGGACTCATGTTGTGCATTCTTTCATTTATTTGGAGTCACCCTGACGACTTGTCTCAGACACTTGACATGATTTCACAAATGCAATAGAATTTGTGTTCTTCATTGGATTTGCAGTCTTTCTCTTTTTTCTTTTTTTCTTTCTCCCTTTCTTTTCCTTTATTCCTTCTCCTTCTTTTCTTCTTTTTTTTTTTTGATCTCTCATTTTTTTCTTTCCTTTTCTTTCTTTTCTCTCCCTTTTTTTTGAGCAAGGGTAGTTAACCCTCCCGGAGCTTGAAATTAGAGGTTGCACTTTACAAGAGAGTAACTGTGAGGTGATGACTTGGCCGACCTTTAACGGTTTAAGGGCCAAAAATAGAGTTCGGAAACTTGGGTATCGGATTTTAAGGCTGACCAAAAACGGTTCAGGAGCCGAAAGTTTGGATTTGGGGCTGACCAAACGAAAGTTTGGAGAGTCAGAACTTGCATTTGGGGCTGACCAAAAATAGTTTAGGAGCCAGAACTTAGAATTTGGGGCTAACCAAACGGGGTTCGAAAAAGTCGGAACTTCATTTGGGGCTAACCAAACAAATGGTTTAGGAGCCGGAACTTAGGATTCGGGGCTGACCGAAAGAGGTTCGGAAAAGCCAGGACTTCATTTGGGGCTGACCAAACAAATGGTTTAGGAGCCAAAACTTAGGATTTGGGGCAAACCAAACGATGTTTAGAAAGTCAGAATTTAGGATTTGGGACTGACCAAACGAAGTTTAGAAAGTCAAAACTTGAGGATTTGGGGCCGACCAACGAAGTTGGGAAGCCGAAAACTTGAGGATTTGGGGCCGACCCAACGAAGTTGGAAAGCCAAAACTTGAGGATTTGGGGCCGACCCAATGAAGTTGGAAAGCCAAAACTTGAGGATTTGGGGCTGACCAAACGAAGTTAGGAAGCCGAAAACTTGAGGATTTTGGGCCGACCAAACGAAGTTGGGAAGCCGAAAACTTAAGGATTTGGGGCCGACCAAACAAAGTTGGGAAGCCGAAAACTTAAGGATTTGGGGCCGACCAAACAAAGTTGGGAAGCCGAAAACTTGAGGATTTAGGGCCAACCAAACAAAGTTGGGAAGCCGAAAACTTGAGGATTTGAGGCTGACCAAGCAATGTTGGGAAGCCGAAAACTTTAGGATTTGGGGCTGACCAAACAATGTTGGGGAGCCGAAACTTGGGATTTGGGGATAACCAAGGATGTTGGGAAGCCGAAACTTGGGATTTGGGGCTGACCAAGCAAAGTTGGGGAGTCGAAACTTGGGATTTGGGGCCGACCCACGATGTGGGGAAGCCGAAAAACTTGGGATTTGGGGCTGACCAAGCAATGTTGGGAAGCTGAAAACTTGAGGATTTGGGGCCGACCAAACGAAGTTGGAAAGACGAAACTTGAGGATTTGGCATTTGGCATGGTGGGACATGAACGAGAATTGTTCAAAGCAACCGTGACTTTTGGGTTTTCTTGGGAGGTATCTCCTTTACTTTCCCTTACTCCTCTGCAAAGGAGGGAAGGTCTTGTGTAGATTATTGTTTGAACTCATGCTCGGGAGCATGGTGTATCTTTAAATGCTTCCCATTCAATGGCGAGAATGACATTTTTCTTTTGTGATCAACGACTGTATATGCGCCTCCTTCATAGACCCTTGTGACAACATAAGGCCCACGCCAATTGGGTTGTAATTTGTCGCTGGATTTGCCGGCCATGACTTCCCTTTCTTTTGACCATGACGAGGTCACCTCTTTTGAACGCCCTCTGCTTTACCAGCTTATCATAGGCTCGAGTCATTCGGGTTTGGTATGACCGAAGATGTTTGTAGGCTTCCGGCCTTTTGCTTTCAAGGTTAGACAGCTCTTCGAGCCTCCTTTCTATTTCATCTTGTTCGTGGACTTGCAAGCCGATATGCACGGCTACCCGGTAAAATGACATTTCAATTTCAATCGATACTACAGCATTCACCCCATACACCAAAGAGAAGGGGGAACAGCTGGTGGGAGCCTTGTAGACAGTTTGGTATGCCCAGAGAGCTTCGTGTATTTTCTCACCCCAGTCCCTTTTGCTGCTGCCGACGATCTTGGCCTAGAGCTTGTAGAGGGTCTTGTTAAATGATTCGGCCAATCTATTGGCTTGGGGATTGTAGACCGTTGACGTTCTCTAGTCGATATGAAACTTTGCTGCCAACTAGTAAATAGTCCTGTTTTTGAATGGAGTGCCATTATCTGACATGATTCGACAAGGGGTGTCGAATCGTATATAATATGGTGCTTGACAAATTGGGCGACTGTCTCTCTTGTGACCTCCCGCATAGGGATAGCTTCGGCCCACCTGAAGAAGTAATTTGTAGTGGCTAGGATGGATTTGCGGCCTCTTGTAGATGGTGGAAAGGGTCTCACGATATCCATTCCCCATTCCGTAGAGGGCCATGTAGGAGCCATGGTGTGCAACGAGCTTGGGGGTCTTCTTGGCACTGGGCCGAAAGCTTGGCACTGATGACAGGTGCGGGCGTATCAGTTGCAATCCGCATACATGGTGGGCCAGTAGAAACCCTTTGGTTTTATATTGTTCTTCATTTTGTCCCTGACTTGATGGGCACCACAGAGCCCTGGGTGGACCTCGTGCATGACCATCTTGGCTTCCTTCGGCGAGAGACAACGTAAGAGGACAGGCTTGTCCTTTTCATGCACCAGCCTATATAATTGATTTCCTATCAATTGATATGATGTTGCCCTTCGCAGCGGCTGAACCCTTTGGGCCCGATCTAAAGGGAGGCAACCATTCTTTATATTAATAATCGGCTCACGCTAATCTTATTCCTCTTTCTCGGTAGGATCGTCTTCTTCAATTGTGTTGACTTCGGAGGTGATAAGGTCGGCTTCTTCATCATTTGAAAATTTGAGAATTTGGGGTGGTCTTTGCGTTGACAGCCCCAAGAGGATATATGTGAATAAACACCAAAAACTTGAGAATTTTTGAAATTGACAGTCCAAAAAGGTCTTGTAAGTCAAGACCAAAAGTTTGGAGTTTGTTGGAATTGACGGTCCGAAAAGGACTTGTAGGTCAAGACCAAAAATTGAAATTTGGTGGAATTGACGGTCCAAAAAGGACTTGTAGGTCAAAACCAAAAGTTTGGAGTTTGGTGGAATTGACGGTCCAAAAAGGACTTGTAGGTCAAAATCAAAAGTTTGGAGTTTGGTGAAATTGACGGTCCAAAAAGGACTTGTAGGTCACTACCAAAAATTGAAATTGGTGGAATTGACGGTCCAAAATGACTTGTAGCTCAAAACTAAAAAATTGAAATTTAAGTAGGGTTGACGGCCCAAAACGGACATGAATGCCAACACTACAATAGAAATTTGTCGCTGGAATTGACGGTCCAAAAGGACATAATGGTCAAATCCAGAGTTGAAATATGGGTAGGGTTGACAGTCTCAAATGACATCAGGTCAACATTACATATTTAATTTAGTATTGAGATATGCTTGTCCCAATATAGGGAGAAAATCATAAGAAAAAGAGGCGCCGATGGTGCCGGCTCATGGTGATGAATAACAATAGTTTTTTTTTCTTCATTTTTTCTTCTTTTCTTCCTTTCCCTCTTTTTTTATTTTTTATTTTTTATTTTATTTTCTCTTCTTTTTCTTTTTCTTTCTTCTTTGTTTTCCTTCTCACATTTTTTTCTCTCATTTTTTTGGTCTCATCTTTTTTTTCTCTCATTTTCTTTCTCTCATACCGACCTCCGTGACGTAGAAGTCAAGCATTAGGAGTTAAGATGGGGTCAAGGACTAGAATTGGGGTTGACTAACCTTTGTGGTTTGGAAGCCAAAGATTGGAATTGGGGTTTAGCATTTACTGTGGATGACCTTGATGCTTTGAGGGCCAACGGAATTTGGGATTTGAGTTTGGATTTTGGTTGACCTTTGGGTTTTGAAACTTGGCTGACCTGTGCAGTTTGAAGACCGAGAAATGGAGTTGGAAGCTGAGGATGGCACTGAGGGTTTGGTTGACTTTTGTGATTTGGAAGCCAAAAGTTGAAATTTGGGTGAGTTTTTCTGGAACTTGTGATTTGATGGTTTGATAATGTGCTCGCCACGGTGGGACAAAGCCATCGGACAAAGGATGTTCGAGATGGTAGTCTATAATGACGATGCATTCCTCCTTTCTTCTTTTTCTTTTCTCTTTTTCTTTTCTCTTTTTTGTTCTCTTTTTTTTCACATTACCAACTTCACCGCCCTTTTGGGTTTTCGCCGAAGCTGGCTCTCTTTAGCTTTTTCCAGTGCGCCCTTTCGAATTTTCACACTGAGGGGTTACCCATTTTTGACTGAAGCGCACTTTTGGATTTTCACTCCAGCCGGGTTTTATGACTTTTTTGCCCTTAGCCAACCAACAAGTTAGATGCCCAAGTCCGTCGGGGCACCTCAATTTTAAGCCCCATTTTTTTCCCTTTTTTTTAATTGTTGTTGTTGTTGTTGCTTGATGTTGTTGTTGTAGTTGATGTTACTTTTCATTGTTGGGACAAAGTATCTGGATTTCCATTGACCCTCCATTATAAGGAAGATGTGGGGCCAATGACTTGTAAGATCGTGACATTTTTAGCTTGAAAAGGGCTTGACGATGAAGTTTTTGGGTTTTGGAATAGTAACTGACCCAGAAGGGGCTTTAGGCACCATGACTTTGGGTTTCTCTTTTTTTTTTTTTTGCTGTCTCGACAGGTTTGGGCAAAAAACAATTGGTTTTCTTTTGTGGTTGCTGACCCGGAAGGGGTTTTGAACCAAGGATTCGGGTTTTATGTTTCTTTTTTTTGTGGTGATCTAAGGAAGGCTTGGGTAACCAAAGAGTTGGTTTTGATAGTGCCTGACCCGAAGGGGTTTTGAACCAAGGATTTGAGTTTCGTTTTGGATGGTTATTGACCCGAAAGGGGTTTCAAACCAAGGATTTGGGTTTTGGTGCTTTGTTCCCCTTTCTAACCATGATAGGATAGGATTTTCGAGCGGAGGATAACCACGGTGCTGGTTTATGATGATTGCTGAAATATATTTTCTTTTTTTTTCTTTTTTTTCCTCTTTTCTTTTTTTTTCACCTTACCAACCTCAGCGCTCTTTCGGGTTTTCGTCGAAGCTGGCCCCCTTTAGCTTTTTCCAGCGCGCCCTTTCGGGTTTTCACGCTGAGGGGTTACCCAATTTTGCCTGAGGCACCCTTTCTAGTTTTCACCTCAACCGGGTTTCTTTGGCCTTTTTACCCTCAACCATCCCTGTGATGGGAATGGCTAAGTCCGCCAGAGCACCTCTATTTTAAGCCCCTTTTTTTTTTTGAACTCTAAATTTAATCTCTGTCAAGGTGATGATCAAGGTGAGGTGGATCATATAACAGTTGCAGCTTCAACTTCACATGCTTTTTATTGAGTGAAAAGAAGGACTGCTCCCTCTTCTGCAATTCTTCGCAGAGGGATTTTCTTTTCTGGGGATTTCCATGGCAACTGCCTATTCAACTCTGCTTCTTTAAGTTTCTCTTCAAACGCTTTTTTCTTGTTTTTCTCCTCCTCAACTTACGCTTCATTTCAAGAGGACTGACTGTTTGACAACCAAGTTGGGTGGAATTCGTCCCTCTCGAGATGAAATTTTCGCTTTGAGCTTCTGCCTTGGAGGGCCTGGGCCAGGAGTGCTTCTCTCTTCTTTCTCTCTTTCTCTTTCTTCTTTTTTTTCTTTCTTTTTTTTGGGATAAAATTTGGTAGGAAATTTTACAACTTCCCTGTGGACAGCGGGAAGAGAACTTGACACCGAAATTGGTTTGATGCCACAAGCACAGGTTTAGGCCTGAAACTAGCTGTGTCACCGAAAAATGAGCTTTAATTGCCAAGGGTGGCTTAGAGCCCGAAGTGGAACAATAACCAAAATTGGCGGATCAAGAAATGAGTTGGTGTTCAACACCGATTTGGTACCAAAGCATGGGTTGGATCCCATGCATAGATGGCTTGATGTCAGGCAGACATGTTTGGAGCCTTAAGAGGTTCGTAAACTGACGGTTTTGGGACATACTCCACTAACAGAGTGTTGAAATTGGAAAGGGAAAAGACGGAGGTTCCCTTGAATTTGCCTTCTTGGCTCCGCCAGTGGTTTTACTTCGTCTTTTTTTCTTCAGACTTGTATTTTGGTATTCACTTAGAGTTCCGGCTTTGCCTGGGACTTGGCTTAGAGCCTTCTGCTTTGGACTTCTGATCGGGCCTTTGCTTGCCAGAGTTACCTTGCTTGAGGTTTCTCCTGAGATTTTGCTCGAAGCATTATTTAGAGCTTTGCCCCTATCTTTTCTTAGAGTTTTCTTTGCCAAATACGCCCTCTTGACTTTCTAAGGTGGCAGCCTGATACTTCATCAATTTTCTCTTCCTTCTTCCTTTTCTTATCTATTCTTCTTCCTTTTCTGCCTCATGGCATGTCTTGAGGGAAATGAGAATCTATTTTGAGACTTGATTGGAACATACCCCCAGGGTTGAAATTCCTGCCTCAAGTTCTTACCTTAGAAGGCTTACATTGTTCGAGGCCTCCTTCTTAGTGACCCATATCTATTTGATAAGAAGTTACTTCACGGAATCGCCCCCTCGCCTGGGCTTAAGGGCTTTGACTTTTTTGCGTGAGGTTTGGATGTCAGCTTCTTTCATTTTCGCCTTTCACTTGATGTAGACGGCAATAGGATTGCCCCCTTGCCCAGACTTAGAGACTTTGACTTTCCACCGGTGTCTTGACTTCAGAACGAAGCTTAGGCGTTGGCTTCTTTCATTTCTGCCTCAGCTTGATGTATTCGGTAAAGTATCGTTGTGAGGTCGGCTCGCCTTTATCTAGCCAGTTGCGTTCTTCTTCTTCTTTTTCTTTGGTTTGCTTTTGGTCAAGGACAAATCTTGCCAGACTTATATATAGCCACAACAGATTTTCTTCCAGGGCGGCGACATTGCTCCCGGCTAGCAGGAACAACATATGGATTTTTTTGGCACTTAGTCTTCAGTAGGAAGCCTTCACTTGGGTGTACCGAGCAGCGGCGGCCATGACTGGGGTGGCGTTGTCCCCTCTTAGTAATTGCAACTTGGACATGTATTGTGTTGTCATTTGGCCTTTGACAGGGAGTTTTAACCTTGATGCCCCCAGCAGCAGCAGCCACGGCCGGAATGGCACCCCCCTGCTAGTAGGAGCAACTTTAGATACATGTTGACATTTGGCCTTTGAAATTGAAAGGGACCGCTTAACCTTGATGCCCCCAGTAGCTTTACCTTTGATGCCCCCGGCGGCAGCTTCAACGGTGGGAATCCTTTGAACTTCTTGCAAGAGTGTGAAGGAGTCACAACTTTTGTCAAGGCAAGGCTATTCTTCGACAGAGAAATAAAAGGTAGGAAAAGTCCCACCGGGCGTGCCAGTTTGTTTACACGCGGAATTTTCGGATATCCACCTTGTTGGATGAATATGTGGATATTTTGACATATTTGTTAATTCCGCGCTTTTGGGTTTATCAGACGATTTAGGGTTCGTGTACTGGACTTTTTCCCACCGACCGGAATCGGTGTTAATTTACATCGGACAAGTCTGAACACCTTTGATTAACTGTCGAATAACGTCTTTTGCCTCTATACGTTGTGACACAAATGATCTTGACGATCGTCCATTACGGGCACATACTCTTGCAAAGAAATTGGAGACTTCATTTCTTGAACACGTGTAATTTGAATTACAATCGGTCTTTCAAGACCTTTACATATGGTCCCGATTGTGTAATCGAGTCTTCAGGATTACATCCGCTTGCAACCAGAGCCTTTGAATTTGCTTCAGTCTGTATTTGGATCTTTGAATTTGATTTCGTCTTGATCAGGACGTTGTATTTACTTTTGTCCCCTGATCAGACGATTGAACTTGAATTCCATCACGAGAATCGTTAGATCGCCAAGATGATCACTGTCGGTCCGTCGGAATTGCTTCATGGTGATAATCACTCTTTTAATGATGATCGGACTCTTAAGTTGGCTTGGCGTCCATAAAGGACATTCCCACTTGAGGCGGGGTATATTTGTAATTTTCCCTTCATCAGGGTATTTTTGCAGTTTTCCCAAACTTTGGGATGTTCTTGTAATTTCTTACTTTCTTGGAGATACTCCCGTCACTTCTTGACTTCCTGAGCATTTTTGTCATTCTAACTTTTCGGCATATATTTGACATTTCTTGACTTCTCGGAGATAGCCCCGTCATATCTTGACTTCCTGTGCATTCTCCGTCTTCATTTCTTGATTTCTCGGAAATAACCCTGTCATTTGACTTCTTGGGTATTTCTCGTCTTGATTTCTCGACTTCTCGAAAATAACCCCGTCATTTGACTTCTTGGGCATTCCTCGTCTTGATTTCTTGACTTCTCGAAAATAGCCCCGTCATTTGACTTTTTGGGCATTCCTCGTCTTGATTTCTTGACTTCTCGGAAATAGCCCTATCATTTGACTTCTTGAACATTCCTCGTCTTGATTTCTTGACTTCTCGTAAATAACCCTGTCATTTGACTTCTTGGGCATTCCTCGTCTACATTTCATGACTTCTCGGAAATAACCCCGTCATTTGACTTCTTGGGTATTTCGAGTATGAATTTCTTGACATTTCAGGGTTTATTTGCAATTTCATCAATTTCTGAGTTTTCGGACATGATAGTCCTTGGCCATGAAAAAGATACATGGATTTGGATGGTTAGCCATAAGTCAAACTCAGGAAAGCACACACCGCTTCAGGGAAGGGGTATGGTCTCGCTCCACCAAGGCGTGCAAACAGCGCCAACCGGAACAAGAGCATTTTTTGGTGATTTTGAGACGAATTGAGAACTTTGTGCAATTTTTAGACTGAACAATGACTTTCATGCAGCTTTCCGAGGAATGTGATATTTTCGCAATTTTCTAATTTTTTTAGGGTCTTTTTGCATTTTCCCACCATTGGGGGTATTTCTATAATTCTCCCGTCATCGGGAGTATTTCTGGAATTTTCTGCAACCGGGGATATTTCTGTAATTTTCTGCCCACCAAGGGTATTTCTATAATTTTCTATACACCGGGGGTATTTCTGCAATTTTCTGATCACCGGGGTTTTTCCATAAATTGGGGAACATTCCTTTGAACTCATACCTTGTCTCTTGAATTTTTGATTTTTCTGAAATTTTTCAAAGTACATGGATTTTTGAGCAATTTTGCAAAAGCTTGGGGTAGAATTGCAATTTCTGAAATATGCATGGACTTCTTCGTAATTTCTGCACGAGGGACCAGACTTTGAGCATTTCTGGGCTTCCCACGATTTCTTGACATTTTTTCGTTATGGATTTACAACAATACAAAGGTAGTCCTTCATGACAGGGTTTTCTAGCAATATACCCTAGTATGAGGGCCTTCTTGCAAAAGAAATCTTTCAATCTTGGGGGAGAAAAACCAATCGTAATGGAGAGGGCCGCAGGCCCCTTCTCCTTCTTGTCTTCCTCTTCACTTGGGCCTCTAAGAAGCTCTCCAAGTCTTCAAGTGCTGCCAAGCTCTTTCTCTTGCTTCCTCCATTTCCTTAGAGCTCTAGGCTCCCTTTTATAGGAGGTGGAAGTGGACCGGAGGCTAGATGGCTCCGGTGGAAGCACCCTCTCCGGTGGAAGGCCAAAAGGTGAGAGGTGTAACCCCCTCTCCCTTTCCTCTCTATTTTTTTTTCTTCTTCTCTTTTTCTATTTTTTTTTTTTGCACAGGATAGAAAGGACCGAAGGGGGATCCCTCCGATTGCAAGGGACCAGAGGGGGTCCCCCTCTTTTTTTTTTTTGTGCACCGGGCGCGGGAAGAACCGGAGGGGGGGTCCCTCCAGTTGCAAGGGATCGGAGGGGGTCCCCTTCCGATTGCAAGGGACCGGAGGTGGGTCCCTCCGGTGCTTCTTCCCCCTCTGGTTTAACACTACCGGAGGGGGTCCACCTCCGGTTCAGAACCACCGGAGGGACCCCCCTCCGGTGCCATCTGATCGGAGGGGGTCCCCCTCCGGTCTTCGAGTCACCTGGAGAGGAGAGAGGGGCAGAGGGGGTTCCTTGACCCCCTTTTTTTTCTTTTTAGCAAATTTTAAGGTTCAACAGCCAACCTTTGTGGCTTGTAGTTGAAGAGTTTGGGTTAGCCGACCTTTGTGGTTTGTAGCCAAAGAGTTTGGATTTTGGTTTGAGTTGGCTGGCCTTTGTGGTTTATAGCCAACGAGTTTGAAGTTTGAGTTTGGGTTGGTTGACCTTTGTGGTTTGTAGCTAAGGAATTTGAAGTTTGAGTTTGGGTTGACTGACCTCTGTGGTTTGTAGCTAAGGAGTTTGAAGTTTGAGTTTACGGCATCGATGCGTTCGCCGCGGTGGGACAAAGATTGTTGGCCGATTTTGGTTATGTAGCCACGAGTTTTTTGAAACTCGAGTGGCTAATTTCTGTAATGCAAATGTCACGACGGTATGAAGCCATTGAACAGGGCTTGCCTCGGCTAATGGCTTGTAATAAAAAGATTTTTTTTTCTTTTTCACATTACCAACCCCATCGCCCTTTCGGGTTTTCACCGAGGCTGGCCCCCTTTAGGCTTTTCTAGTGCGTCCTTGCGGGTTTTGACACCGAGGGGTTACCCAATGTTGCCTGAGGCGTCCTTTCAGGTTTTCACCTCAACCGGGTTTAAGGTCTTTTTATCTTCAGTGATCCCATTCGGGAACAACTGAGTCCGTCGGGGCACCTCTATTTTAAGCCCCCCCCTTTTTTAGCATCACACCTCGTCGGGGAAGGACACATCTTAAGTTGACCGCTGTACGAATTCATGCTCTGGTGCATGGTACAACTTCATGTGTTGCCATTGAGTGGAGGGAATGGATTATTTCCTTTGTGATCAACGACCACGTATGCTCCTCCTTCATAGACCTAAGGCCCATGCCAATTGAGTTAGAGCTTGCCGCTGTATCTTCCTATCAAAACCTCTTTCTCTTTGATCATGACGAGATCAGCTCTTTTAAATGCTCTTTGTTTCACGAGCTTGTCATATGCTTGTGTCATCTGGGCCTAGTACACCCAAGGAAGGCAGTATCGGTTTCGGTACCGATTTCGGCCGTTTCCGAAATCGATACATACCGGTTTCGATACCGGTTTCGGTTTCTGCCGAAACCGGTTGAAACCATTTGAAAAACTAAAAAAAATAATGTCAAGGTCTGGTTTCGGCCGAAACCGTCCGGTTTCGGACCGAAACAGGTCAGTTTCGGCCGAAACCCTTAATAGTTTCGTCCGAAACCATTAAAAAGGTATTTTTTTAATGGTTTCGGACCTGCTACAGTGTTTTGGTCCGGTTTCGGATCGATTTCGGCCGATACTGCCAATCCTGAGTACACCTGCAAGTGTTTGTAAGTCTCCACTCTTTTGCCCTCCAAACTCGTGAGTTCTCTAGCCTTCTTTCGATCTCATCTTGCTCCTGCTCGGGCAATCCAGCATGTACTGCCACACAATAGGATGCAAGTTCAATTTCTACCGGGATCATTGCTTCAGCTCCGTAGACTAGGGAGAAGGGTGAACAAGCTGTGGGAGTTTTATAGACCATTCTGTAGGCCCATAGTGCTTCATGCTTCTTTTCTCCCCCCATCCCACTTGCGGTTGCCAACTATCTTGGCCAATAGTTGGCACAGAGTTTTGTTGAAAGCCTCTGTCAGGCCATTGGCTTGGGGGTTGTAGACTGACGATGTCCTCCAGTTGATATGAAACTTGGCCACCATATGGTATATTGTTTTGTTTTTAAAGGGTGTGTCGTTGTTCAACATGATCTGACTGGGGATGCTGAATCTATAGATTATGTGATGCCTGACAAACCGGGCTACAACCTCTCTGTTTACTTATCTGAGAGGAATGGCTTCGGCCCATCTGGAGAAATAGTCTGTTGCAATCAGAATGAACTTCTAGCCTTTGGTAGATGGTGGGAAAGGTCCCACAATATGTAGGCCCCATTCTGTGAATGACCACATGGGGGTCGTAGGATGCAGTGGATTGGAGGTCTTCTTGGCACAGGGCCGAAGGCTTGACATTGATGACAGGTACGGGCATATTGATTATAGTCCGCGTGCATGGTTGGCCAATAGAACCTTTTGAGCTTGATGTTCTTTATTTTGTCTCCGACTTGATGAGCCTCGTATAGCCCTGAATGGATCTCGCTCATTATGACTTTGGCCTGCGTTGGTGAGACACACCTTAGGAGGACAAACCTGTCTTTTTCATGGACAAGTCTGAAGAGGGAGCCCTCGATTAGCTCGGAGGATGCCGCCCTGTGTAGTAATTGAATTCTTTGGGTCTGCTCGGGAGGAAGCTAGCCATTCTTTATCTTGATGGTGGTCTCACCAATCCTCCTCCTCCGCGGAGTTGTTTTCTTCGATATTGTCAACCTCAGACAATCAAGCCGGACTCTCCATCGAGCACACTTGGCATCAATGTTCGGTGCTTGACGGTGATATCTACTTCGCCTTCAGGCATAAGCAGGGATGGCGGTACCGGTTTCGGTACCAGTTTCGGCCGGGTCCGAAACCAATTAAAACAATATTTTTTCCTTAAAAGCCTACAATCGGTTTCGGCCCGGTTTCGGGGTGTGGGTATTGTTTCGTTTCGGTCCGAAACCGAAACGTTTCAGCCGAAACGTTTCGGTTTCGGCCGAAACTACCATCTATGGGCATAAGCTTTATGGCCGAAGTCAGTTTGGTTGGAACATCTACTTAAGAGTTGATGCTCGTGGGTATATGGTATATTTCAAATAAATATAATTTCTCTTTAAGCCTCATGACTGCGGTATGGTGAGGGATTAGTTCCTGCTTTCGGATATCATAGTCACCAAGGACTTACTGGAGCACTAGCTGTGAATCCCCGTAGACTCCGATGCACTTGATATCCATTTTCAGGGCCATTTGGAGCCCAATAATTAGGGCCTCATATTCTGCCTTGTTGTTGGTCAAGGGCTTCATGAGAGCACATGAATTGTATAGAATGCCACCCAGACAATCCCGGCACTGGATGTGAAGCTTGTGATGCCGTCGGTCTTATTGACTTATAATCTAGGTTTTTAACCTTAAGATCTGGTCACCCTGTCTAATTGGAGGGAAATTAGGTCATAGTGGTTGGCGACATACTTATAATTAGTGTAAATTATACATATATATGGTGATCGATGGGATTGGCCTGATGTCCTGGCCGTCTCTTTCTCCCTCAAACTGTTTGCACCTCTCTCCTTCTCTCATCCCTCTCGATCCTCAGAATTTCCACAATGAGTATGAATGGATGCAAGAAAGGCATATAGCTCTAGAAAATAGGAATTGGCAATAACAAAACCAAAACAATCAAGAGGATATTGAACCTATTATAATAATGAGCTAGGTCCGTAGGAAAGGCAGGAGTAGATGGAGGTGAAATGCTAAATGAACCATTCAGATCCCAGAAGAGTCAGCCAAATGACAGGGGCCATGCATGTAGAGCTTGGTAAGGGGCATGGTTTTTAAAATTGATATGCTCAGATTGGAACTAGTCGGGACCAGTTTGGTTCAGCCATCATGGATGGTAGTACTGGTTTCGGTACCGGTTTCGACCAGGACAAAACCGAAATGTACCGGTTTTGGTTTCCGTTTCGGTTTCGGCCGAAACCGGTTCAAAACATTAAAAAGGTCAAAAAAATATAGTGAACCTGTCCGGTTTCAGACCGAAATAGGTGAGTTTCGGTCGAAATCGATACGGTTTCGTCCAAAACCATTAAAAAAGACTTTTTTTAGGTTTCGGACCTGCTACAGTGAGCAGGTCCGGTTTCGTTTCAGTACCGGCCGAAACGTATCGGTTTCGGCTGATACTGCCGACCATGGGCCAATTGTGTGTTAAAGTAATCAAGAAAAAAATGGTAGAACAAGCTTTTAAGCACCCTGAACTGGCTTGAACTGGGACTGCACCAGCTATGATTCCAGTCACGAGCTGGATGTTTTTTCAGTTTTCAGCCCTTATAGTTTGTGATATATAGGGATCACTCCCTCCTGTCTTGACATTTATTTATAACCCCCTGTAATGAGATTATGAGACATTTATTTGATGAACACCTTTTCTGGGGCTTTTTTCCTAATACTCTTGAAGGACTTATTCCTCATTTTCTGGGTGTTTCACTAAATAACTTCAGATTGTGATGGGTTATAAGTAAATATCAAGATTGAGGGTTTATTCGTAAGTAGTAGATTACAGGGATTGAAAAGTAAAAACCCTTTGTTTTTTCTTTTCTTATTTTTCATTCTTTAAATATTTATTATATTTTTATGAACATTATATATGATCCTAGAACTGGTCAGAGCCTGTCTAAAGTGGTTGGTTCCAGTCCTGAACCAAAACTCGAATTGGCCCTAGATGATTCTGGTTATGAAGCTGGCTTCTTAACCACGGTAATAGGAGGCTAAGAAAGTGAAAGAGAAGTGGATTCATCAGGCGGAGTGGAAGGAGGCACACCAGGCTGAATGGAAAGTAAGTCCGCGGTAGAAGAAGGTTCAGGAGGCACCTAGGTGGAGAGAAAATAGAGTCAGCAGATAGAGATGAGCTGTACTCGGCAGCCTAAATGGGAATAGCCAATGTGGGAAATGGAAGGCCAGGTATGATGGTAGGAAGAGGTGGATCAGGATTCTGAAGAAATGGGAGATCCTGGGAAGAAGTGTAATATCAGACATCCTTAAAGAATGTTAACCATGCAGTTATGAGCCTTTTTATATAATCTTTTGTATTTCCTTTTTTACGTGCAGGGCTGCCCATCCGAATAATGATGTTGATATGTATAAGTGACATTGATCATGTATGCATAGTTCATGCTTTGCTCTACCCATGTTGTGAAGACTTGAGCCCATATGTCCATATGTATCGCTAAGTGAGGTTAATTGTTTGTGTGCCTTGTTCATACTTTGTGCTTTTGTCTTGAATCGGAATCTTTTTATCATTGAAACAATCTGAATTGATAAATATGGGCTGTATTATCTAAGTTAGGACTTGCTATGTAAGACTATTTTGCTTTTGACTTATCTAAGTTAGGACTTGCTATACAAGACTATTTTGTTTTTGACTTGCTAATCTCTCTCTCCCTGTATTAAACTGTATGTGTGAATTGCAGCTTGATATTCAGAATAGTTCTGCTCAGAAAGTTTGGCAGTCTGTGGAATTCTTTTTTGGTAAGAACTTATAATCTATAACCTCTTAAGTATAGTCGTCATGTGTCTGCATTTCTTGTAATGGTCAACTGTGAACTGACAGACCCATGATGAGTGGCTGCTCAAATTGGTAGCATTCTTGTAATGAAAAATAGAAGAATTATGAAACAGATGACCTTTTATGCTAGTACGTAACAGGTTTCCTCAGTCCTCACTATATCATCCTTCAGTTTCAGGCATGTAAAGCCATATTCCAGACTTTTTCATGCTAAAATTCTCAAATGCAATATGCTAACCGATAAACAAATCAGGTTGAATAGAACTGAAATTTAGTAATGCACATTTATAGTTGGGTTTAAGCTTTTTGTTTTGCTTGCATTCATATACAAACACTTCTTAACTTGTAAATTTTATGATTCATGGGGTATTGAAATTGCATTGACATGACTCATTTGCAAGGATGGCAGTGTCGGTTTCGGACTCGGTTTCGGCCGGGTCCGAAACCGATACGACTCGGTATCGGTTTCGGTTTCGGCCGAAACCGGTTCAAAACAGTTAGAAAAGGGGGCAATCTATGAAAATGTTAGGTTTCGGCCCGAAAACAAGTTAGGTTTCGGCCCGAAAACAGGTTAGGTTTCGGTCGGTTTCGGTCCGAAATCATTAAAAATATATTATTTTTGGTATCGGCCCTGCTACAGTGCAAATGCCCGTTTCGGTGTCGGTATAGGCCGAAACCGATACGTTTCGGCCGAAACGTATCGGTTTCGGCCGATACTGCCAACAATGCAGTAGCAGGATTGTAGAGGATTCCGTGAGAATCTCACATGCCTGTACCTGTCAGATATGAGACTAAACCACAACACACTCATTTTTAGTCTCATATCAGATATCCATGAGAATCTCACCTCTATATATGTAGAGGATTCCGTCAACTTAATGTCTAGATTTTGGGTTTAGGCCTCCAACAAGGTATGAGGCCTTCAACATGGTATGACGACGGCATCGCCTTCCTAGCACGTGGCTTCGGGCAGTTGGAATGTGGAAGCTTGGGCTTTTCCCTATGCTGCTCTCGCACCTATGTGGTGGCCACGGTGGTAGTGCCTAGTGCGGCGGTTATTCCGGCGGTCGTCTCCATCAACCTCGTCGGGGTGATCACTGCTATGCGTCCTTGGATCCAGGAGGAGCTACGGGGTGTGCCGTTGGCTCTAGAGTTGTAGAGGTCCCGGCGAGAGGTAGGGGATGAAGTTTTGGCAGTTGATTCGAAATTGAATCGACCGCGTGATGTTGGCGAACCGGGTCAAGCCAGAGCGGACCGGGCCGGCCTTTCCTCATCGATTGCAGACGGGGTTTCAGGTTACGGTTCGGAGGGTTTGGGTTAATGCGGGACAGTGTACGTAAACTAACCCGACTAGGCAACTAATGAGAGCAGCAAACTCGCTACAATAGGTCGACAAATAACCCGACGTGTACTCAAACGCCAAGAGACAAATACGCGAAATAATAGTAACTACACTCAAAGAAACTGTCCCTCGCAACGAGAAACATCGAACCAAACGGTAGATAGGACTACCACGGCCTAGGGTACCAATCACGCACAGGCAACGTACTCAAATCGGCGCTCTCCGGGCCAGGGTAAACACTCACAAACTCACACACCGGCAGCAATATAATTTAACGGGCTAGGGAACTGTTGCACCCGTAATTTGTCTTACAAAATTCCGGGGTATTTTTATCGCATCAGATGAGGCCCACATTTGGCACGCTGCCATGTCGGGGGATATTTCCATGTTCGGGCCTATATTTGGCGTACCGCCGCCCCGAAGGATATCTCTACGCCAAGGGCTTCATAGCCTACATATTGCTACGATGATAGACTTCTCGCAATAATCGAGACGGTCTAGACAGTAGACGCGGGTTAAATCTACTACGATTGTCAGGATCGTGTAGTTCCGGTAAAATCCCTATGAGAGAAAGCTGCTCTCCTTTGAGAGGAAAAAGTAACATAAAAGGAGGTCTATGCACCGCCAACAAAGTCCCTCGCGCGTGTATCACGGAGCACGGACAAAATCAAGTTTCCCCTTCGCGGCCTACGGCACGAGGAAAAACAACAAACGAACGAGGAGCACGTCTTCCCTTCTCCGGCGATCAAACAAGGCTCCAAAGCACCTCAAGGCCCTTATTTATTGAAATTGGGTGAGGGAGAGACCCGTCCGGGGTCGCCCACCCCCGGACTGGCCCGCGCGTGCGGGCAGGCCCGCGCGGGGCCGCGCGCAGGGCTTCCGCAGGGGTCGTGCGACCCATGGATGGCAGTATCAGCCGAAACGTATCGGTTTCGGCCGATACCGAAACCAAAACGCACCAAGTCACTGTAGCAAGTCCGATACCGAAACCGGACCGAAATCGGACCGAAACCGTCTGGTTTCGGCCGAAACCGGACCTGCTCAATACATTTTTTGCCTTTTCTGACTGTTTTGAACCGGTTTCGGCCGAAACCAAAACCGAAACGATCGGTTTCGGTACCGGCCGAAACCGGTACCGAAACCGATACTACCATCCTTGGTGCGACCCCTGCGGGACCCGCCCTGGGTCGCGCGACCCCTGCGGGACCCGCTCAGGGTCGCCCACCCCGGGCAGGCCCTGCCTGGGGTCGCCGACCTCGTGCAGGTCCCCCCCAGGGCCCGCGACCCCGGGCAGGTCCCCCGGGGAGCCCGCTACCCTGGGCAGGCCCCCCCGGGGCCCGCGACCCCGGGCAGGTCCCACGGGGGCCGCGCGACCCCGGGCAGGTCCCCCGGGGGCCGCGCGACCCCGGGTGGGCCCGGGGACCTCCCACCCCGGGGTAGCCCCCTTTCCCACGCACGGAAACCAAAAAGAAAAGAAAAAAGGGGGGAAAATAGACCTCCCCGAGTCATTTTCACCCCGTTTAAACCGTACGGGTTCAAACAACCTCCCGTTTAACCCGTACGAGTCCGAACGACCCCGGGGAGGTTCCCACCTCTATAAATAGACCCCCAGGGGTCCAGAAGATATACAAGCTACAACAGACTACAACCTACGGAGTACACTTGGAGCATCCAGCGTTCGTTTGTTCGTTTGTTCTGGCCCGTGAGGGGTAAGTCTCCGGGTCTTGTGTATATGTCCCTATGAGGGTATTTTCGTAATTACGCCTCTCAGTGGGTCATGTTTGTAAGTTTCTACGTCCCGGGACGACTAAATTAAGTAGTTCCACCCACATAATGGGGAATTACAAAACTGTCCTCCTCGGGGCCTAAGAAACAAAAATGTCCTATCGTTTGCAGTTTTACCCTGCAACTTTTGTAATTGGGGCTACGCCCCTATCTCCCACGTTAGTGCGGACTTTTGTACAGTCGACAACTCGCCGACAACCCTTGTACTCATCCGAACTATAAAAGCACTCAGCATGTTTTATGTATGACCTCGGGGGGAAAATTATAAGAAAACCCCCGGCTTTCACAAAATTGCATATATACCCCTCCTTCGGCCAAGTTGACAGTGTGTCTTCTACGAAGCCCCTTGTCATTCCTTCGGTCCGAAAATGTTGTCAGCTCAGTCCGACACTCGGGTGTTACTTCAAACCTAGGTTTGTGTAGGGTGTGATAAAATTACCAAAATACCCTTGCGACCTAAAAACGGCTTAGCAGCCCCCGAAACCCTCCAGAAGGAGCCTCAGAGCCTTGGGAAGTCAGGAACCCGGTCCTACTTCCGTTCCAGCTCAGAAATTTCAGAAGTGCCCCTGGCCTGGAAAAATTACCAAAATACCCCTGGGTTGGTAAAATTATCAAAATACCCTCGGGATCTAGAAAATCTCTCTCCACTTCAAAAATGCCTACGGCTTCCGCATATTTGCGTCTCTATTCCTAAATATTAGGGTTTTGCTCAGACTTACGCCTACCCTATTAACATGTTGGTGGTAAATGAGTGGTCATGGAGAGTCTCTCGAGTGAGTCTGCCCTCCACATCAGAACCTAAGGAGAGGATTTGAGATTTCTTTGACAGTCAAACAAAGGTGTTCGGACGTTAGGCCGATGTAAATCAACACTAACTACGGTCAGTGGGGAGAGGTCCAGAACTCGAACCTAAATCGTCTGATATTATGCGCACCCACGGAATAACCCTCTATATATAGAGGGGAATGTCTCTTTTCAAAAATAAAAATTCATTTTCTATTTTTCCTACGTGAAAGATTCTGTGTTCCACAGGAACCTAACTCACGCACGGTGGCAAATATGACGTAAATACTAGATAAGCAGATTGAGTGAGCGAATTTTCAACACTAACCAACTCGCTGAAGAGCGAGGCACACGATGACATCCTCACGGTCTTGGTAATAGCCTCGTAACGCTGATGTCGAATTGAGCCTGCATTAAACCGATTTCTTGGACCTTCTATTAGGGTTCTTCTTTTTTTCTCTTTTTTCTTCTATTTCCCTGTTCTCCTTTTTGTATTTTTTCTCTCTCTATTTTTTGTTGTCTTTATTTTTTTCAAAAAATCATTTGCCCCTTTTTTATGTTTTTTTTCAAACCTTGTTTCTGCTACACAGCCAGAGGAGCATGAGAGAGTGAGAGAGAGAGGGAGGGAGGAGAGAGAGAGAGGATGACGATAGGGAGAGGGAATAGGGGCCGCCGGCGGTGGGGTCAAAGGCGGTTGGCGCAGGAGGACGGTCGTGGCGGTGCAACAGTGACGGGGGAAGGAGGCAACCAGCGTGGGCCGGCGGTGCCTCAGGTAGGGCCGGCGGGAGTAGGGCTGCCGGTGGTAGCACGAACAGGGCAACGACGTTGGTCGATGGCGCCCGGGGTGGTTGCAGAGGGGGCAGTTCCGATCCCGTCGGTGGCAGGTGTGCGGTCGGTCGTGGGTGACGAGGCAACTGCAGCTGGCCGCAAGGATTGCCATGGTGGTCGGAGACCGGTCACACGACGGCAAGCTTTTTCCGGTGTGGTGACGTCGCGGGATGAAGGCCGGCGGGACGACGGCCACGACGGAGGCAGTTGATGTCGCTGTTGCTTCGCCGGCGTTGGGGAAGGAGGAGGCCGCCAGTGGTTTTCCCTTGGGTGGCTGCGATCTATGAGGGTGGTGGAAGAGGGGTTCGTTGGTGGTGACAAGAGAGGAGGAAGAAGATGGTTGTGGGAGAAGAGAGGAGGAAGTCGATGAAGGGAGGAGGGGGAGATCGGAGAGGAGGGGCTTCACACCCCGACAAGGATGGGGGTGTCAGTTTTGGACTCGGTTTTGGCCGGGTCCGAAATCGAAATGACTCTGTTTCGGTTTCAGTTTCGGCCGAAACCGGTCGAAACCAGTTTAGTAAAATTAAAAAATCAAGAAAAATCTGGAAAACAATAAAAAAAAATCAGAAAATCAGAAAAAAAAATCGTTAGACATGTATTTGACTGTAAAGAAATTGGATTAAGTGCAATAAACATGAAGTAGGTATTAGACATGTTAAATTAATAGTCGTTACATATTAAACATGAAGTAGGTTCAAGCAGTACAACAAACATTACAAAGACAGTAAATGTTATAGAAATAAAATGATTCCTACCCAAATAATGATGCACCAGTATGGATAATAGCTGGAAGAACCTTCTCCCTCATCGTCTGGCTTCTGTTGTTGATACCCATAAAAAGGCTGCATATATTCTGTACATTCACTGTAACCAAATAATGATGTAGCCAAGTCTTGCATCTCTCTTTAGATCCCTTTTGGAGTATAAGGTTGTTGGCTTGATTAGAATCCAAAATCAGCATAAGAAGCGGAATCTTGAGGATGAGAAGAGGATGTTGACCCATAACTAACTATTGGCTGGAACTGGATGGAATTGAAATTCTGGTTGATGACCCCACCCATACATGCCTACTTTCTGTTGGCCATATTGACTCTGTGAATCATATCATCCTTCACTATGATTGTATCCTATACTCGTGTCAGCGTGGAAGGAGGAAGTAGGTGTATATGTGCCACTACCAATAGTAGCACCTGTAGTTGCACTGGAATCATCACTTGGTGCATCATCATCATCAGCAGCAGCAGCAGAACCATAAGAAATCAATCGCCTTCTACCCTTTGGCTCTGTTTTTTTCTCTTTTGGTGTGATAATTTCATTCATCTTTGAAAGGACTCCTTTTCCCCCTTGGCGTATGCTTCACATAAATTTACTTCAACTACTCAATTGTCGGGTCCTCTCGAGCAGCAGCACTAGACCTCTCAAACATCCCATGCACTGATGTACTTCTTCTTAAAGATGGAGGTGACTTGACCATTGTAGGAGTGATTGGCCTGCTATCTGATTTTGAGTGTCTAACTGGCTCAAACTGAAGCTGCTGCTCGGTGCCGTCAACAAACAAAGGCATTGGCGCTCTCTGGTGCACATGAGTCTCTCTGGCCCTCTTTGTTGGTTTTTTGAATTCTGGATCCCTTGGCTCATCTTCATCTAATATGCCCTCTGCCCATGTTTTGTCATCAACATCAAAAACGGGCTCATCAACCTGCTCTCGTACCTCAACCCAAGACTGCAAGGGATTGTCATCATCAAATAATGCATCCACATCAATTTCTGGAGTTGTATCCTCTGTGACGTGTTTGTCCCGCAACTGTTGTCTCAACTTCATGTTCTTTATTCTCAGTCTCATGTTGTAGTGGCAGTAAACCATTTTTTCTAACTATTCAGCTTTTAGCCGATTGCGAATCTTTGAGTGTATAAGGCTGAACGTGCTCCAATTTCTATCACATTGACTTGCTGATGTTGTTTGACTGAGCACCCTAATTGCAATGAAAGCCAATGCATTACTGTCTGTTGGAATTTGGGCATAGTCCCCTGGGCAATAGCCCCGTATTGGTTAAATGAGTTATGGTTCATGTGCTTATGACCCTGGGCCTGTGTATCTCAACACCACGGTTTTGTGGATTCAACGTGGTATCAGAGCAGGCCAATGACCCAACTCCTCTTGCCACCTCCACCTAATTAATGTTCACGGCCCATCTTGGCCGTGAGGGGGAGTGTTGGAATTTGGGCATAGTCCCCTGGGCAAGTCCCGTATTGGTTAAATGAGTTGTGGCTCATGTGCTTATGACCCTGGGCCTGTGTATCTCAACACCGCGGTTTTGTGGATTCAACACTGCCCAAATCTCTATTGTTCACCATTATCCACCAGTCAGCTATTCCACTAACCATAAACAAATAAATGTAAGATGTAAATAAATATTGATTCTCCATGATGTACTAATACATATTGACGCAATTTAAGCACAAAGATTTAATGTACCTGGGCTCACTCTTCTCACAGCGTATTGCAATTAGGAGTCAAAATATATCCCAATCCTCATTCTATAATTGTTCATTTATGAGGATAAAGTAATAGATTGCATAACTACTTAAGTAAATTCTTTACGTCTTATTGATAAAATCAATAAAGGCCAACCTCTATTTCAACTTGAAGTCTCTTTTCTGGTGTCCTCGATAAACGACCAATGACTTTTACAGTGCCTTGAAGCACCTCGCCATCAACATTTGCATTGGCATTGTACATAAATCGAGGGTTGAGGAAATAACCTGCATTTGTGTATAGTTAACTAAATGTTAGATGTAAATTAACCTAAAAAATAATGAACTTTGTATCAATACAATTAATCACTCACCAGCTGCATGTAAGTCATGGTGTAATGTGTTGTCCCTTCTATGGTCAATAATTTTTCACTATTTTTTATATTCTTTGGGAAGAGATTTTTGCAATTCTAATTTGGCAGGGTCCATGGTCTCGTACAGATATCCCATATCATTCTTCTAATCGCCATCCACCATTCTTAGGACCTTCACGAGGGGTGTGACTACTTTCATGTACCGTGAGACCCTGGCCCAGAATTTCTTGTCTTCCACGATGTGGCAGACATCCAAATAATCCATCTGAGCATCAGTATTAGATTTGTCAATGTATTCCCACAAGGCATCGTGGTACATGAAAGATTTGAACTCATTCTTATACCTGTGCAAAGACTCCAAAGAAATGAAATTCTAATCAAATACGGATGATATCTATAAGGATAAAGTAGAAAGAATTGAGCTCATTTTTATACCTGTGCAAAGACTCCAAAGAAATGAAATTCGAAGCAAATCTGGTTGGCCCTGCACGGATGATATCTCGCCCCCCACTTGCATGCTCTCTGAACATGTTCAATATCCTAGGATGGCAATAAATATACTGAGTGATTTTTTGTGTCCTCTCAATTGTCTTCTTCACATTATTTTCCTTCCCAATGTCTTCAAGTATCAAATCCAGACAATGTGCTACACATGGGAGCCAATATAAATGTCTGCGCTTCTGCATCAACTTATTCCCTGCAGTCTTATAACTGACTTCATTATCAGTGACTATTTGCACAACATTTTCCTCTCCAATTTGGTCTACCATCTTATCCATCAAATGAAACAAATAATTTACATTCTTTTCATAATTTGATGCATCAATTGATTTCACAAAGACTGTACCTTCGATGCAATAAACTAGAAAGTTGATCATGAACTTCTTCGTCGTACCAGTCCTCTTCGTGGTACCAGTCCAACCATGACACACAATGGTGCATCCTCTCTCTATCCAGATATGCTTGAAACTTTCAACCCACTGATGGAGCTCCCCAACCTCTCCCTCAAGGCCACGCCCGTATATGTCTTGACGTGACGGGGCCAGCATCTGCTAGCTGCATGTGCAGGCACACCTGTATGAAAAAATCATTTACAAATACTTTGAAATGAATGCCCTGCAACTTCAGCTGATTTTTTGACCCCTCTCAATGCTTGCTTGATTTTTTGTTGTGTAGTACTTTGCCTTCTGTGCAGATAGTTGTCTATAGGGTCTACTCTCTGCTGGGCTGCACCAGTGTCAGGACGTCGTGCAACTCGTGCTACACCAGTTGTACTAGAGTATGTCCCTAAACCTATAGGTGTTTTTCCTTTCCTTCGAGCCGTTTGTTTACGCTCTATTACTTCAGTCAGCTCTAGATCTGAATCCTCAGTGCCTTCTTCATCATCATCATCCCCCATTCCCCTTCTGCCCAAAATCTCTTCAGCAATTTTAGCCTGATCTTCAGCCCTTTGTTGCATCCTCTCTTTTTTACCCAGAAGGCACTAGCACATTTCTTCTCGGACCTCTCAAAGACATCTATCACATTGTTTGACCTCTCCTCTTATCCCTGCCAAATGTTACTTTTCTCTAGTAATTCCGCCATGTATCTCCTTCCCACAATAATTACATTTCACTTTTCTTCTTCCAGCATCAACTAAGGAGAGGTGGGCCCACCCTGGATTGTCCTGCCCTTACTGCTCCTGACCTTGTTCACGTCTAGGCATGATGATGTATTAAGACAGTCAAAGACAAATGATTGTAAGTACAATGAAAAAATACAATGAAGCATAATTGAGTTTCAAATTATGTTAAATTCAGATAATTAGTCAAAAGTCCCAATTTTAATTGCTAATTAAGGTCACCTTTTGGGATTCAGCCTAATCACCCTTCATTAAATGTAATTAGCAGTATGCTCCCGCCCTAAATTATTCAATGAAGCTTAATTGAGTTTCATTTGACCCTAACTTAACATAATCTAACAAAAGTCCCAATTTTAAATAGTTAATTAGGCCTTAATTTGAAGATTTACCCTAATCACCCTTTATTAAATGCAATTAGCAGCATGCTCCTGCCTTAACATATTCAATGAATTTTAATTGAGATTCAATTGACACTAAATTAATCTAATCTAACAAAAGTCCCAAATTTAAATATCTAATTAGGCCTTAATTTGGAGAATTATCTTAATTATTCGACATGTAACACAATTAGCAATATGCTCTCACCCTAAAATATTCAATGAAGTTTAATTGAGCTTCAATTGACGCTAAATTAACCTAATTAGACAAAAGCTCCAAATAAAAACTATTAATTAGGCCATAATTTGGGGATTTACTCTAATTACCTGGCGTCTAATATAATTAGTAGTATGCTCCCACACGAAAACATTCAACGAAGTTTAATTAAGCTTCGATTCATGCTAAACTTATCTAATTAGATAAAAGTCCCAAATTTAAATCGCTAGTTAGGCCTTAATTTGAAGATTTAACATATTTAACATATGAAACCAAAACGATTGAAGCGAACCTTACCTACAACAAAAAAAACTATCAAACCAATAAAAAAACAAAAACTTACAAGATCTTTCAGGAATCTACGCACTCGACACAGCAAGAAACGGCGGCGGTTGTGGCTACACGCTGTAAACAGCAAGAAACGGCAACAGCGACGACAGCCAGCTCCACCTTCGCAACAAGCTCCTGCACCTGCAACCCCTCAGATTCTCAGATTTGAGGGTAGGGCGGAACTGAACTCCCCTCTTAAGGGGAGTTCGCGTCCGATTTCGGCCGAAACCGAGCGGTTTCGAGTCGAAATAGGCGAAAACGAGCGAAACTGGTATCGGTTTCACCCGAAACGAATAATTTTTTTTTTGAAGTTTCGGACCTACTACAGTGAGCAGGTCCAATCTCGTATTGGTTCGGTCCAAAACCGATACGTTTCGGCCGAAAAGTATCGGTTTCGGCCTTCGGCCGAAACTGCCAACCTTGCACCCCGAGGCTTCACGCCTCACCTAGGTCCCTTCACGGGAGAACGAAGATAGCGGTAATCTCAAAACTCCAACTTCTTCATTAACCCTAAAACATGGGATTACAACATTATTTATAGGGGAAGCATACCATAATGCTTTTCTCTCATGCCTAAAGATCAAAAAATCCCTGGGACCTAAAATAATGCAAAAATGACACCCTAAAATACACAATAAATAAAAAAAGCTTCAAATGGGCCCTTAATGGGCCTCTCTATCAAATGAACAATCAACTAATCAAAAAGAAACACATCATTATAATAATGGATCATCATCAAGCCAGAGAGATGCTAATGTCGCTGTTGACGGCCTCTAACGGCGGTAAACACGGGTCGGGTTGAACCAGATCCACTCTCTGGTGTCCTCACCACCGGTCCTTACCGGTTCGCCTGGACCCGTTATGGGCCATCTCTTCCACCTGATTTCGCCCGCTGCATGTTGCCAACAACCGCAGTAGGCCCCGTCAGTGAAGCTCTACCCACCGCCGATCGTCCCCACCTCGTCGCTCGTTAGCTACCACCGATTCTGTTCGTAGACCTCCCCTATCCAGGCATGGCAGGGGGTAGGAGGGAAGTCTACGTCTGTGACGTGATCACCTATAACCCACGATCGGAAAGGGAAACTGCAAATCGGGGAGGCGCCGCCGGTCGTGTTTGAGGCAAGAAGAAGCGATGGGGACCCCAGCTCTGGCCCGTCAGTGTGACATTGTCAGTAGGTTCCTTTGTGTGTGCCGTCTTCTGAGGCCCGACTGTTTATGGAGGCCACGGCGGCGGATTCCTCGGTGCAGGTCTGCCCCATGTCGAAGGCGGATGTCGTGCAACTGGCTATGATAGGCGCAGCGGGCCTCCTTCAGGGGGACGAGCTTCAGGAGGTTGAGGAGTCGCCTGTGGCGGGGGATGTAGCTGTGCCCCAGGCGTTGTCCGGAGGGCCAGTGGCCCTGCTCACAACGAGGGAGGAGTCAAGTGGGAGGCATCGGCTGAGTAGGGAGGAGTTAAGGGAGATGGTGGGAGAGGTGGAAAAATTAATGGAGGATAAGGTGTGGGAGGTAGCTGAGAAGCCAGGCTTTTCCTTGGAAGCTAGGGCAGATAAGGATGTCAAAGGGGCATTCAAAAAAATCTGTAAGAGGTGGTGCACCACTATTCTACAAGAAGAGAGGGAGTAGCAGAGAAGAGAGAAGGAAGGGAAGCGAGGGGGTGGAGGTGAGAAATATTTTGTCCCTATGAGGATTGTCTCATGGAACGTCAGGGGTCTAGGGGGGACAGAGAAGAAGAGGGCGGTGAAGGAGTTGGTTAGGAGGTGTAAGATTGACATTCTTTGCATCTAGGAGACTAAGTGCGAAGGGGAGGGTGAGTTTCTTATGAGGGAGTATGTGGGGACGAGACTTTCTAAGGGTGTTGTAGCACTGACGGTTGGTAGGTCTGAAAGGATTATGGTTCTTTGGAACCTCTTTGAGGTGGATGAGGTGGTGGTGGATAGGTATGTGAGTAGGTCGGCTATCTCTCTTCATTTCATTAATGTGAGGGATGGCTTCTCTTGGGATTTCACTAGTGTATGGCCCTCAAGGAAAGGAGGACAAGCGGTTGTTATGAGAAGAGTTGATCAGCCTCCACCATACCTCTGGTAGCCGTGGTGCGTGGAGGCGATTTCAATGCGGTGGTTGCGCCGTGGGAGTGATCGGGGGAGTTTGGCAGTGGTGGGGAGATGGAGGATTTTTCAGCTTTCATCAGGGAGGCTACTCTGGTGGATATTGACACGTCCCATGATTTCTTCACGTATCGGTTTTGGACCGGATTGGACAGGTTTTTGGTCTCTGTGGATTGGGAGGATTACTATCCTCATGTGCAGGTGCTTCCGTTGGCTAGAGTGGTGTCTGACCACAAACCCATCCTATTGAAGACCAGTCGGATACAGGATAGGTGGTTCTCATTCAAGCTTGAGTGTTTTTGGTTCAAGGAGGCTCACTTCATGGACACTATCAAGGGAGCTTGGTATTTTCAGGTAGCTAGGCGATCTGCCATGGCCACTTTGGTGCTAAAGTTGAATCATACTGCGGAGATTCTCAAGACTTGGGGGGTGGACAAAACACTACCAGGAAGGGCAGCCAAGGACAGAATACTTCAGTAGATTGAGGGATTGGACAATTTGGAGGAGGTAGGTTTGTTGGATGCAAAGGATAGGTCCCTTCGTAACTCCTGGAGGGGCCAGTTTGAGGAGATCTTCTCAAGAGAGGAAATCTACTGGAGGCAGAGATCCAGGGACAAATGGATTAAAGTGGGGGATAGGAACATTGTTTACTTCTAACACGTCGCTTCAGGGAGGAGGAGAGTCAATATCATTACTTGTATTAGAGTGGGGGAGCTTGCTATCTCCTCAGATAAGCACATCAGGGGTTTGGCCAGGGACTACTTCTCCAGGCTATTTTCTGAGGAGGATCACTTCGGACCCACGTTAGCAGATGATCTTCTACCGTGCGTTTCTCCCAAGGAGAGGGAGGATCTCTCTCAGAGTACAAAGGAGGAGATTCGCCGAGCTGTTTTCTCTCTTGCACGGGACAGAGCTTCAGGTCCAAACGGCTTCCCATTGGCCTTCTTCCAGCACTGTTGGGGTGTCATCAGTCCTGACTTGGTGGTAGCCATTAGGGAGTTTCAAAAGGGGAGTGCACACTTGGGGGGTATTAATAAAACCCTCTTTGTCCTTATCCCTAAGAAGTAGGGAGCTCATGATTTCAAGGACTTTAGGCCCATCAGCTTGTTGAATAGTACATATAAGATCATCACTAAACTGCTAGCAGGGAGACTGGATAGAGTCATGGACAGGCTGGTCAGTTGCTATCAGAGAGCCTTCATCAGGGGGAGGCATATACAGGATAATTTTTTGGTGGCCCATGAGTGCTTGCATGCCATGAAGACTCAGAAGAGGAAAGGTTTGGTCCTGAAGTTAGATTTTGAGAAGGCCTATGACAGAGTCAATTGGCTATGCTTGCTCGAGGTGCTTAAGAAGATGGGATTTGGGTATAAGTGGATTGGTTGGATCCGAGGTTGTATTTCATCTGCTTCCTTTGCTATGCTAGTCAATGGGAAGCCGTCTACTTATTCTTATAGTGGCTGGGGGCTATGGCAAGGAGATCCTATGTCTCCCCTCCTTTTTGTTCTGGTGGCTCATGTACTTAGCAGGGTGTGGCAGAGGGCAAAGGCTACTCATTTCATCAGAGGATTCCAAGTGGTCAGAGGGGGTCCCGCAGTCACCCACCTATAGTATGCCGATGATACTATTTTGTTCCTGGCAGAGGGTGAGCAGCACCTACATATGGCTAGACTTCTCTTGGAGTTGTTGGAAGAGACCACCGGCTTGAAGGTTAACTTCAATAAGAGCTTGCTTGTTGGGGTTAATATAGATGATATGCCTCTTCTACGAGCAGTGCGCATCTTGGGTTGCCGGATTGGTACATTCCCCATCTCGTATCTGGGCCTTCCTCTATCCGCATTTACCCTGCGATGTGCTGATTGGCTCCCTATTATACAGAAGTATGAAGCTAGATTAGTGACTTGGAAGGCTAGATTATTGTTTTATGGGGGCAGATTACTCTTATGCAGATCAGTACTAGACAGCCTACCTATCTACTTTCTTTCAGTGTTCCGGATCCCGAGGATGGTGCTACAGTATATTGAGTCCATTTAGCGGATATTCTTCTAGCATGGGAGTGGGGAGAGTTGAAGGGGCTGGCATGACATTAGGTGGAGGAGAGTGGCTGCTAGTAGGGCACAAGGGGGGGCTGGGGATCAAGGATGTGGGTGGTTTTAACTTCGACCTCTTGTGCAAGTGGCTATGGAGATTGGGGATAAGGGATGATGGGCTGTGGGCGAACCTTGTTTGGCAGAGGTATTACAGTAGGAGGAGGGTTTGGGACTTGGACACTCCACCCACATCCCAAACCTCCCCCATCTGGCATTGCATTTTGACTTGTAGGGACATCATTTCTTCTAGCGTTTGGGTTCGACTAGGGAAAGGCAGCAGGTGCCTTTTCTGAAAGGACATATGGTGCAATGAGCTCTTTCTGGAGGTGTCTTTCCCAACCTCTTTGCTGTTACTACTGACCCTTTGGGAACGATGGACCGCACCTTTAACCCTCGACTTTATGGGGGCACTTGGGCACTGACTTTCAGGAGGGATCTCAGGTCGACAGAGGTGGAGGAGTTTCTAGACCTCCTTTTTTGTCTCCTTGACTTTGCCCCGCATTCCCTCACGGAGGATGCGTGGTGGAGTATGGAGGGGTCTTTCTCGGTTCAGTCTGTCTATACCTTTATCTTGGACGGAGGGTTGCGTCATAGTTTTGCCTCACAAATTTGGAACCTTAGGAGCCCGCTGAAGGTGAAGATCCTCATTTGGAGGATTTCCCACAGAAGGCTCCCTACTCGCGATCGGCTGGCTCATTTCCTCCCCAACATCCAGTCGACCTGTTGCTTGTGTGGGCAAGATGATGAGAACCTGGACCACCTAGTTGTAGGCTGCTCGTATTCGCGAGAAGTGTGGGATATCTTGGCCTCGAGGACCGGATGTCACATTGCCCACCATATGGAGGCTTGTCATCTCATCGGCACTTGGGGTAGGTCTTGGCCCCTTAGAGGAGATGCAGTTGTGTGGTGGCTGATTCTTCATGCCACTCTTTGGTCTTTGTGGGGTGAACGGAACAATAGGATTTTTAGAAGGGAGGCTTGAGCTGAGGAGTCTCTTGTTTCTTTTATTTGTGCTAGAGTGAGGGAATGGACGGAGTTGATTTATATTGTGAATTCCCTCGACTCCTCTCTTTTTGTTTTGTTGGGGGGCTAGTGAGGTTCGCACCGTCTTGGTGTGACCTATTTGTATAGGGATTTTTGGGGGGCTGCTTGACCATACTTGTACATCCCTTACTCTTTTTGTGTTAATACAATCGTGGTACTACCCACTTTCAAAAAAAAAAACATGGTATGAGAGCTAGTTTATCTAGTGGATCCATATGTGGATATTTGGCCCTACCCATCATACGGCCCAAACTTATTGATTCGGCGCGGAATCTCACCTCTATATATGTAGAGGATTTTCTCAACTTAATGCCTAAGTTTTGGGTTAAGTTCGGGCCTCCAACAGTTTGTAAATCCAAGATACTCCTTTTATCATTTCCCACCTACTCTATCATCTTATCAGGCAGCCTCCCAAAAGGAGGCCAAGTCACCCTAAGGACATCTTGGATTGTCCTGCCACCTTGACATTTATGTGAACAATGCAGCGTGGTACTTTATCCTTCTTTACCGTTACCCTCCTTGACAACCTAACCAAAATTGTAAAAATGAATTTATCAGTTTTTAACATTTCCCACCTGCTCTATCATTTTTCCGTTCTATTTGCTCAAGGTTGCAGTTTCCCATGGAGGCCTTATGCGGGAATCTTGGCTGAGCCTGAGACAAGTGATTTGACAAGGATTTGCTCTTGACTGACATGTGTCAGCTATGCAGTGAAGACACTTGTCATGTAATGGCCCAACATCCATGGGAAAACCAAACTTGGGATTCCAATGAATGCAGGTCCGTAGTTGTAGACTTTAGTCTGAGTAATGAACCTGCATTTGTGGACAAGGATTGCCGACCCAGATCGCTTCCTTGGATCGGCCATGGCCGATCCCGATCCGAATCGGATCGGATCTGCCGCATCGGCTGATTCACATGAATTGAGGCCAATCCTGGATCTGCCTGATTAAAATGTTAACAAGAATTCAAGAAAAATTCAGAAAAAATTCAGAAAAAACCATAGAAAAATTTAGATATGTATTTAGACAAAAAGATGATTAAAAATACTACATATCATTCACTTACATCCTAAAGAGGGGTAAAGATGATTAAAACAATAGTAGTTAACTTTCCACAATATTTTTTTTTCAAGAAAAGTGAGGATCATACCACCAATTTCATGAAGATAAATGGAGGCCATACAATGAAATAGGTGATGAGAGGGTCCGCAACCTCAATAAAAAAGGAAAACAGTAAACTACGACAATATCTTAAAGGACGATTACACTAAGTGACAGCAATGACCCTTCTCCAATCATCTAAACATAACTTCAGCTAGAATCTAAACCAATGATAAATAGACCCCAAAGCTCTAAGGAAAATAACCAATGATAAATAGACCCCAAAGCTCTAAGGGAAATATTATCAACATAAGATTTACTTCCCCAGAAGAGGCTGTCGTTTCCCTCTCGCCAAATGAGATCAAGCAGAAATTTTCTTTCTTTGCCTGTTGTAGTTGCCTTGAGCATCATGATGAATTAATTCCTGGGAGCTGTAGGCAGTGTTGAAGGAGTGTGTGGAGCCTGATCTATCTTTGACCTGGCTTCGCATCATGGATCAGCTGATCCAGGCGATTCCCGCCCAATTTGGGCCTATTCTGGCTGGATTCCGTATAACACCACCCCCTCCCCCCCCCCAACTCTGATCGCTACCCAGCGATTGTCAGTCAAATTGGCCAATCCCGATCCAGATCGGCCAATTTTGCAATGCATTTTTTTGGAATACTGAGTTTCATATTTTTCATGGATGTCAAACCATTACTTGGCAAGATGTGTGTCACTTGCCAACTACTCTCAAGTCCAGATATTGGTTTTGGATCAAGATATATGGGAATAGTCCCACATCCAGTATCCTAGGTTCCTTGCATGCATCCCTTATGACTGGCAGATACTATTTCTGACAGTATAAATGTTCCTTGTGTTGAACCTTTTATCCCTCCTTGTCCTACTCTCTACTCACACTGACTTAAATGATGGAGTGGTTTTACTTCAGCCCAAATCAGGAACCCGTGATGTAGCAGCCCATGACCCTAGCCTTGACCTGCTTCTAACGAAGTTGTGGACTGTTCACTCATGATACTTCTCTCGGTTTGGATGTGATGTGATTGAAAGATTAGCAAAACAAGTAATATAAAACATGCATGAAAAATGTAATCCATTTTTGGAAGCATAGGCCAGGAACAACTAGCATTCAGCCATTCATAATGGGAAATGGAGTACAACTTTACATCCAGTACACAACCTTTTATATCATCTTTACATATCCCAGGATAAAAGAAAGGTACTACTAGACTCATAGATTGCTCTGACACTGATGTTTCCATGACTCTATGGCCTCCCATTCTTGTGCTCTATCACCCTTCATACAAAAACTTCAGAGCGGCAGTGACTGCCAAAGAACTTGTGATAGAGCCGTACCACATTTTTTTAGATGTAGATCGTACAAAAAGTTGTATTAAAGTTTTTTTAAACAAAGGTGAGGAATTTACAAGAGTAGAAAGGAAAAGTAGTGCATAAGCCCCTTTATACAAGGGCTTACCTAGGTGATGTCTGTATGTCACTCAAAAACACTTACCAAGAAACTAAAAAGTGGAGAGGAAGATACATCTGAATTAAGTAAGCCTAGCCCATTCTCAAAGCCTAGAGCAAATGAATGAGGCATCCACCATCTTGGATTCCTTAATGGAAAATTCTCACATTCCTTTTATTCTAAATTGCCCATAGAGTAGCATGAAGAATGAACCACTAGACAATGTGGTCATCCTTCAGCCTCTAGGAGCATTTCCACATCACAGAAAGCTCATCCACTGATGACAGAATGTGATGCATGCAATGAAGCTTTTTGAGCACTTTCTCCTACACCTCTTACACAAAAGATCATATGACAAAAAGGTCATATATACTCTCCTCTGCTTCCCCACAGAGATATATAAACGATTAATGCCTTCAATAATGGATGCTAGCCAATCACATGGCCTTCCCAATGAAATTCTCCACACAAAAACCTTCACCTTCATATGACTCCTCTGAAGTCCAAACTTGCTTGGCAATCGGAAACTGGATGCCACCATCATGTGTGAAGATATAGGCCTACTTGACAAAGAACTTTCCTTTACCATCTAGTTTCCAATACCAAGAGTCTACCTGTCCTTGTTGTAATGATTTCCCTTGTAGCACAGTTTGGAATTTTGCCAATTTTTCAATGTCTTTGTCCCACAGGTTTCTCCTAAAGGTTAGCTACTAGTTACCTCCTTCATTGTGTGCTTGAAAGAGCTGTGTTACGGTAGTGGAAGGGGAAGAGGCCACCCTATAGAGCTTGTGAAACATGGCTTAAGGGATAGAGGGCCATACCACACACCTGTCCAGAAAAGGCATGTGTGACCATGGCTAATAGTCACCTGAGTCTTGCTACGGATAGCATCTGCAGCCTGTAGACTGTTTGCTCCAAACAGGTGAGCATTGGCGAGGAGAGGTAGGAGAGAAACCCCAGACTATGGACTATATAATATTTATGCTGCACTACCTCCACCTATAGTCCACTGCGCCCATGCAAGCTTCCAAAGCCATTTGCGAAAGAGTGCTGGGTGGAAATCTCTAATATCCTTGAGATCCAGTCCTCCAGCCTTCTTACTTCGGCAGACTCTGCCAGTTGATATCATGCCAGCACCTTCCTTTATCCCCACTCCCATGCCAGAAAAACCTATGCCAAATAGCCTCCACTTTCCTGGCCAATATTTTGGGGTTGCTAAAGTTAAAATAAAAAAGGATGGGGATGCTATCAAGAGCTGCTTGACAAAGCACCAATATGTCACTGGATTTCTGAGTGATCTTACCCCGGTCACTACAATGGATTGCCCCGGGAGAGAGAGGGTGATGCAACTTGTGCTGTCCCCACCAGAGGGAGTCCCAGATAGGTGAATAGGAATTCACCCAACCTATACCCCAAGAAAATCTGTAGCCTTCGAAGTGTCTATGGTCCATATTCAGTCACACCGTAAGGCTCTTCTCAAAGTCAACATTAAGGACACTGACCTCCTTCAGGAGCTCCCATGAGGCTCTAATTGTGAAGAGTTGATCTAGCTCCCATGTAGAAATGAGAATAGTGAGTTAATGACATCAGGATAATGTAAACGAGATAAACAACACCCTTGGAGAGAAGTGAGAAAGGCCACAATGACAGTGATACTGTACTTTCTATGCTTTCTGCCACATACCAATTAGAAGATGCACCACCAAGTCAAGGAGAGGAGACATAGGATCCATTTGGCGAAGACCATGACCATTATGGAAGTCATCAGAAGGCTTAATATTGATTAAAATAGGAATTCTGGCTGAAGTCAAACAAGATTTGACTCGTCCTATCCATCTCTCTCCAAAATCAATCTCCCTCATCACCTAGAACAAGCAGGGTTGGCAGTATCGGCCGAAATCGATACGTTTTGGCCGAAACGTATCGGTTTCAGCCGGTACCGATCCGAAACCGGACCAAAATACTGTAGCAGGTCCGAAACCATTAGTTTCGGATGAAACCATTAAGGGTTTCGGCCGAAACTGACATGTTTCGGTCCGAAACCGGACTGTTTCGTCCGAAACCGGACCTTGACATTATTTTTTTTAGTTTTTCAAATGGTTTCAACTGGTTTCGGCCGAAATCGAAATCGGTACCGAAACCGGTACGTATCGGTTTCGGAACCGGCTGAAACCGGTACCGAAACCGATACTGCCTTCCTTGAGAACAAGCATCTCTAGTTGACCCAAGCATATGCCTTCTCAAAGTTCAATACGACGACAAGGCCTTTTTGCCTGAGGAGCTTTATGTTGTGCAGACGTTTATGGACAACCATGAAGTTCTCCTAAATTTGGTGCCCTTTGATGAAGGCACCGCACTCTAGTTTCAACCAATGACTTTGTGTTCTACTTTTTCCAGTCTTTGTGCCAACAACTTGGTGATTATCTTGTACACCCCATTCAAAAGGCTAATAGGCCTATAGTCCTCCTATACATGGTTGGCCCCTTCTCTCTTAGCATGTGCACTACCACGATCTTGTTGATGCCATTCAGATGAACTTTTCCTTCTTGGAACTCCAGAACTGCCTCCAGTATGTCTTGGCATATGACCTTCCAATAGTACTGGAAGAAGAAAAGAGGAAACACATTGGGTATCCCCTGCAAGTGCAAATACAGCCCCCTTCACCTCCTCTTCAAGGTCTAGATGGCTCACACTCCTCATGAGAACTTTGCAATAGGAATCCCAAAGCTACTACCGGCCTTTGGCCCACCTTTTCAATGAACAACCTCGAGTAGAAGTCCTAAACATGCTCCTGAATATCTCTTTCTTAAGTAAGGTAGTGATCCCTAACTCTAATACTCCTAATGAAATTGAGGTGCCTTCTATTAAGGGCAACCCTCTAAAAATAGACGGCATTCCTATCCCTTTCCTTTACCCATCTCTCTCAATCTCTACTTCAAGAAGATTCCCTCCCTCAAGAGGATCTCCGCATAGTCTGCTATGAGATTATTCGTTCGCGACATGTCCTTATCATCCGTTAGCCATGCCTCCTTAAGGTCCAGGGCTTGAAGATGTTGGAGAATGCTGTCCTTTGGTGCCTTTCCTAGAACTGACCTAGAGGCCCCCAACCAGAAGTTCACGAGCCAAATTCTTCAACTTGATAGTAGAGGACACCCGAACAGGGGTCTACCATATTCTAGTAACCACATCCATAAACCCATGCTCTCTCAACATGTGTTGCTTCATGCTAAACATGGGCTTCCTCATATGGTTGGCACTAGTCTTGAGGAGAACAAGTTTGTGATTTAAGACTAGTTTTGCCAGGCAGAGGGCTTCAACAAATGGGAATGAACCTCCCATTCTACAAACACCTAGAATCTATCCAATCTAGAGCATATGGGATCCACTCTAAGATTAAACCAAGTAAAGGAGGCATTAAGAGTACAATAGTCAATGATCACCGCCTTGTGGATGAAGTCTGGGAAATCCTCCATCTCTCTAACACAAGACAGGTCTCCTGACCTCTCTAAAGGTGAAGCCACTGAATTAAAATCACCCTCACTGCACCAAGGTCTGACAGAATGTCTAGAGAAGATAAGCAGATCCTCCCAAACATCCTTCTTCTCCCCCTATCTTGGGAACCATAGTGAAATCCCATGTAAGGCCATCATTGAAATCACAATAAACAGCATTAGATAAGAGGAGAGCAAGGTTAGGACTCCAGCTGAGTAGATAGCACTATGGTAAGTCTAACAGAATTTGCTCCCCTCTCCTAAAAAGGGGATCAACACTCTACCTGGCATAACGGGCTGAGGACTACTCGAATCTTATGGCCCACCATAATCATGTTGCCCTAGGACTCATCTACTCGTGCACACAATCAGGCTATCACCCACTATCCTATCAGCCGGTAAGAAGTCTGATACCTGGAATTTGGTCTCACAATAAATGATAGCCAGGTCCTGACCATTATCCCGTAGTAAAGGGCAAATCCTGACCCCTCATCTCTATGGGACCCATAGTAAATGGGTCCCTATTGCATGGCATCACTCAGCCTTTGTACAGAAAAGCTGGACACAGCCACCCTAACCATGTGGGGCATTTTTATCTAATAAAGTTTTACATAGGGTACTTGTAAAAGAGGGTTTTTTTTCTTTTTTAGAAATAACTTCCTGAAATATAATATTTATCTATAACTCCTCAAATCTCAATATATTTGGTGAACATAGAAACTAGGAATCAAGGTTGGACGTATCGCTGAGTCGTGTTGACTTGGACTGGCACTGGTATGCTATGATACAACAATACAGTCAGAGTCAGTGTGGCTCCATCCAAGACAGGCCTTTGAAAGGCCCAGCCGAGATGCTGCGATATGGCTCGAGATGGCTGGAAGACGGCTGTGATATTGGCTCGAGCCTGAAAGGCATGGCCGAGTTGCACCGTATCAGGGCTCTGTCTGGCCCTACGATGTGATACAGACGAATCAGTGTGAGTTGCACCAATACGGCAAACCATCCTAGGAATCAGTCCTTCAAGTTTTTGAGGGGGGGGAAATCCCCTAAAAGGGTGTTTATCAAACAAACCTGTAAAAATAGGTCCCCCATCCCTCAAAAAATGGTGAATTGTACCACCAATTTTATTAAGAATAAATATAGGAAGTAGAACTTGAGGTAGAGGAGAGACTCTTCACCAACTACAGACTACACAACACTATAACAACATTAATTACACACTAATTCTTTATTTCTCAAATGTCCTTAAAAGAAAAGCTACAAATGAAGCTAAAAATACCAATCAACATTGGCACGGATTGCTATCTTGTCGAGCATCAAAACCTTCACTGCAAGTATCTCTTAACAAACCTTTATGCTCTCTCTTGCCTCAGCCTTGCTTAGAAGAAGGAACATTACCATCTCTTAGTCTTCCATAGTCTACAAAACTGTCCAGCCTTCACTTTAATATTTATCTCTAAAACGGCTGCTTTTTGGATTAATTCTTCGTCATGATATTGGGATTAATCATGGGGGATAAAAATAAAAAGGGGAGTTTTGCATAAATACCCCTGTTGAAAGTGAATTTGTGTGAGAATCTATCCTGCATTTGCATTTGCTTGTATACCCTTCATATGCAACTTAAGTACTCAAGTGCCATATATCCCCATGTGGTAAACTTCGCCAGATATTCTAGGAATGTTCCATCTCCTTTATTTTTGTAAACAAAAAATACCCCCTCTCTCATCCTCTCTGTGTGTGCCCGGATGCACCCAGCATAGTCTCTCTCTCTCTCTCTCTCTCTCTTCCTCCCTCTAGTGCCTTCTCCTCTGTTACTTCCCCTCAATAGATGGCTTTAGACATTTTTTGACCTTGGTTAATCACTAACTATAGTTAATATTGACTGTGTAATGGTGTGATAACAGTATGTAAGACATTAAATATGTATAAGAAGGGTATGCAAGTAAGAACAGATGCAGGATAGATTTGTATGCAAATTCACTTTTAACAGGTGTATATATGCAAACAACCCAAATAAAAATTGGGATCTTTGATGTTATTACCTAAATATGAAAGATTGTAGTTCCTTGTAAAAATCCATAATGTTTTACAGATTAGATGAATATTTTTCTTTTTAAATTATATTTAGTGGTCTGTTGCTTTGAGTAACCAATCATTTCTGCTTATGATGTTTGCTCATCTCCGTTCTTTTATACTTCAGTTGAAGAATTTCTCATGGTTTACATATTTTTATCAAATCAATTTGTCAAGAAAAAGTTCATTAAATACGGGGATTTTTCTGCAACCTTCATATCCAGGGATTAACCCATCGAATCTTGTTATTTATAGATTTATAAATCTTTACAATCTCAAGTTATTTGGTGAATACCCCTTCAAGTTTTTAGGAAAGGAGAAAAAATGATAAACACATTTATCAAATAAATGTGCAGTTGAAATATTGGGATTGGAAGGTTAATTTGCAAATATGAGAGAGATCTAAAACTGCCATAAATATATAGTAATTCAGCCTTTACATATATAAGACATATGGTGGCTAATGCAATATATTTGTGCCATGTAGGTTGGCTCTATGTCCTGGAAGTGGCTTTAAAAATATTTTCATATGGATTTGATAGTTATTGGATGGAGGGACAAAATAGATTTGATTTTGTTGTCACATGGATAATTGGTAAGTTGTCGAATTCTGTTTGAGATTTAATAATTTCTTTTCTTTTAAGTTGCATGTGTTTTCTTTTGCTCCTATTATATTTGAAGACTAAGTTCTTTTTGATGTTTGATTGAGATCTCTAGTTGCATTTTATTGGTTTTGTCACATTATTTTCTGTTACATCTGTTGCTTTAGTTACTAGATGAAAATTTTAAGGGTAGTCCCTCTGACAGGCAGTATGATTGAAATTTAAATAATTTATCATATAATCAGCTAGGAAGAAGTTTTGATCATGCATTACAAGTAAATGGGGTTTGCCATATTGTTTTTAAGTTACAAGTAAACGGGACTCTACATTTAGTGCAGTATTGTCTTAACTAACTCTTAAGTTGGGTACTCTAATAGGTATGTTCTTCATTTCCTCCTATCCCTCCTTAATGACTCTAGCACATCCTTCACATGTTCTTCAACTCAATTCACATGGAAACATCAAATTTACATAATATGGACCATTGCACTGTTTGGAGTAACAATGACAACATGATCATATGATTAGTTTTGCATGTTTGATCCCTTGGGCTGGTGCACTACCATTTCAATTGCTTATTGCCCAAAGGTGTGAATATCTCCTTCATACAGTTATACAGACCGGTGCTCATATGGCTTGCTAGATACCCTGCCAAGCTGGATAGAATGGCCACAGCCATCATCAATGGCTAGAATGATTGAAATCAATAAATGTCTGGTTGTTCACTTTGTTCCATTTCAGCAATTCTTTTCCAGAGATAAGTTGATGCCAAGTCTTAATAAAAGCTAAAAGTTATAGAACTGTGAGTATATAGATCTGTATAGTACTGTTGAAAGGTTGCCTACCAAGTATCCAACTTCATGGAAAATGTCACACATACCCAAAGGTGCCAACCATGAACCCATTGACCCAGAAGCATAGCAATGAAACTTGGCAGAAGGGCCATGCATGTATCTATATGCACAATGCTGATCCACTAACTCCTTTCTAACCCATACACATTAGGATGTCTGGATGTTGGGGATGAATGTTGCTAATCTAACTGTTGAGGTTTAGTCCCATATCAGATATCCGTGGACACCTTCCCTCTATATATGTTGAGGATTCCCTCAACTCAGTTGCCTAGGTTTTGAGTTTGAGTTCGGGTCTTTAACATGCTATCAAAGCTGGGCCTACCCAAGTACCCATTAGATCATCCATTTTAGACATACTCTGCCCTACCTGTTCACCAGTGCCACTCATAATGTAACCATTCGGGTTTCGCGCTATGGAGGGTGTTGAGGTTGAGCCCCATATTGGACATCCGTGAGCGCCTTCCCTCTATATATTCGGAGGATTCTCTCAAGTCAATGCTAGGTTTGGGTTCTAGTTCGGGCCTTTAACTATCACAACAATGCACTTAATTTCACCATCCTCAAACAAGAAACTCTCTTCAGTGTCTTAGATGGGTGACACTGCTTGATTGACAGATTTTTGCAGCTCTTATGAGTCTATGACTAAGTTTGTAGAAAATGGAATAGTTACCGGACAGGTCCTTGTTGGTTCCAATCTTGGCCTGGTAGGGAGATGGAGATACGAATTTGGATGTTTCTGACAGAAACAAGAATTGGGGAAAAAGGGAGTGAAGGGGCATTTGGGGGGGTGGGGAGGGTTGAGGCCTGGAAGAGAGATGAAGATAAGAATTTGGTGGAAGAAGAAGAGCAGAAGGATGAGTAATTATTGCTTTTAGGATCAACAGGTGACAGGGAGACAATACAGGTAGATGCAGACATTTGCTTGCGGAACATTTACTGAACTGAACTTGATTGGTAACATCAAAGTTGTCTTTGTATCCAGTGTGCTTGTCTTTCTTGAAATTTAATCTACTTCAAACTCTGGAGAGAGATTCAAATGATTCAGTAAAAAGTATTCTGGACAGTTCAAGGGAATCTGTACTTTCTTCTTTGCGAACTCGTATTTGATTAACTTTTGGATGAATGTCAGGTCAAAAATATGTATTTCACAAAACCTTATAAGTATGTCAAGAACGCTAATCAATTGACATGATTACCCAAAATTTTTATGCTTGTTCAGTATGTAGTTTACCAAGAATATTAACTTTGGTCCTGTAAGAGATGTATAAGACTGTTAGTGACATGTTATTGATTATTTATCTTGTAATATGTTTTCCTTGTTTACAGTTATTGGGGAAACAGCAACATTTTTCTTTCCGCAGCTTTCTTTCCTTTCAAATGGTGAATGGTAATTTTCTTGCTTCACGTTTTGTTTTAGTTGTGAACTAATAATTTCTTCACACTTACATAAATGATAATGTACTGTTTCTGGAGTTAATATTAAAATATCTATTTGTAGAGCATCCAAGTGAGAATCAATTTAGAGATCCATCACTATAAGCCACTTCATCTCCAACAGTCCAACCCTTGTGGACAAATAACTTCCTTGAGCTGCGTTTTTTAGTTCATCTGGATCAGCTGGCATGAGTCAGTCCACATGATGCACTAGCCAAAACTGTTAAAAACTTAAAATTGTCGGATGTTTATATGTTCCCTTTTAGTCAAATAGGTGTCAATTCACCCCGGTCCATCTGCCATGGTGACAGGTATAACTGACTGTAATTGTAGATGACATCTGACATGTAAAGAGGGTTGCATGAATCATGAGAGATTAAAAAAATTGCATATAAAGGAGACCAAGAAAATGTAGTAAAAAAACACATATAAAGGAAACCAAGATAATGTAGTAAACTATGTGAAGGTGTTGTGATTGAATTCTCAGGAATTTTTCTACATTATGGGGAAGGTTTTTCTTTTTCTCCTTTGTTTGGGGGGGTGGGGGGCAATGTGTTATATGCCACCAATTTTACCAAGTGAGATTGCACATTCATAGAAAAGATGTGAGGTGAGCTACTTCCCACTCATGCTCTTACAAATGAAGCACCTGAGAGAATGGACGCCCTCAAACAACAAAGCATGTTCAGGAATTTTAGTGTATCTCCTTTATGATTTTCAGTACCTTTCATGTAGTTACTTGGGTAGCATATGACACAAAGGACAAGCCATGGCATTAAGATTCAGACAGATGTTGTCAACAGGCTTTTCCCAGAAAAGGCAATTCATTTTTCCTTCCAACATGAGCATACGGCATGGCAGAATAGCTGCACCATTTTTCTGTGTGGTCTTTTTGTTTCCTCATTTTGACCCTTTTTAAGGTAGTTCCACGTCTAGATAATATATGAGAAATGAGCAATCAGCCCATTATCCACCAGATTTCACAGGCTAGGGGGGTTGTTAAAGCTTCATGGAAGTGAATATTTTTCAATAACAATTCAGATAGTTGCATACATATTTCATTTTCTGGTATTAATTTCTAATTCTATTTCTTCGTTTGTTCTAATTTAGTTTCAGAAATTGCATGTACATGTTCTGAATATTCAGTTCAAGTGAAACTCAGAAGCTTTCACTTGTTGAAATAACAATGCAAGTTTGAAAAGAACTAGTCCTTGCATCTGTGTATTACATTTTGAAATTGATCGAAACACCATCTCTAACTATGATTATAAGTGTTGTACCAACAAGCGATGACTCGCACCTAAAAATAATGGCCACCTACAGAGTTATGCACTAGAACAAACAGTGAAATAGGATTTTTTAGGCTGATCATGCTTTTACAGTCTCACAAGAAATCAGAGTGAACAAGGTTGAATGCGTAGTGTTTATTGACCTGTGGTGACAGAGAGGGAGAACAACTTCCCCTCCCGCCATCTGGGATAAACAAGAAGGGAAATGAGGGCCAACGATAATATGGTGATGCAGGAGTTAAGGTTTGCCAAACTGGGACTGGTTCCCAAACTGGTTGTGGCCAATTCTGTGTTTCTGGTCCCTACTGGATCAGCTTGGAGACTAAATTGGAGAGCATGATTTAAAAGACCGACCGGTTTGGAATGGAACCGGGTGAACTGGATGGAACTGGCCAAGACTGGCCTGGCTCTGTGGTGGCCGGTTTTTGGCCAGAGCCAGCAACTTTTGCCTGTAAACCGGAACCGGGACCCAAACCTGCCTGCACCAGTCCGGTTCCTAAACCAACTTTTAGAACCTTGTTGGAGAGAATTGCTCAGAAAGTATGAAAAAAATAAAGGAAAACTGTAGAGGAGGAAAATATAGAGGGCAGAAGGATGCAAATCATGGAATCTCACATAGTATTAGTAAGCACTATGAATGATCATTTGAAGCATATGATATACTTGATTTGATGTGCAAATGCAGTTTTTGTTGATGAGTTTCGGCTTTTGACAACAGGATCCGTTACCTCCTGATTGCAAGGATGTTGCGTCTAATAAGGATTTTAATGCATATCAAACAATACAGAGCATTTCTGGCAACGTTCTTAACTCTCATTCCTAGCTTGATGCCATACCTTGGGATCATCTTTTGTGTGCTATGCATTTACTGCTCCCTTGGTGTACAGGTTTGTTATGTTTCAGTTTATTTTCTGTTGAATTTGGTTCTTTGAAGGTACCAGTCTTTGATTTTGAAACTAGAGCTTTCCGGGAGTTCTAGTCTAAGCTATGTGTCAACAGCTTCACTCTAGGGTATCTCAGTAGTATTAAGAAATATAAAGGATTTACATTTTGCAAATGCTGTTTCAAGTTTAGGATATGTTAGTCTTTGCCATCTTACAGTTGCAAAATAACATGATGATGCAGTCTTCTCTTTCTTGCTAATTGTTAACAATTTGAAATACTCAATTTGATGAATGATGCATTTTGTTTCCTTTTATATCCAATTTATTCTTGAACTAATGGGATCAGGGTCTAATGTAATTACTTGGGAGAAAAGGGATCAGGGTATAGCTGAAAGGAACATTGCAAAGTTCACCTTTTCCCCAGATCCCATAATTTGGGTACATAAAGTCACAACAGTCACTGTGTGGTAGCAATTATTCATTGTTGGCCTTGCACCGTTTGAACTAGACATCCAAGCCATTATTTTGAAAAGCCTAACCTAACTACTCTCTATTATGTATGGCTCCACTACTGAACTCATGTTTTTCTTTACTTGCACCATGGAACATAGTATAATCCACCCGTCATACACCAAGAACAAATGCCTGTCCTTATCCTCAATGAATCTTTCATCTCGGCCAAAGTGCACATGGTCTGCCAAGTATCCATAAACATACCAGATGTCCATACATGCTCTACCATCTATTTTCATTTTCATATACAAGATGGGCATAAACATACCGTCACATGTCCCTACATGAAATGCAGGATTGGCCATTGTGGATTCATATCTGCAGTGGCCAATCAGATGTCGGTCCTTAAGACTGATCACAATCAGAAAAAAATAAAAAATAGTGATGATAATGATGATGATGATGATGATGAAAACTCAACCAAAATCAGCTTGAGTCAGGCTGAATCGGACTGAGATTGGTCAGGTCAGATGCGGATTGGCCAATTCTCTTATGAATTAAATGATCTTCCTGTTTTATTAAAAGACAGATGAAATGCATAATTTTGTATTTGTATAAGAATACCTTTTGTTTTGTAAATATACTTATTTTACTTATAAAATCCATGTTTAATTATAAAAAATTGCAGTTTTGTTTTAAACTGGATCAGCAACTAAATACTCAATTTATACTTGGAGCATTTTATAGAAAACTGGAATTACTAATGGTTTGTTCAACTTTTTAGCTCTTTGGTGGCATTGTCAACATGGGAAACCCAAAACTGGATGCAACTGATCTTTCTGATAATGAGTATCCTTATTGCTATTTTCTCTTTGTAACATAATTTGGTAAGTTCTTCCAAATTTTTGAGGCATCTTATCTGCCTAGGTTTGCTTTATACTGGAAAATGGAACCTTCAAATAGCAGCTGCTTGCACCAATTTCCTTGACAATTCAGTTATCTGCTGTTTAATTTTAACGACTACCCAAATGGCATGGTGACACTTTTCAATCTACTTGTTATGGGAAACTGGCAAGTTTGGATGCAGGTAAGCTTGTCAATTTTGTAATGTATATTTGCTTAAGTGTTTCATTTTTGCATTGTACTGTGCCTCTTACATTAGTGACTGGAGTTTGAAGTTATCTACTGCCTGTTATTCCTTTTTTCTCTTTCTATAACTATTGGGAAAATTATTCCCCGTTTTTTTGCATCCCCATATTCTTGTTCTGGAATCTCTCATTTTGTTTAATGAGTGATAATAGCAAGAAATACTATAAGGCATCATTCATCTAATATTTCTCATTTCAGTTTTGGAACTACTCACATTTGCAGCTTACTGCGTCACATTGATTATGACAGTATGCCAAGTATCATACATGTTGTGAGGCTTTCCTATTGTTTTAGCTATGCATTTTGAGGATTATTGATCTATGTATGCCTTTTAATGAACCCATTTTATGTGTGAATTTACTCCAAACTCCAGCGTAGGCCATCTGATATGAATAACTTTTTACTTCATTTTGCAATTTATCTTTGAGATGTCTTGAGAATGTTAAGATGCTTTTACATCAGCATTATGTAAGCTTGAGAAGCTAAGGCTGCTCTAATCTCTGGCGTGGGCCATTTGATGCAAATATCTCTATACTTTGCTTTGTTGGTTTTTCTTTTTGAGTAATCTGGCGAGTGGCGAATGATTAGCTGGTTTTACATCAGCATTATGAAGGTCTTTGTAAACCAAGCTGCTCAGACCCTAGAGTTCCACTGAGTCAAAGAAAGCTCGGCCAGTCTGAAAAGGTGCACTGTGAGCTGCTTACCAAGATTCAGGAGGGATTTCCAGTGTCCTCTGTAGGAAGAGGAATTCATAAGTATCACAAGCATTTGAAAACAAGGATGGCAGTACCGGTTTCGGTATCGGTTTCGGCCAGGACCGAAACCGGTTCAAAACAGTCAGAAAAGGCAAAAATTGTAGTGAGCAGGTCCGGTTTCGGCCGAAACCGGACGGTTTCAGTCCGAAACCATTAAAAAAATCTTTTTTTTTGGTATCAGACCTGCTACAGTGAGTAGGTCCGTTTCGGTTTCAGACTGGGTTCACTGTTTTCGAACATAGATGGCAGTATCGGCCGAAACCGATACGTTTCGGCCGATACTGCCATCTATGTTCGAAAACAGTGAACCCAGTCTGAATGTTTTTCCCCAGGCTCCCTGCGTTGTCTGTGGCCAAGTTAAGATGATGTAAGATAAGTGTCTTGTGAAATTATGTAAGAAAAACTTATATTCATTTAAAGCAACGATTTTTAAATTCTTCTCCCTCTTTTCTTTCCCAAAATTTAATTAATTGATATTTACTAACTTTACCAGGCAGTCATTGTGGATGGTTTTCATTTTGAGATTTTTGCTTGCAAACCCTGTTAGAATTTTGATGGAACAGAAGGCCTTGTATATCCTTAATACGTTGAATATCCTCCATAGAGAAAACACATCACAATCAAGGAATTGAAACCCAGTTTTAAGAACCAGAGCAATCCTGGCCAGTTCTGGTTCCAGTTCCACGGCCAGTTTTGGCCAACAACTGGCTGGTTCTGGTCATTTACTGCCAACTGGAACCGGACCAGTTCCAGCCAGTTCCAATATGGTTCGGCTGGGTTTTAACACCATGATCACAATGACCTTTTTCGATTCACAAATACCCTTTGGGGAGCATCTTTTCTCTAAGGAGGGCATTCATGATAGTAATGATTGTGCTTATGGATATATTAATGAGTCTCTTTGAGCTTGTTCATCTTCGATTGTGCTTATGGGACATACTCTTTGATCAGGTTAATACCTTCTCTTCACAAGAAAAGACAAAAATGGTGCTTCAAGTTCTAAAGAACCTGGAAAACACAGAGTTATCTCCTGCACAGGATTTACATATATCTTTGAAGGATGTTGCCATTTTCCTTATTCTTTTGCTAATGGCCAAACTTGTATTCCAATGGGCCTGTTATGCAGCTAGATTTGGATAGGGGTCCCCATGTTAGCATCCTTCCTCGCACACATAATAGGTTTGTAAAGCCCTCATTATATATCTTCAGGGACAGAGCTGGGTTCAAGTGGGCAATTCCCCACCGACCCCCCCCCCCCCAACAAGATTAGAAATCCCATGTCCCACATGTTTTTGTGTAACTCAGTTTGCTGTGTTTTCGAGAAATTTTATGTGGCTCTTAAAGTTGTAATATATTAATTTGCATCTAAAAAAGTGACCCTATTGGACCCATTAGTTAACAATGGAGAGTTTATATGAAAGTTGATAAATAATTCATGTCCAGGTCATAAGATGAATGGGCTTAATTGAGCATGGTTAATCCAAATGCGGAGGAGCACATAGAATAGCAACATTGTTGATGTCTGGAATGGTGTAAACCAATTCACCTTTTGGACGTATGTTCTTGTCTAGGATGAATGTGGAGATATTCATATAGCAACTTGATTTAACACGTACAGTTTGATAGGGAAGCCTTATTTGCTTACTGTCAGTTTGTTGAAGTTAATGAATGTTAGTCCAATGAAAAACAGCCAGGTAGAGAAGGTTATGTATCGTCACACAGACGTGTGGGATTTTTCCAGGGCAAGTGACAAAGCTCATCATCACTTGAAGAGAGCTTTATTCATGAAGCAATTAGCAATCTTTTTAGGAAAAGTTCACCCATCAAAACCGAAGAAACAGCTGGGCATGATAAAATCATCATCACATGTTGATGTGTATACTGTTGCTAGTTGGGTAATATCAGGTTATTGAGTCTCTATCCCAGAAATCAAGATAGACATTCCTATAACTGATGAAGCCACATAGCTGTCCTCTGAAATTTTGCAATCTAATGAGTTAGTCTTGTTCCTGTGAACCATATAGATCACCTAAAGGCCTTGTTTAGGAGGGACAGTTAGAATGTTACTGAGTTCAGATTGGATCAGATCAACAGGCGAGATTGAAAGACTTAGATCTGCAAGAATCATGTTTAAATGTCAAAAGGATCATATAGCTAAGTGATTTTTAAAGATAAGATACTGTCAATAGGAGAGAATATTACTCTTGAGCAAAACTATAGAAAAGCCAATCAAATTGTCCTGGATCTTGGACAAAGATGCTGAAAGCTAATTTGGTGCTACTTGTGCAGTCGTAAAATTTTCAATCTGCCTCTTGAGTTGGGAAATATTCTAAGATCTTTAACTTTGTCTATATCCTCCTGTTACTTCCCATTTCTCATGGGAAAAAAAGTCAGGTTCTAAAGCCACCTTTTTGGTCCAATTTTGTACTCTTCCTTGGTATTTGTTTTATTTCTCAGGGACAATCTAATGCAATCACTCAAACATTAGTCATTATTTATTGTATCTTGAGCTATTGGGACATAACCTGTATCTCCTTTGCTACATTTCAGAGCTACAAAGATTTGACTGGAACTTCTTGGACTCTTGCATACTTCGTCAGTTTTTACCTTCTCACGGTCCTGCTACTACTTAATTTGGTAAGCTCCAAAATATTTTAGCTTGTTTTTCTAAATCCTAAGTTATTGCAATTGCTAATACACCCAAAAAATGAAAATAATACAACACCTGTGTAACTAGTGGTTGTGTATAATTGCCTTACCATACGTGGAGTTTCAGTCTTTTGTCTCTAGTCACATGTTATACTACCTATAGCTGCATATAGAACAGAGAAGTCTGCCTGTTGAATTCCACACCTTATATAATCGGGGAAACAGAAGACAGTATTTTTGCATATGTGACTTAACTGAATGTGGTCTTTGCCACTTGATTTGGATTAACGGTTAACCTTAACTTTGGAAAGCAACATCTTCCATCAAAAAATATTTTAAATTCTTGTATCAGGTACATCTGCATAGTGTACAGGATGTGTGTATATGTGTTGGTATGGTGTGGTCACTTACACCATACTGGGGGCGATGCCCTATTGACTCGTGTGTCTATTGGGCTGTTGCAATTTTCTTGTCTCCACTTATGACATTAAACCTTATTTATCTGTTTCCTATAAACTTTAAGGAGAACGGTATAAGTATGCAAGGGATAATGCTGAGGATGGCTTCTTTCTTAAAGGATGAAGGGTAGAGCTACTACCCGACCCAATTGCTAACCATGTTTGTCCATACTCATCGATATCGAATGCAGTAATGTAGGAGTCACATGTTGCATCTGAGTTGACATATACCTGCAGATATTCTTAGACAGTTTGCACAGTAATTTATGAAAAGTCATGCTTCATCCATATGATTGTTTTACTAATACTCCAGCAATAATCTATTTTACAGGTGGTTGCATTTGTCTTGGAGGCATTTTTTGCTGAAATGGAGCTGGAAACAGGAAATGAGCCTGAAGATGACAAGGTTATACATCTTTCTGCTTTTAGTTGACATAATCGTATGAAGTCAGAATACATGATATATGTATCTCTCACTTGTGCATCCATATCCTTATAGCAGTGAAGAATTCACACATTCCCCAGTGCAAAAAGAAATGGGTGTGTTATGTGTGTATTTGCTACCATATCAAAATTATTCAATATATCTCTAGATTCAACATATTTCAGCTTTTGCTTTTAACTGGGAAGATAAGATTTCTGATGATTGGCCCAATGCTTGGTGATGGGATCGTCGAGCGGCACCGGCAGCCAGCAGCAAGAACAACGCAGTCCCCACTGGGATCGCGATCAGAGAAGGCGGTCTCAATCGAGACCGCGATCCAAAAAGTGAAAGCGGTCCCCTCTGGGACCGCGATCTAAAGAAGGCGGTCTCAGTGGAGACCGCGATCTCAGCGCAGTGCCTCCCACGGGTGACCTTCAAACCTCCGACGATTAGGGTTTCGGGGGCGTCAAAATAGGGCTATTTTCCATAGGCTAATTCAATGTATTACCTTATTTTACCTTCCCGATTCCCCTATATTTAACCCCCCCCCCCAACTATCATATGAATGATGGAATGAGAAAATCAAATTTTAGCCATGTGTGTTCTTCCCCTTTGGGATCCGGGTGAGAAGCCCAAACTCGGGCTGAGAAGGCTCGATCGTCCACGGAGATGGAGCGTGAAGCTTCGGGTGCGTCGTCCCTGTGATGGGGACGGGTGAGAAGCCTCATTCGAAGCCCCCGTTTCCCCTCCACTGCTATCCACCATCTCCCCTTCCCTCGCCTTCTTATGAGCCCCCAGCAGCCCCTGGAAGCGCCAGAACATCGTCCACGGCTGCCGCCAGAACCCTAGGACAAACAAAGCACCGTTCGGGACGGCCTCGGGCAGTTGCAGAGAACTTTGAGGATGCGGCTAGCTGACAAACCGCATTAAAATCAAGATCGCAGTCCTCTTCAAGACCGCCTTCTGAAGGCGGTCACCAAGGTGACCACGTCAACGTAGCCCCAGTCCGATGATCCAACGAGCTCCGACTAAAGAAAGTTGAAGACCCCTCCCTCCGTCCCGCATCAACTTGGTATCAGAGCCTAGGGAACCAGTTTGTTCCATCAAATCAGGATCCTGCGGTTCGAGGTTCGAGGTCAAACCTCCTCCAAGCGGAGGGGAATGGATGGGATCGTCGAGTGGCACCGGCAGCCAGCAGCAAGAAGAACGCGGTCCCCATTGGGACCGCGATCCAAAAAGTGAAAGCGGTCCCCTCTGGGACCGCGATCTCAGCGTAGTGCCTCCCGTGGGCGACCTTCAAACCTCCGACGATTAGGGTTTCGGGGGCGTCAAAATAGGGCTATTTTCCAGAGGATAATTCAATGTATTACCTTATTTTACCCTCCCTATTCCCCTATATTTACCCCCCCCCCCAACTATCATATGAATGATGGAATGAGAAAATCAAATTTTAGCCATGTGTGTTCTTCCCCTTTGGGATCCGGGTGAGAAGCCCTAGCTCGGGCTGAGAAGGCTCGATCGTCCACGGAGATGGAGCGTGAAGCTTTGGGTGTGTCGTCCCTGCGATGGGGACGGGTGAGAAGCCCCATTCGAAGCCCTCGTTTCCCCTCCACCGCTATCCACCGTCGCCGCCCCTCGCCGCCACCGCCATCGCCACCACCACGTTCAACCTCAAATCCCGCCACCACCACCGTTCTCTACCCTGGAGGCGGAGCGGAGAAGCCCGGTTGCATCGTCCCTGAGACGGGGACAAGTGTGAAGTCCCAATCGAGCTCCTCCCTTCTCCTCTAGCCACCCCACCACCTCCGTCCATCTCCACCACCGCCGTTCTCGTCTCCCTCAAACCACCACTGTTCTCCCCCTTATATCTACCTATTACATAAATATCTAGCCTATAGTCCACCATCTCCCCTTCCCTCGCCTTCCTATGAGCCCCCAGCAGCCCCTAGAAGCGCCAGAACATCATCCACGGCTGCCGCCGGAACCCTAGGACAAACAGAGCACCGTTCGGGACGGCCTCGGGCAGTTGCAGAAAACTCTGAGGTCGCGGCTGGCCGACAAACCGCATTAAAATAAAGATCGCGGTCCTCTTCAAGACCGCCTTCTGAAGGCAGTCACCAAGGTGACCGCGTCAACGTAGCCCCAGTCCGATGATTCAACGTGCTCCGGCTGAAGAAAGTTGAAGACCCCTCCCTCCGTCCTGCATCACTTGGCATCGATGAACCTATACAAAGTGCCCGAAGATTGAAGTTACAAAAGATGATATTAATGAATCAGAACTGAAACATTCAAATTAGAGTAAATGGCCTATTCATTTTTATGCATTAATTCATGTTTAATTGAAATAAATGTATAATGTAGATAAGTATTGAGATATTACTGAAAAATATTTGTCAAGCCATGGTATATCCGGAGCTATAATTATTTAAGTGTTAGACTTTTTAACTTCTGTTGTATTTCAGTTTCTTGCGAACGAAAACCTTTAAAATCCAATTTGTTCTCTCTTTTAAAAATGCCCTTATCGGAATTTGCTCACCACAGCTGATACTAGTTAAGGGGCAGCCAAGAGAGAATTCGGTGAGTATAATGATGTCATTATTAGGGCAACAACGTAATATACACTAGTTTAAGTCTCGGTGTATGGACATAAATCATACACTACCCTGCATGTATATACAATAACCCAAAAGAGCATATATATAACCTGCATGTTGAACCCCTCTCTAACCTGACCCCTAGACCTACAATAGATCATAAATCAAGAGTTTGCCAACTAAGAAGTGCATCGTCGTCTAAGATTTGATTAAGAATTTAGCCAGCTTCTTAAAAGAAGGAATATGAAGAAGACTAAGTGTGCCAGAGACTTGGTGTTGTCAGATGAGATAGCAGTTAATCTCAAGATGCTTCTTCCACTCATGGAAGATGGATTGCTTGCTATCTAGAGAGCAGTCCAATTATTACATTGCAGGGGAGGAGGAGCTGGTGAAGCGATGCCAAAGTAATGGTGGAGACATCACTAAACAGTCTCAGCTCAACCACGACATGATTCTTAGCCTCCATATCAGAATGAGTAACTGCCACTGCTTCCTAATGTGCTAGTAGATAAGAGATTTAACCAAGAGTATGCAGAAACCCATAGTAAAACGACCAGTGGGATTGTCCACCCAGTTAGGATCGGAGAAGGCTCATAGCTCAAGAGAAGTGGCAAACATGAATAGGCTCGCCAAAGGTAAATGTACAGCCCACAGTAGCACACATACTACACCTCTCTTACAACACAAGATATGTGTCTCCATTTTTACTTACTAATTCTGAATGCTCTTCATTGAAATCTTGCTATAATGTATTTACTGGTAGTTGTTCAATGTTTAGAATCATCTCGATGCACTTCCGCCATATTCTTTTACTCAGGTCCTCATGGTAGTTAAAGCATGTTCAGATGTTTAACTATGTCCAATTTTTGTCGTAGCACATTTGCTTAAACCGGTGCAATGGTCTGCCTTAACATGTTTAATGTTAATTTGTCTCTTTGATGTTTAAAACGATTGTGTTCATTTCCTTCTTCCAGATCACATCAGAAGGAAGTAACAGGCGTCGGCATGTTGGGTATGAATTCTTGAAATTCATTATTCAAGATTGTGCTCTAGCTATGTAATGTGCATGAACCTCCTGAACATCGTGTCATCCATCATGCAGCATTAAATCAAGAAGTCGCACTGTGGATATTCTTCTACATCACATGCTAAGTGCAGAGTTGTGTGAAACTCAAAGCTCAAAACAAAGCTCTGGCTGATCCCGGTAATTTGTGTTATCCATGTGCTTTACTTTTTAAAGAATGAGATAGAACATCAGTTTTATTTGCCTTTTGCAGTGTTCTCTTATGCTTTAGACTCCTATGTGGGAGACATTTTCTATGAGCTCTCGTGCTGATTACTAGAAACTTCAGTTTTAATGTCCAAATTTCTGGCCTTCGTCAGAAGTGTATCGTTCTCAATTCATTTGATATGTGTTGGAGGCCCAAACTCTGCCCGAAACCTTGGCTTTGAGTTGAGGGAATCCTCTACATTTATAGAGGTGAGACTCCCACAGCTATTGGATGTAGGACTAAACGACAACCCCCCCCCCCCTTGCCATCACGTGTTGTTGCCTATCGCAATGTAGACTTGTAGTTGTCCGATCCTGTGTGCTAATTTCTAGTTAGCTCTTATTGTTCTTGTAGATACTATTATTGTCCTTCTCAAGTTCATTACTTCTGAATTTTTGAATTTCATATCTGCCATTTTCAACTTTTTCTTGTCATCAGGACTGAACTTTATAATTGCAAATCCAGAACGTTTATGGCGTAGAGATGACGTAGATTAACGTGGAATTAGTAAATCACCTAAAGGAGCAATTCCTTGTGGTGCAGTCTAACAAAAGATCCTTGCAGGTACCAAGGAGGAGCCGCAGTGTTTACCTTTACATTTCTCGAGTCTTCTGTCTGCAGATTCTATTTGGCTTCATGAGCAAATAACCCTGTACTCGGGGATGAAGGAGTGTGTTGTTTCCTCGTGCTCTCATGAACACTAGCATTCCTATGACCGGCAAAACCCCTATCTTGTCTGCACACAGGCATGGGGGAAAAATAGAGCACGCTCTGCAAATCTAGGCTCTTAATAATGTAACTGTAAAAACTTTTTGTAAATTACTAGAAACTTTGTAGCCAGTAATTCCATGTTGCTTATCAGAGTTATGAACGAAAGACAAAATTATTGAATTGCAGGACTTTTTGTTCGTTTCTTTTTTTTTTTACCGGTGCGCTGATCCATCTCCCCTGTAGTTCATCATTACTGTTTCTCCAGTGTTAAAGAGCCAAGGGTAAGAGACTGACGACTGGTGAAGTTAAGGTACAACTTCGTTAGGTTGCTTGATCTTGAGATATCGGCAAAGATAGGTTGATGTACCAGAAGGTTATTTGTACAGTCTTCTTACTTTTAGTTGACGAGGAACCTCTGTTGTCTGAAGGGGCTAGGGTCAAGTCATCTATTTGGGCTTCGTTATATGAATTATCTCTTATCATCAAATGCTATGTTAGTAGCTGAGTTTGAAAATGTCGCCCTTTCTTATTACATCAAATAAATCTCATGTTGGGTGTTCCTCAAGCTCTTTTATCAATGTGTGTCGTTTCCTTGTTATCGGTATTCATATCACATGACATGGCAAGTTTCATGGTAATGGTATAGAGCTTTCCTTTGAGCTGCATACAATAAGCATATAGGATATCAGATGTACTTCTCTATTTCTTTCAACCTGTTTTCACCCTATTTACAAAATTTCCTGGCGTCTTCCCATTCTCTTGAACAAATATCTAATATACCAACATTGTTACCTTTATGAATAACTTATTCGTCAATCATAATCAACTGTGATTGGATCATCTTTTGATACCGTAGGAAATAGTGTGTTCAGGCCGATTTCGGCCAAAATAAAGCTTGGTGGGGTCCTCATTATCCGATATATCCTTGGCAATTAGAGCAATATCAATGGTACCAATGGCAAATTGCATAATCAACATTATCCTCTAAGGCTCGGTTTGATAAACGAATTGTCGGTTGAGTTAAGAAATCGACGAGAGAGAAAAAATGCGGGGTTCATCTGCTCTCCTCACACACAGGAGACTTACCTGAGGTCGGGTTGTTCGATCCTTTGGGGTCGAACACGGTAACCGTGTTCGAATAACAAAGAAGTCCTAAATGTTTTGACATATCTTCTTTAATTAATGTAAAAAGATGACAGATTTAGCGGTGGCTATTGATGCGGTCTATGGTAGCACAAAAGTGTGAAGTCCCCCCGGCAGTTGTTATTAGCATCAAAAATGACTTCTTGTGCTTCTCCTTAGCCACTCCAATATGCCTTTTGGATGTGACAACCTTCTTTAATGGCATTCAAATCATCTCTTTGAATATTTCGTTATTGTTTTTCATAATATGAACACTTTTCCTTAATACCTCTCCACAAACTCACTCAAAAGGGAAGCATAGCTTGTAGTAGTTATTTGCCCGCTTGTCTATTCATCCTCGTAATTTTATCCCATTATTTAAAGTCATTTACATGAATCTTATTCCACCAAAAAATTATATCAAGCATCATATCTGTATTTAAATCTAAGAATTTAATGTCTCTTCTAATAATATTAGATAATGTCATTTTAGACCTTTCATAAATGCAGTTATTAACATTCACTAAAATTTGATTATATCTTTTAACTAATGTTGACTTAAAACGATAGTGCATATATCTAAAACATCCTAATTTAGTTTCTTTTATTTTACCATCAATTGGAATTACACTCTAAATCTTCACGAATATGTTCATTCTTAATTTTATCTTTCTTAATTACCGAGGACGGTAAAATGCCTACGGCCCATGCACGGCCGGTTAGTGTCAGGCCCATATCGGCCCAAGGTCGGCAAAGCACATAACGGACCCCCAACAGTCACGGCCTATACTAGGTGGCCTAATAAGGTCAACCATCGGATTCGTCAACCTGTAAGGGGCATCGACCCGAACATATCGGAGGTCGGATGATCCTCTCACGACCGAACGTGACTCCCCAACATCACCGGCCTCCACTCCAGTAAAGGCGAGCGCGTCCCACAGGAGCCGTGAGACTCGCCTGAAGACCGTCCGACCTTGGAGGAACGAACGCACAACAGGAAACTCCCCACGATCGCGGGGAGACGCTATCCCACGATTCACGCCCTTCCATATTAAGAGATAGGTTTCCACCCCTATAAATGGACCTTCGACCAAGGAGAGACAGACAATAGAGAGGCTAAGGTAGATAGATACAGTAAGAGAGACGCACATGCATACTCAGACAGATAGCCACGGACATCGACAGAGAGAGAAAACCTTCTAATGAGGAGAGTCCAACCCACTTCCGAGCCACTCCTTCAGTCTAGCGGGCATCCTCAGAGCACTCGTAGGGTGTGACGAGCACTTCTCCAAGAGTTAGATTTTCACTCCAGGCTTGATCACCCAGCTCTCATCCTCCTCTCTCTTTTCAGTCCTCCCTTGATCCTCACTTATCAAGGTCCTGACTTAAACATTGGAGGGTTGCCCCTAGGGTAACGCCTATGACTCTTTCTGACGTCGTTTCTTGGTGTTTGTAACCTTCCACGGATGACCGGATGATCTTTCCCAAAAAACAAATATTTAAAATGTGATACGAGATTTGATAGACCATTTTCTCGCATCTACAATTACCAAACATACATCTCTCGTCTCCGTCACATATTTTATAAATGTGTTTCTTTCTTAATTGCAACACTCGATACTATATAACAAAATATATCCCATAGACGTTGTATAAAATTTTCCTTTAAATTTCTCAAGTATATGATAATCATAAAACTCTGATAAAATTAATCCACTAATGCCTTATTGCCCGGTGATTATGTGAAATATATGGTGAAAAGCCTGCCATCTACTTTTCTAAAGTAGTTTTTTATTTCATTTTCTTGGACCGGTCCTTTTGGAACGAGAGTGACACCTTTGGCTGTCATAATCGTTCTTATTAGGGTGCGTTTACGAACGGCCGAGGCTTACAGTTTCGGGTAAAAATCTTTTAACCTGACAGATATACGTCGTTATCAAGATCAGTAATGATTAAAAATCCTCATAATCTTCTTATAACCTGCTTCCGAGGATTCTTCCTATCGGACAAGTTTTGTGTCGCAACTCAAAAACCCAAATGCATTTATTCACGCTCAAAAACCCAGATAAACATGGACATTTGAAAAAAATTAAAAGTTGTCAGAAAATTAAACCTCGAAAGTTGATGTCTGGGCGTTCACAAACGCGCCCTTAGGTTTTAATCCCTACTAGGACATCAATTATCAATAGAGACGGATCTATTTAATATATTAAAATTTTTAAATATTTTTTAAATTTTATTTAGATATATTTTTTAATAAGATTTAACAAATCGATACAGTACATCTCATATCGCACGTATCAGATCATATCAGTGACTAGTACTATCGATACATGATATGTAACTAATATATTACTAATATTATTTTAAATATTAAATATCTTATTTTATATTAATGTTACTTAACGGGTAAACTAGTTAAAGGCGTTTGAATTGCCTGTGAAGACACGGATTCGAAAAGTGCAACACGCATTCTTTGTGCATTTTTTTGTGTTTTTACAGTAAAAAATTTTGTAAAAATATACGAAACGTTAGCCAACTAAACTAATCAAACATATGAATAGTTTTAATTATAATATATAAATTAAAATATCTATTTTATCTTCGTACACAACACTACACTACTATATCGTGACCTATAGCAGTACAGTACTATGTGACCGACAAATTCTGAAATTTCAAGACATATATACCTTACCACAAGGGGCAGTCTGAAAATGACGACATTGTTAACTGTTTTTGTCTTTTCAAACCCAAGTTCTCACACTCAACAAATAAACGTAAATTTGCAACAGAGATCTGATTTTTATAGAGATCGAAGGAAGGTGTGTAGCAGGTGGCATGGCAATCATGACGTCACCGACAGAAACGGATCCCGGAGGCAGTGCAGGACTGGAGTCAGTGGCATTTATGGCATGGCTTGCCGAGACAGTGATGCATGTACTGTACGGTATGTAGAAAAAATTCACCCCTGATTATCTGAGTCAATACAGATTATTTAAATAATAATACAGTATTTAAAATTAATTTATTTTTAAAAAATTAAAATATGTAATAATATATGATAACAATCATAAATCTTACAATTCTGAGATGAAGAATACCAATCTCTACTGTCAAATTTATTGATTATCTAACGATGATATAATATCTAAAGTTAGTTAAAAATAAATTAAATAATACATCCATATTTTAGATTGACGAGATATTAATTCTACATCTTAAAATCTACAGTAAACAATCTAAATATTATAAGAACTTTTAGTTTTATAAAAAAAATAAGAAAATGTCTAAACATGTGACTCAAGACGGGCTGAGTTCGTTATTACTCGGTCTCACCATACGGGATCTGGGAAAAGACATTCCGTTAGAGCCACTTTGTTATCGAAATATCGGAGGCAGATAGTGAAACCGATGAGAGAGAATTACGAGGGACTCACACCCTCCTCTCACACACATAACCCTTAATCGGGGTCAGATACCGTACTCGACCGTACGGGATCGAATGCGATATCCCACCCGAGTTTTAAAGAGGGCCTCACGGATCAACGGGTAGGCGATCCCTGATTCATGATAACCCCCCGCGGCCTCGACAAATGACATCATGTACAGGGTACAGCTAGACCATGGAACCACCTCAGGCCCAGGATTCCATTCTTTTTTTTTTTTTCCTTTCTTCGACACCGCCTGATGAACCCAACACATTAGGCAACCAAAGACATCATGTATCCCTTACCATTGGTTCCTACCTTATTAATGCATGCACCTCAGAAACAAAAGGTACGGACAATTGTCGGAGAACCAATTGATCCGTGCCTCATTAACGCACATCCAGATAAAGAATCACAGACAAATGGAAACAAACTACGTGAGAATATACACCAGTATGCTATATCTTCCCGTTCACATGCAAGGAAAGAAGAAACGAGAGTCGCAACTGCAAAACAGATGACATTATTCGTGTGAAATGTAGGTGGGTTTTTGATACTGTAGACATCTGGGATTAAAGGGCTAATGCAACCAAAATGAAGTGATGCGAAGATGGAGCCCTCTGATGCTTCTTTCTCGTGTAGTAGTAGTCCATGAGAGTAGGAAATACAGAGCTTGCAGGGGTATGCATCTCGGTAAACGTGGGATGTGTAACTCTTCCGTGCCCCCTCTTTCGCTCGTTTCATGGATGCCACACCTTGGGACGACAAACTCCTATGACACAACCTCCATACAGAACGCAAAATGCCAGAGTGAACACCTTTTTTTTTCCTCCCTGTATAGCTAACCACTAACCACAGGGACCGTCTCATATCCACCTGGATTTCTAAACCTTGGTGGAAGGATGCAGCTCCCACCAAACCGCTGCTGCAAATAAATGATCACAGCAAAAAGCAATCCTTCACAAGGAATGATGATATCCCAAGCAGATGAATAAAAGTCCCCCTGAGGACTCGCATAGATGTATGCGGAATTTATGTGGGGAACATAGTGGCGGGCTCTGTAAGCATCATAAATGTGAGGCAGTGCCCGAACAATGGTTGTTCCACCATAGAATGCGGGGAGCAAGACCTTCTCCTTCGAGTTCAAAAATATATTGAGCAGGATTTGAGGAAGTAAGAAGCCATCGAGTACCAAGCCCGCATAGGATAATAGATCTTCCCAGAGCGAACCCTGTGGCCGAGCAATTTCAGCACTGGAATCTAGCCTTGGCAGTTGAGCTTCATAAGATCTCAAATGGACGAACCAAGCAATCAGCAAGCCAACAAAATACAAAGGCAGGCAGAATTGAAGAGCCTTTCTCTCTGCAACCCACAAACCCTTCTTGGCACCTTCTGCTGATGATCTTGCAGACCATGCCAATTGAAGAAACCGAAACTGTAACAAGAATGCAACCATTGTTATGAGCCTCACTATCACCTCATTCACTTCAAGCCATCCACCACTCCAGAGCAAAACATTCTGTTTATTACGGTTCATGAAAAACAAGGCCTCAAAATTCAACACTAGAGGTATCATGTGTCCCAAGGTCAGTACTACAAGCATTGTAATCGATGTGGAGGGAAGGACATCGGGGTTTTTCTTCATATAGAAGAGCTGCAACCCAATGAAAACACATGAGAGAGTCAGAGATATCAGAACCATAGTTATTTCTACATCCATCCTCCATATCGACTCCACTGCCTCTTTCTTATACATGACGTAAGAAGAAATCTGCAAGGGCTTGAAGTAAAGAGGATCTGACTCATCTCTCGTGCTCCTTATTGTGCCATTCAGATGGTCCCCACCCTCAGGATCCAAAGAAGGTAGCTGGACATTGATGAGAATTTGACAATCCACTGAGTTTGGTTTCTTCATCTTTTTTTCACCATTTGATAAAACAATATCCCGACAGCCTATCAAGCACAATGTACCCATGTCCTCATTGTAAATTCCTTCTGCTGAGATGTCCTTCAATTCACTCATATCCGAAGATCCATTGTAAAAACCACTGCCGATCTTGTAGCTTATGTTCCAAAAGTTCTGCTTTGCCTCTACAGCTGCATCAGATTGAAGTCCACCATTGTCCTCTGCAAACATACTATGACTATATAGTGTATCTCCTATGGACACGGGATTTGCATAAGCCCAAACCGTTTCACCCGCAGAATTTCTCAGATAGACATCAAATGTTAGGTCTGTCACTGACTTCCCGTCGGGGTATTTCTTCCCATGTAAGTTCCCAACGTCATTTCTCCCACAGGATTTTCTTGCAAGGTCAACCTTTGTATACTCGTATCTCAGACCAGAAATGGGATGCAGCTTGCTATCTAAGGCCTCAACTGCTATCGCCTCAAAATAGCCAGGATCAGTCGAACTCCGATTGCTCAAGATTTGCCCAGCAACAGGGCTCCTGTTCTCGATCGTCAGTGCTTCTGGGAACCATAATCCGAACCAAATGGTGCAGTCCCCAACATAAGTACCTTCCAGCGAGTCCTCAGAATTCAACACACGACAGGCCACAACCGAAAGATGGTTTCTCTCGTGATCCCACAAACCCTCACCTACCAGCATCTTCTCAGGTCGCATGGCACTGCTATACCTAAAAGAATTACCATCTGAGAAGACCATATACATATGCAACTTCCCATCTTCCGAACACTGGACGGCTCCTAGAGACAGCAAACTCGGCTGGAACTCACTAGTTCCACCGAAAGGAGTGCAATTTCTACCATGGCAATCAGACCCATAGACCAGCCTAAGCCCATTGACCAAGCTTCCCAGAACGGAGCACAACTTGTCATCCGCTCCCACCCCCAGCGATCTCTTGTTAACAACAAGATCAGCACTCATCTTTTTGGCTTGGGGAATCAAAGTGTAATTATAAATGTTCTGAGAATAAGCTAGCAATGAAATGTGATCAAAGTAATTAGGGCTCCCAGGAGAATCCAGGCTCTCCAGGGTGCCGGTGACCAAACTGCTGGTGATATTAGAGCTCTTCGGGTAATTAAGCCGAAGAACAGCAGAGAGATCGAGGCTCTTACCCTCCCTGGATGGGGCGAAGCCCGACCCCACCATGCACAGCCTCCCTGTCGACTCCGACCAGAACCCGGCCATGTCGAAGCTGACCCGGCCCCGCTGGTGGAGGACGGCGGGGCCCCGGGGGCGCACCACGCGGAACAGCCCCCGGCGCCCCCGGGTGGCGTTGCGGCGCACCACGAAGATGCTCCCCCCTCGTAAGAGCAGGGTCCCCTTGACGGCCACCACCCCAGGCGTCCGGGTCCTCTGCAGCGCCCGGGGGCGGAAGCGGACCAATCTGGGGACGGAGAGGGAGTCGTTGTCGTCACGGCCGAGGAAGCTGTCGCCGCCGGAGAAGTAGCCGTTCTGGACCTGGAGGGAGGCGTAGGAGTCCGGGGTGGCGCCATCGGCGACGGATTCGGGGACAACGGAGCCGCAATGATCGGCGTAGGAGAGCTCGCCGGCGGCGACGGCGAGGGGAGAGATCAAGGCGGCGCAGAGGAGGGGGAGGAGGATGAGGCAGCGGCGGATCGGGGAGGGGCCCATGGCGGAAACCCTAGAACTCGGGGGGAGGAGGAGGAGGGGTGGGGGAGCTCGAGGGGTCCTGGGGGTCGCCATGTTCTGCATACGCCGTTGGTCCTCTCTCCACTGCGCGCCACGAGACGGAGAAGGCCGCGTCTCCAACGAAGGCAGAAGAAGATGTAAAATTACGAACTATTTACGATAATGCCACTACACTTGACTCGGGGTGGCGGTGGGGGTTCTGTTGGTGGCAGCCGCCGGCGGGGCGGATTTGGGGACGATAGAAAAGTGACAGCGGGATGCTTTCTTCTGGCGAATGACGACAAAACTGGACCGGCTTCGTTCGTGAGGCTGGGGCCCGGGGGGGATGACCGCGATTTCGCCGGCACCGGCGTGTCGTTTGATCGGGTCCGTCGTGTATTTATAAAATGAGAAAGGTTTAAAATGTCATTGTCATCGTTAGCATTTTGTATAGTTTTTTTCGTGGTTTGACGGTCCGATGCGTCTCGCATCGACTCGCATGACCCGACCCGATACAGGTCGGGACCGGATCGGCCGGGCCGTGGGTCGCCACCGGGTCGGTCTATTATTTTAATATTATATTATATTATATTTTATATATAATATGTGTTTTTCTATTTTATTATATTATTTTATATTATATATATATATATAAAGTGGTGTTTTAGAACGATACGGACCGAATCGGACCGAGACGGGACCGACCGACCCGACCCGACCCAGGCCGAGACCGGGTCGGCCGGGTCGACCGGGCCGACAAACCATAGTTTTTTTAGAGTAAACTTAAGTTTAGAATATCTAATTTAAATTATTAACTCAGACGAATGACGAAATGATGGTATAAAAGTATGATGTCAGAATATTTATCTTCATAACAATTCCAACTACTAATGCCACAATTTACAACCGTACACCCAAATCAGAAAAAAAAAAGAAATGAGACCAGGAACGTCCCTAGCAAAGCCTAAGGGCCGCTTTGACATGACATGGGGTCAGGGTAACTCGACAGATGAGAGAGAGAATGATGGATTTCGCTCTCTCTTCACACACAGTCGACTTAATCGGGTTCGATTAACTTATTCTACTCTCCGAGTCGAGTAAGTTAATCGCAACCGTTAGCAAAGGGATATTGCATGTTTGCTTATGCCTCACTTTAATTTGCTTATTCGGTTATTGCCCGTACTCTTTATGATGTATTTAACTTTGTGATATTATTTTGCCTATCTAATATGAAAATGAAAATTTCATTATATGGTCGGGTTATTGAATTAAGTTCATTCGATCAATTTTAGCTTAGAAAATTCAACCCCCCCCTCCCCAAAAAAAAAAATAGGCAAGCTGACAGTACATAGACGGACCATTTCAAATGACCCAACTCTATACTTTCTTAATAGAGGGGGCGTATAATCTCTTCAATTAATTGTACCAACTTACCATTTGACTTGGTAATATGGACTGCTTCAAACTTGGAATAAGCAAAAGAAAACAAGAAGAATGTTCGAAGAAGATAGAAAAAAAAAACAAAGAAAAGAAAAGGGTCCGTTTTGACTGCGAACCCTCGAGTAAAGAAGTCTTTGATTTGATCGAAGGTGACCCTGTTAAGCCTCTTCGAGGACTTTTCTTCTGTTATCTATTTCCTTTCTTCATGACTTTGTCGCATCCACAAGTTCTTCGTTCTAAGTGTTTATCACCATGTCCGTATTTTATTTTCTCGTAGCATAATTTTTTTTTTTTTGTAAACATACGATTTCTTTCGTATTAACGATAGTGAAGATACATGAAAAGTAAAGACTCACGTACAGAGAAGATAACCCAAGTTCATATCGTCGAGAGAGCGACATACATAAGAAAATAGAAGACCCAAACCGTATAAAATAACCCATACTTGGCCCATGATGTCACCATAGCGACGAACACACAGAGAAGATAACGAGGCGAGGTGTAGTACCAAGGCAACCACCAACGGTGAGAACTCCAGAGGATCTGAAGAAGAGCCAGCCGGTGCTGAGGGTGGCAGAGTTCTTCCTCGAGGCGCTCATGACTGTCGAACCGCTCTTGTATTATGCGGTGAGAAGAGAATACTCGAGAGGCCGATATCCAGTTGGATACGGGGGGGGGAATGCGTTGTATCTCCGAGCTTCTTCGAAACCGAGGGAAGAGACCTCTTCCATAACCTTCATCACAGGGACCGGACCCATACTCCGACGATGCCCGAGAGAATGCCCAAACCGGCGGAGGGGAGGATCGGGACTGGGTGACCGGGGACAGTGGGCTTCAAAAGTGTTTGGGGAGGTGACAGTAGCTGGGGGTGGGGAAGGATGATGGATGGGGGAGGGGAGGCGGCAGGCAGAGAAGGAAGAGGGGAGGGGGATCACGGAGCAGATGGAGGGGGGAACGGCCCGCCGGGAGGGATGACGGGGAGGGGGGCAGCGGTCGGTGAGGGAGGGGAGGCGGGGGAGAGGCTGAGGGATGGGGGAGGTCAGGGGGAAAGAGGGGGAGGGGGCGGTATACCGACGGAAGGGGGGGCAAGGTGGAGAGCCGGCAGACGGAGAGCGCGGGGGTCGCGGGGAGGGGTGTGAGCGACGAAGGGCCGGCGGTGGGTGGGAGAAAGAGATCGGCGAGAGCGGAGGGAGGAGGAGCCGGGGAAGGAGGAGGGAGGGGCGGGGGGTCGGCGGCGGGAAGAGGGAGTCGAGTGGAGAGGAGGGGGGCGGAGGACCACAGAGAGGGGGGAAGACTGGGAAGAGAGGGAGGGGAGGGCATGGAAGGGGGAGAGATCGGCGGAGGGGCAGAGGTCGGCTGAGGAAGGGGAGGGGGGGCGGAGGGCGGCCTGGGGAGGGGACACACCTGGGGAGGGGAGGGGGAGTACCCTACGGGGGCTCCCCCCGTCCAACGGGACCACCGGAGCGAGGCCGTCGGTGAAGCTTCCGCCGGACGAAGCTGGCGTACAGGTACCACCACCAGAGGTGGTGAGGGTTCCGAGTGGAGGTAGGTGAGAGCTCCCACCTACCCACCCCCGTTCGAGGAGCGGGGGAGTTCCCATTGGCCACGGCCCTCGTAACATATTTAATACTATGGATGTGTGTAAAGATAAATTTTAGATTTTTAATGTCTTTGGTGGATTAAACTGGCTCACCGTGAATGGGAGACGAGAAGTTAAAACTCAGATGCAATAAAAAAGGGGGTCAATTAAATCGACCTATGAGATGCACTCAAATGTAGGAATTATTATTATTATTATAGTAATAAAGCTATTTGCAAAAAATGAGAATGAGTCTTAGGAGAAACAGACAATTCAGCTTCCAATCCCGTTGACTCAAATTTGGGATATCGCATTGACTTAAGCTCGCAATGAGAAAAAAATTTGAGAATTTTACATATATACTCTTGTAAATTTTAATTTTGTCAAATATACTTTTTATCGAAGTATTTTATCATAAATATCTTTGAAATATGAAAAATGTCACGATTATGCTATCATCGTAACTCCTGTGTCTTTAATCCGAGTTAAGTGTGAAATAAAGATTAAGATTTTTGTATATATATTCTTGTAAAATTTGATTTTGTCAAATATATTTTAGATCTAACGATTGTAGATGATATATTTCACGGAATATTCTTCTCCGTCGACGATAATAAATTAAAGGATATAACTGTAATATTTCTATTTAAATAAAAGATATTTATGATAATATATTCAGATGATGGGTATATTTGATAAAATCGAACTTTATGAGAGTATATATATGTAAAAATCTTAAAAAATTTAAGTAAAAAATACTTGAAGGACAAAAAATTAAAAAAACAAATCAAAAAAAATGGAAGATGAGGCCGGCGTTGACGGCGAACCGAGGCCCTCCATCAAAAGGATTGGATTGGCCTTCGAAGGTGACTTCGTTGACTCTATGTGAAGACTTTTCTTCTGTCATCTATGCCCTTTGTTCACGTTCTTTGTCGCATTCACGGGAACTTGTTCGGTAAATCCATCGTCACCATTTGCGTTTCTTTCTCATGTTTGTCGTTTAAGTACGAACGTGACGTCCAAACACCTCGTTCATTCAGACATTTCTCGTCTAATCTCGTAGGCCTGTTCCAGCCTTTACCCATTCAAATTTTTGAAAGGTCAGATGATATTATTGCAAATGGTATTCCATCTTCTTGGTCAGATGATATTATTGCATTATTCTAGTTCAATTATTGCAGATGGTATTCCATAACAAACAAGCGATAAGAGAAATCATATCAAAAGTTTTATTCTACGCGCCATGCAATAAACCTCCGACAGAAATGAAGCATAGAAGTCTTCTTCCTCAGTTGTTCTAGATTTTAGATACCTATGGTAAGCCGGGTGGAGAGGGGAAGATGCGTGACCCACTAGATGCGCAGTCCAAGTGACCCATTGAGTCCTTCCTGACCCAACAGGTGACAGCTCCCGCAGGATCCACTTACCCTAAGACCTCAGTTATCCAAGACTTGCATCCCCCCTAACTTTAACTCGATGCCCGATCGACTCCCCTTACGCTCGAGGAAAGCCTACAGACCGTACCGAGTTATCTCGAAGTTGGGCAAGTACCCTCAGCGATGAAGAGGAGTATCCCCACTTATCATTTATGGATTAACTCGACATCAGGACTCTGTAACGTGCTAGGGCTAAATCCTCGTGATTAGCACCTGTCTAAGCAGAGATTATACTAATATATGAGAACAGAGATAAGGAGAAAGGGAGAGTCTTTGACCGAAAAGAGTCTCTCACCAGGACACAGTGTCCTCCAAGTCCCATCCCTCTCCTACCTAGGCGAGAAAACCCACCGCTATATAGACCCAACGGATCCCTTAAGAAAGGTAAACTCACTTTCAGTCACTTCAACTAATGAAGAGCAATCTCGTGTCCCTCCTCTCCCGCCCCCTTCGCACCCCGCTTTTACCGTTCGCTATCTTAAGCATCGGAGGATTTTCTCCAAGATTACAACTCTGAGCCCCATGATCATCTTCTTCCCTCTTTACAGAATTCTACGCTGGAGTGGTCACACCCCGTGATCGCCCTAAATCGGATGGCTCAAGACTTAGACGCGAGATATTACCTATTCACAGGGGAAAAAAGGGGGGGTGGAGAGAGATGAGTTGGCACATGTAACTACGGATTCTTCTTCCCTGTTCAGCAAAAAGTTCTTTACATAAACATCTATGTACGCATTACTAGTTTGTTTTATTTATTACAGATATAATTTATAATTGTGCTTGACCCTCAATCTCAGGTTACGTACTCTTTACTCCCCCACAGTTCACGGGAGAAATACTTGCTGCACACTCAGACTATTTGCAAACACCTTGGGTGTGTAATGTTTTTTTTTTGTTTTAAAAATTATGTGTTGACTTCAAGGCCGACTCACATTATCAGATGAGTGAAAAAAATTTTAAAAAGGAACAGTAATGTGCAGACCACTTGTGGTCGACTGAGAACTTGTTTTTAAAATTTATTACTCATCTGATCATAGTGTGCCTTATACGGACATGTATCTCGGATTGGCCCCAAGGTCGACACATAATTAAAAAAAACTGACTGCACACCCAAGGTGTGCAATTAACTTTGCACGTGCTTTCACTCTACCAAGATAATATACTACATGAAGCCTTAGACAAGGGATATGGGTTCTGCATCTTTGACAAAGATAAGAATCACATATGCAATACCCTTAACAGATAATGTTCAAACATTTACCAAATGGTGGGTCAAGGTAAAAATCCATTTCTCTCCTGGATTGACAAGGGGATGATGGGTTTCAATGAACGCCAACTAGAAAGGCAAAGCAAATATAACTATGTAAGTTTACCTGGATGGAGAAAGATTCTATGGAGTGGAAGAAGCCAGCCGCCGTTTTGAGGCAGATTTCCAAGATAACCCATGTGAGATTTTAACTATTAAATTGTGCTCACTTTGTCAAATTATATCTCCGGGAGAACAATACACATAAAATCCCAAAACTAGTTCACCAATCAGGAACTTGCTTCATGGATATGCATCGCAGTATGGCACTTACTGTCAAATTTCAGATGGACGCAACAAAATATTAGAAACGCTACACAAACCAGGAGGATATTTGGCTTAGAAATATGCTGTCAAGATCAAGGCCAATCAAGGCTGTCGTTACCTGCCACTCTCAGCTCAAGAAGTTAGATTCTGCATACATATATTTCGTATCAAAAACTAAGTTAAATCCAAAAAAAATGTATCCCTTGAACTCCAACATTCTGGATGAATTAGATCTCAGTTTTCTGAAGAATCTCCAAAAAACAGCATGCACGGAAACAGCAGCTCTTGAAAAAAAAATTAAAGATAATGAAAATAGGTCAGAAAACAACAATATAATCAACAGTTTATTATGAAAATTAAATCGAGGTACCTGTTTTCCCCATTTTCCACCCACGAGGCTAAAATAGTTATGAAACACAAACTTAATGAATAGTTTAATGGAAAACACAAAATCTAACTGTTTTTTCTTCCCATTGTCCATCCATGGTAACCTGGATGTAGCACCCTACATTATCATCGAACATCATCCTACAAGTATTGAGAGCCTTTTCTTAAGACAGGTGCTTCGCTTACCGCAAACCCTCTCCATTTCTATAAGAACATGCCCCCGCATGCAGTTTCTGAAATTAAAGCTGTACAAACGGTTCCCAGAGTGAATGTTGAACAGTTAACTTCTGACAGAAGTTTGAGTTGGATGGATGTTTTATCTGGTACAGCCAACAAGAATCATATAAAGGTTTTGATGAGTGGAACACACGAACAGATCTTTCATTTCCCTAAGCAGCTACTGCCACCTTTGTGGGTTTGTCTATTCCTTGGATATCAGTGATTCTCAGTTTTGTCAATTCCTGTGCATACAATAATGTCAGTTAGAACCAGTACCGCACCACCAAACAAATGTCTAAATTCTGAATGTACCTGGCGGTGCCCCTTAGTTCTGCGGTAATTCTTTCTCCTCTTTTTCTTGAATATTATTACTTTCGCATCCAGTGCCTGCAGAAATTGCAACAACTCTTCATGTTACTCAGCATAGTAAAGGAAAAGGAAGAATCCTCATGCAGTAAATGGACCATGCAAGTAACACAATCAAATACATCTCATTTCACAGTTTTTGTTGCCTAAATGGCAGATGAACCTACTCAAAGGCAGATGGAAGGATATCAAGGAAAAAAGTGAAAACCATGTAGACCATATAAGATATGAGGGATGCTATGGTACCACACTTTTGTCATCTGATTTGTCACTAAGTTATTGTGGTACCATGATATTCCTCCATAAGATATTAGAAACACATGTTCACTAAAAGGAAAAGCAGTAGGCAATCACATCATAACAAATTGTATCTGCTAGGCAACCATGGGCTAACTAACTTCCAAGTTCTCAAAGTTGTGGTCCATCAATCACTTCTATCCATGTTTGGCATATCAGATAGTAGCAGTCTACTGACTCGACTCCTCACCCCTCCTTTTCAGCCTTAAAACAGATCTGCTCATTCTTTTTTGTGCAATACACCAATACAACATGAAGAAGCATTCATCATGGATGTGAACAGCTTCTAGGCACAGGTGATTCAGCAGCAAAACCAGAGGTTCATCACATATCAAGAAAATAGCACCCAAGGGTCCAATATAACCAAAAAGCCCAAATCCCTGCAAAAAAAGGGCATTGAAAAAAAAGAGCATTCACCTCCTTGAATGTCATATAGTCATCATCATCATCATCAGAGACTTATCCCATTATTTGGGGTCAGCTACATGAATCTTGTTCCGCTAAAGAATTCTATCAAGTGCTATATTTATATTTAAACCCAAGAAACCAATGGCCCTTCTAATAACATCACACCATTTCATTTTAGGTCTTCTGTGAACTCTTTTATTAGCATCCACTAAGATTTGGTCACATCTTTTAACTGGCACTAAGTTAGGGTTACGATGTACATGTCCAAATCATCTGAGCCTATTTTCCTTCATTTTACTATCAATTGGAGCTACACCCGAGTCCTCATGGATGCATGCATTCCAAATCTTATCTTTATTAATTTTACCATACATCCATCTCAGCATCCTCATCTCCACCACACACATTTTGTGAATGTATTCCCTTCTCACTGCCCAACACTTGGTACCATATAACTTGAATGTCATATAGTATATGGCATATATGCTGTTCATGAGTGCTTAGGGTGGCCTAGGAAAACTTTTCTATGATTTTCAGTGACCTGTCAGGCTGTCAAATCATTTTCTTTACCACATCCATCAAGGGTGTAAGATTCGGGGAACACTTCCGAAACTCCCAGTCAGCACTGTCAACACCAAGGATGCATCAAAGATATTGACACTTGTCTTAAGCATTTTGAACATGACATTACAGTTCCAGGAACCCTCAGAAGAAGTGAGCTTGGTGACATGTTGGGGACCTCTAAGTACAAGTACTGATTTCCTTCTTAGAAAATAAACAGATCAGCCTCAAACATGGTTTAATTGATCTATCGTGTCATAAATATTAGTAGATCCATACACATCTATAACCCTCCCATGTCTACTCATCTCCTTTATAAATATATGCCATGTCCAACATGTATCCATGTCAACACTTGACACCCATGTCCATCTCCCAGACATCATAGTCAACAGCCCATCCAAATGAAATCAAACAAAAAAATCCATTATGAATTTATCATGATTGCCCACTTCCATACATGTCATTCCACCTTTCAGCATCCTGGATATCTATTGAAAGAACTGCCACATTTTGTCTCAAAAAGGGACAGCCACATCATGTCCTCAGAACCTTCCAAATCACAAAAACTCAACTTCCTATCATAGATTTAAGTACCTAAGGGGTTTTCTGCATTCTCAGATTTTCCAAGGTAACAGAGAATGAGGGAAAGTATTTTCCTAGAAAATGCAGAATCCAGGGAAAAAGTTTCCCGCAAAGGAAGATGTGTTTGCATAATTCAAAGGAAAACAGTTGTTTTTTGGGAAGTAGATGATACCATGAATTCATTAAATAGAAGAAAAAATGTACAACTGATCCGCACCACCAGTTATATAAAGCTCACCCCACAAAAATTTATCCCACCCATATAGGAAAACCAACTCAAAAAAAGATAAAACTGCCGCACCAAGAAGATGCACCAGATTATGTACATTAGACTCAAAAAGAGGAGAGAGGTTACATCCTGCTCTTCCCAGAACATCAGCCCAGTGCCTAACCTGATCACAAATGAAGAAGACTAGCTACTACCATGTCTACTGTAAATGAAGCAAAGATTTCTCAATCCCCATAGGGCCTGAATCTTCACAAGCAAAAACATCCCCTAGCCTCCCTTCCTCCCTCCCTCTCTCTCTCCCCGGCACACCAGCCAATGTACTCTCTGTCTCCGGCACATCAGCCAATGTAGCACATGTAGCACCCAAGCCCTTGCATGTATTGGGCTGCACGAGCAACTCACTCTCTCTCTCTCTCTCTCTCTCTATGGCACATCAGCCAATGTAGCACATGTAGCACCCAAGCCCTTGCATGTATTGGGCTGCACAAGCAGACCTCCGTGCACAGCCCAAAGATGCTAGAGCTTCGGTGTGGGCCCTGTGTGCTGAAGCCCATGCCACTAGGACTACTTGCAGGATGCAAAGGTCTGTTTGCCACCACAGTGTACGTGGATGCCACCTCAATATGCAGGGAGCCCATGCACTGGGCCTGCATGGCCTGTGCACCATGTCCCATGAGTGCTGGGGCTGCACATAGGCTTGTGCATGACACCATGGGCCAGCCCATGTGCTGAGACCTATCTGCCTACGTGCATGGAGTGATGGGGCCCTATGTGCAGCCCCAATGGCAAAAGCACCATGGGAAGGTGCGTATGCACAAACACACACACTAACAGAGTGAGAGAGAAAGAAGGTGAAGAAATATTTCCCTGGTTCTATTTCATGTGGAGAGGGTGAGGAAATAGAACCTAGGAAGAAAAGGAGAATATTGTGAGAATATGGAAATGTCCTATGTTTGCAAAACATGTGAAAATCGATTAAGAAAATATGTCTATGGGGAAACTTGGGATTGAAAACATCCCTGACCAATGGTAAACAAGTAAAACTTGAAGACAAGGGGACTCAATCCACACACCCCCAAAAGCCACCCTGATGCAACCACTAACACGAGCATGCCCTAAGTTCGCAACAAGTTTGAGAATAAATATTTCAATGTCAATTCAGTAATGGAAGGACATCTAAAACACACGTCTCCCATTTTCCATGATAGCACCACTGCACACAAGTAAATAGGTAAATTCATGCAAATTTTCTTATAACATCTAGAGGAAAAAGAAATACAAACATGAAACAAATCACAAGGTTTGAGTAACCAGTTTATTTTTGAAGGTGAAGTTTAAGCAAACTAGTTAGTTGACTTATTTCTGAATTTTCATATTTGCATAAAATGTGGCATTTCAGAATTACTTACTTTCCTTCAATAATTAGAAACGGTGACAGTAATTTTTTTAAGAAAAGCCCCAGCACAAGAAATATTACATCCTCATATTAGAAAAAAAGTATATTTGCATATAAGTCCCTACAATCTTAGCTAATTACATATTAGTCCCCACAATCTTGAGGCATGCATATAAGCCCCCACAATCTTTTAACTCTTACAAAAAGGCGCATGTGGTTGATGGCTGTCAGAAAAATAAATATTCCATAGAATATTCCATCTTGAATGTGATGGGGCATAGAAAATGTCTAAAATGGCCTTCCTCAATGTGGTGTGCCATGGACCACTACGCCGTTGTCTTCTTCCTTGAGAAAACCCCAGCCGCCTAATAACTCCACCATTGCCCTGGCACGGAGCGGCTCCCATCGGCACAGGCCAGCGACCCAGAGGTCCTGGGCGCTGGAGCGGGAGATCCAGCAATTGACCGGTGACCTCCATACAGCCCAACGGCGACCTGAGAGAGAGATCAATGGCCTCTACATCCTTCCTCGCCGTCTGCCACCGCATTGGGGAGAGCCCACCCTCTGCCTCCTTCCCTATCGCCGTGGTCGCCCGCCGTGTGGCTCTGCCGCAAATCTGCCGATCCATTCGTTGACCGCCCAGCACCACTATTCCGCCGTACATCACACCCCCCTTTTGCTCCCTCCATCGTGCCAAGTCAGGCGCCCGCCTCGCCTGCTCACCTTTCCCCCTTCCTTCTTCCTCCTCCCTCTCTCCTGTGTGCGGCCCTAAACCCTAAACCGGCGCCTCCCCTGTCGGCCGCAGACCCTCCCGTGCTCCATAACTCCACCCCCCCCTCCCCCCCGGTCGGACCCCCTCCCCCACCACGGAATTGCCACCACTGCAACCCCCCCCCCCGCCCTTCTTCCCCCATCAGAAAACCCTAGCTACCCAATCTCCTCTTGCACAACCACCGGGCGCCTCCCCCCGTCCCTGCTTCGGCCATCCCTGTCCTCCACCGGCCATCCGCCCTTACCCCCCCATTTCCCCCACGATCACAGCAGGAAGGAGGACCCTTCGCTGCCACGTCCCTCTCTCCCCTCTCAATTGTTCCCTCTCTCGATCTTCAAGGAACCCCCGCTTCCGCTACAGGTATGCCTCCGCCATTGCCAGCTCGTCAGCCAACCACCCCCCACCAACACCAGCGAGCTCTCTCTCTCTCTCTCGACTAACCAGAGGTAATTTGGTCTTTTCCTAACCTTGGGTCAAGTTAACCATAGTCCGGTTAACTTTCGTCGAATGGAACAAATGGCAAGGACTTCTTTGTATAACGGCGGAGATTTCAGGGGCTTCCATGCAAACCTTCGTAATTCAGGGACTAATATAATTAGCGAAGATTGTAGGGACTTAATAGCAAAAATCCCTAGAAAAAAAACACAGAGGAAGCCAATGTTTTGAAAACCAGACTGGTGATTGAACCGGAGTAAACCTTCAGTCCGATCTATTTTGGATCGACCACTTAAAAATGGTGTTTGGACTGGACCGCTATATTTGATTAAATACGTATCGATTATACATATTTGTATCCATATAAGAGTTGCTATGGTGTGATGGTGTGTCTTTGTAATTAAGTGAGAGTTTTGAGTCAAAAGTTTAAAAGTTTCATGACATTTTGTAAACAAAAAAAGATGTAGTACTTGACTTTGAATGGGACCGGACTGAGTAAAATAGTCAATTTTTATGTCGTTCATGCGTTTTTAAAAAACTTTGGTTTTCTAATGAACTGGACTGGAATGGATGCCGGTTTCGGTTTTTCAGTTCCAACTGGCCGGTCTGGTCCGGTTTTCAAAACACTGGAGGAAGCAATCAACCTCCAACATTCTATGCTATGCTTAACCCTTTTTCATCTTCCTTTTTTCCTTTTTGAGAAGGCAAGTTAGCACAAACCAATGCATGAAAAAGCAATAACAGAGACAAAGAAGCATTTCAAAAAGTTAACACCACCCAACATCCTAGAAAATAATAATGTAATAATTACAAAAAGTTTCCAGGTCATGGAACCAGGAAAAGTATGAAATTCAGAAATAAAACAACAAAATTCTCTCCAGATTATATGCAACTTATCTGATATATTAAGAATTTAGACATTTAGGCATAATTCTAAAGGTCGTGTACTTCATATGTAGCGGACAGATTGATGTAATCCTCATTCATCCTTAAAGAGAAATAAAACAAACATTAGAAAATTACTCAAATTGCCAATCACATCTGAGCAGTGCATATTGCAGATAAATAACATAAATACCATGAAAATGACCATATAGTAACGAGCACAAGTGCACATGTTTGATTCTATGATTAGAAAAGCATATACAAAAGTTACTGAAACTCTTTTGCCATGTGCATGTTCTCATACATGGCCTTTCAAAAAAGAAATTGTCTTGCCACAAATATTTATGTATGTATGTGTGTATTGTGACTTATGAGTATTGTTTACTTGCATAAAAGAGGATAGAAAGGTCAGATGACCATACATGCTCCTCAACAACAGCATGCACTGCTGCATCAGGTAATATCGGCCTGCCAATGATGGTCTGGGTTTCGGAACCAAGCATAAGAACCTTAGCCAAGATCACCTGCCAAAAATAGAAAAAACAGAAAAGCAAATTATTTTAGTCCCTAAGGCAATCGAAAATGCATAGAACACATTAAAGACTCACATGATCATTATTATGAGATCCTTATCCCATTTACCTGAAATAATCACATATGTGAAATCTACCCACAGGATATGTACAAAAAACTCCCCCGAAGACTATGGAAAGATTGATTTAATCTAATGGGGCATCTACTAGATAGACAGTTGACCAGACATAAGAAAGTGACATCACATATAATGACCATACATAGGGCGTTGTTTACACACGAAAACTGGGGACATGGTATTGATGAATTAATATTTGGGGGTTTCGGGTATCATCAGCATGTTTATTTGTATTTATTTATTTCGCGTTTTGAGTTTATCAGATAATTTAGGGTTCGTGTGCTAGAGTTTTCCCCACCGACTGAAGTCAATGTTTATTTACATCAGAATAAGTCCGAACACCTTTGATTGACTGCGTAAGATCTCCTTTGCCCTTATGGTACTGACTATAGTAAATATTTTTGCCTCGGGGAGAAATTCCCTTGCCTTAGGGTAAGAGTGTTATTGTAATTTTTCCTTCAAAAGAGGACTTATTTGCAATTTTCTCTCTTAAACACAATTCTCCCCTTAGGAGGGGTCTAATTGTAATTGTCCCCATAGGAAGGGTTTATTTGCAATTTTTCCCTTGGGAGGGGTTTATTTGCAATTTTTCCTCCATAATCAGGGCATTCTTATGTAGTCCTTGATTTTTCTGAATTTCATCCCTATTTTTCTGTATTTTTCTAAGCCTCCGTGCAATTTTGTGGAAACTATGGGAGAAATCACAATTTTGCACCATTTGAGATGAAACAGGAACATAACTCCAATTTGGAAGAGCATCGCCATCTATTTGAACCATCTCTTCAATTTCTGAATTTTCAGGATTTTTTTCTGAATTACATGGATATTGCACAATTTCATAAAATTTGAGGACAAAACTGTAATTCTGAAGTTTTGCAGAGATATTCCCACAATTTTCATCAATGTGCCAAACTTTGATGCATTTCTAACACCCATTGATTTTTCAATAAGCTTCATGACATATTTCAAACAATACAAGGCCTTTTCTCATGCTCGGGGGCATTTTAGTCAACTGTCAACATACCCTAGTGTAAGAGTATTCTTATAATTTGTATCTTTTCTTCAAACTTGAGAGGGAGGAAAGGCTGCGCAGGCTTCTTGCTTTCCTTCCTTCTTTCTCTTCTCCTCAAGCTCTTGGACCTTGCAACTTGCGGAAGCTCTTCAAGTGTTCCCCCCTAGGAGATCTAGTATGTTGTCTTCTTCTCTTCGTTGGAGTTCTCCTCCCTTCTCCTCAAGTTCCCATTTCACTTTAATAGGCGCTGGAAGGTGGGGCAAAGGTGGGGCAAAGGGCATGCTACTCAGGTGGAAACCAACACCAGTGGAAAGTGAAGGGTCAAGGTATGGACTCCCTCCCCCCGTGCATGTTTCTTCTTTTCTCTTTCTTCTTTTTTTTATTTTTTTCTTTTCTTTTCTTTTTTTTGCTCTGTTGCGCAGGAATAACGGAAACCAGAGGGGGTCTCCCTCCGGTCGGATGACACCGGAGTCCCCCCCCCCCTCTGGTAGGCTGGCACCGGAGGGGCCTCCCTCTCCGGTCCATCATGACCAGAGCGAGGGCTCCTCCGGTTTGCGCAGCACAGCCGGAGGGGTGCCAGTCTAGTACTGTGCAACCGGAGGGAACCCCCCCCCCCTCCGGTGCTTACGCAACCGGAGCCCCCCCCCCCCCCAGTGCTGCCTGACCGGAGGGGCTCCCCCTCTGGCACCTGCGTGTGCATGAGAGAGGGAGGGAGGGCGGAGGGGGTTGCTCTTGCAGCCTCTTTGGGATATAAATAGCATTACCATCATTTTCACCCTTTTTTTTATTCTTGGGAATCGGGCTGCAATACATGGAGAACTCTCCCTTGTCTGTTTGTGGCATGTTCTGTTGTACGGGACTGTCACCACATGGCGAACAACACTCCGATCACGAGGATCGGTTTAAAAAACCATAAAAATCCTTTTTGTGATTGATTTATCGCATGAGTGAGCAGGTTCAATCCGCTCATCATCTTTTAATAAAATTCTCTGTGCACGTGAACACGCAAAAATTTGTGGATAGTCCCACTTAGCGGGACCTTTAAAGACACCCATGTGACGACGACGATGTTATGTCGTCTCATAGCCGTACATTTAATTTTTTATTTCTGAAAAATTCTTGAAAATATCAGAAATTCACTATGAACTTTGTGGGGTTCAACAGGCACTTTACATACATGAACTCTATACATAGTTGTTAAGGCGGGCGTCTAGGCGTCGGCGTCGCCTAGTCGCCCAGGCGCCTTTGAAATGGCCAGGCGGTCCAGTGCCTTGTTGACAGTGGAAGAGGTGAGTTAGGCGGTCACCAAGGCGAACTAGGCGCCAAGGCGGGCCGACCGTGACCCGTCCAAATAGGATCTGACTCAGTTACGTACGTTTAACTCTTTACTTTTTTGTACTTTTCTTGATGTTATTATGTGCTTTTGTAATTTTATAAATTTTTTACATTTACTTCTGAATCTTTTGCATTTATTTTTGATATTTTTATAATTTTTTGATACAATTTAATTTTATATAATTGTCATATAATTTAATTACAATAATTTCTTCATGTAATTTTTTTGTAATTTTTATGATTTTTCATAAATTTTATTCTTGATTTATATATTGGAGGATATATATTTTAGATTTTTTTAATTAGTGGCCAAAGTGTCGCCTAGGTGATGCCTAAGCGGGTGCCTTGTTGCCTAAGTGCTTAGCGATCCCGTGAACGCCTTGGGTCGCCTTGACAACTATGACTCTATATGAAAGACTTTTCAAAATATATTGAGGGGTTGTATGCAAAATACCCAAACATGTTTAAACATAGCATATCAGCATTAAGGGACGAGAAGCATGGCGAAGACGGATTTGGGACCAGACCCGCAAGAATTAACCAGAGGACAACATATATATCAATAAACAACAAGAGAACATCCCTAAGTGGCTGATATTGATATACTTGACTAAAGGCAAGGTCGAAAAACTGGAACCAGTTCTGGAACTGGTGGGGGGCAGTTTTTTTGAAAGTTTGCCATTCTAGTGTTTTTCCTTTCTTTTTTTTAAGTGGTTGGTACCGCAAATTATATTAAAGTAAAAGAAGAGATATAAAAGTGTAATCTATGTGCTCTCAGAAAATCCCTGTACAAAATGACCACGCCAAGGCGGTGTGGTACCCATTATCCCCCCAACAAAACAAAAAAAGAAGAGTTTTGTGCATTCACATTACAGAGAGTCAAAGCGCATGCCCTCACTCTCTCCAAAACAAAAGAAACAATTCTACCGACAGCTCTAGCTTCCCTCCTGAAAAACCTGTTGTTTCTTTCTCCCCATATAGCCCAAAGGGTAGCATGTAGGATGAGCTGCCAAATGTGACGATCACCCTTCAGCTGCCAACACCTGTGCCAAAGCCGAATGAGGAGATGAACAATATCCTGGATCATCCCAGCACCTGGGAATCTGCTCATCACCTCAGCCCAAACATTGGTTTGCCATTCCTATGTTTGGGGACCAGTTCCCTTACATACTTGCATATTAAGTTTTAGAAAATTTTAAAACGGTTAATCAAGTCACTAGGACTCAATCTGAGGTCTAAACACTAATCACCCAAGATCACATCATTAAGACACCCAAAAAAATTCTTAATCAACTCCAAAACTACCTACATTATGCAAAAGAACTTATTCATACCTTCAAACTTCAATCCTAAAGGTCGCCAAGAAATCTCGCTTTTCTTCCTAAAATCCTTCTTTCCTTGCTTTATTTCATTTTCTCAATTTCCTACACTTTCTCCAAGTTTTTCTCCTTTTCCCCCAAAACAACTCACTTTTTTCCTTTTCTTTTTTAAAAACCGGCCTGTTCTGGTCCTGAAACCGGCGGAATCAGATTGGTGACTACCAATCCCAATCCAGTTCTGCCTGGTCTAGCTCAGACCGGCCGGTTCCGCAATCCAGGACTAAAAGAAAGTTTACTATACTTTACACTAATGTTGTACAGTCTGTAAAACATATTTATATGGCGTACCCAATGTAAATTACACAAGCCAGTGTAAACACAGTCCCGAACTTGACTAGACAAGCACAAATCAGGGCAAATAGAGTAATACTGGCCTTTTTTCTGAAAGTGGATGGCAACAGTCCCTGTATTAAAATGAAAAGGAAGGAATGTACAAGTATAGACCAGTTCAAATTAGATCAGCTAATAGGGGACTAATTGGGTCAATTTAGGTCTGATTACATCAAATTTAAGACTGACTGGACAGTTGACCCGACCTCTTATTTCTTTTGACAGACACGATCAAGTCCAACATCTTGATTCCTATGCAAAAGGCAGCAAGGGATAGTGTGAATTTTCAGCCTGTTCTAAAGATCCATGGCTGAAACCTGTGAAAAAATCAAAATGAACAGCCTTAATCATCCAAGTGTGGATTCTCAGCCTATTCTGAAGACCCATGGCTCCAAACATTCCATCATCTTCTTTTTCTTTTTTGAAAGTGGGTGGTCTGTGCAGCACTACTCTTATACGTCACCGTTTATGATTTCTATAGTGGAGGTTAATCAAGAGGTGATATGATCCACCCAAAAGTTTGTTCTGAACAGGTCATAGTCAAAAATGGGGTAAAGATAACCCTCCGCACTCAGATTCATTAGAAAGCCTCGAAGATGATCAGGCCAGTGCATACTAAATACTGGCAGTACCAGGTCCAGTCCAGGTTCACTTTGACTTAGGAATCTGTCATTATACTAACGACACTTTGGAACTGAAGTTCAATCGGGAAAGATCTTAAAGCGGTTGCCATGGGCAAATTAATGCAGATACCTGACCTCAGTTCTCACAACAGGGCAAGTCTAGGGTAAAAGAAGAATTAAATTCTCAAACTCCTAAAATCCTAGCAAAAGGCAAACAAAGTGTACGTACCAAACATCTGAATTTTTCAAGTAGCACAGCAGATAGCATAAGCTCTTGAAACTATTTGAAGGCATTACAATCAAACCCTTGCAACATTGACGCCTGGCGTAAGGTACTGCCAGGCCACTCTTAAACAGAAATTAAGACAGAGTAGAACGAAGAGTAATCAAAGCAAGGAAATGATTGCACCTTGTCATTAACCTCGCAAAATTTCAACCTTTCAGTAAAAATAGAATCCCCGTTGCTGACCTTGAACTGGTGAGAGCCAATCTAACCGAAGAAAAAAAGAGACCAAATGAATACCTTGGCTATGCTTTACAATGCAGTTTCAGGAGAAATAGGGTCACAAAAACAACTTCAAACCTGGACTACTGCAAAGACCGGCACCCAGGGCTTGAACGGCCGCTCCGACGGATCAAGCGGTCCGACAACTTTGTACCCGATGCCAGCCGCTTCCATGGCCTTCTCCTCGGCCGTTTTCCCACTCTGGACCAGGCGCTTTGGAGCCAAAACTTCCCCTTCCTCTTCCTCCCCATCGTACTCGCCTCTATCCTCCGCTCCACCCTCATCATCTGCGTCCTCTCCTTCCTCCTCATCCTCGTCCTCTTCTTCCTCTCCGCCCGACGAGCTCGCCCCCCCGGAAGAGAAATGGCGATGAATTCCGGCCCTCACCGGATCAATGCACCGCCAAACACGGAGAACGGCTGGAGGATCCGCGCTGGGGCCTCGAGGCATGGAGCGATCCGTGTGGCGGAAGGCGGAGGTGGATCCCTCGAGGGAGCTTGGGGAGAGCAGCAGAGATCGGCAATGGCGGGTCAGCACGCCCAGGCATCGCCTGCTCGTTGCCATTTTTTTTTCCTTTTCCTCTTCGTTCTACTTCCCTTCCCACCACTCTCTGAGCGGAGTGGGGATGCGCCAGGGCAGACGAGGGTTTAACTGGTAGAGCAGCCGAACAGGGAAGAAGCGAGCCGATGCACGATTTTGAAAAAGTTCGTATTAAACTTTTCTCAAACGCTGTGGGGATAATCCGTTTCCGGAGAATCTGTTTCCGGACGTTTGGAATCCGACTTTCTCAATTGTATTTGGAAAAGATCAAAAAGGTTGAAGATTTTGAAATTTTTACCGAAAGGCCACGTGAATGTCAACTATAATTTAAGTTACATTTGGTAGAGATTGTGTGTTGACCGAATTATAGAGAATTCAAATTTTACACATTTTTTAAAACGAGATAATTTTTTTATTTAAAAATGAGAGTTCAATAATCTCATTTAAGAATACACCCAAGTGCGAATTGATTTTATACGTGTAGACACGTCATTCTTGACGCCTCCTGAGAAAGTCCTATATTACTATACAACGCCCCGCAACGGCTTACGCATTTTGAATCACTCGAGTGCTTCCTTTTCTCGGGTCTTCTTTCGCCCTTTTCGGCATCCGGAATCGTCTCGTCACGGCATTCGGACGGCATCGACACCAGTCGGACGCATCAGGAGGTTCCGGAATCAAGAAGGGGGTCTACCGGGCGGCCGCCGACGCCTGATCCGAGGACCCGGGTGAGTCTTAATGGGGGCGTCCAGGCCCCTGGACGCCCCCATCTTTTTAATCTTTTTATTATTTTTCTCAGGACCCAAAACCAAATAAAAAATATAAAAATATATATATTTTAATGGAGGCGTCCAAGCCCCTGGACGCCTCCATAAAAAACAAAAAAATATATATGTTTGTAAAATGCCAGTTGGCATAAAATAAAACAAAAAATAATAATAATAATATATATTAATGGAGGCGTCCAGGCCCCTGGACGCCTCCATAAAAACAAATAAAAAAATCAAAAATGCCAGCCCTATCATAAAAAGACAAAGAAATAATAAAATAATATATTTTTGGAGGCGTCCAGGCCCGTGGACGCCTCCATTAACTCCGTCACGAGCGCCGGCCACCGAACGACGGTTTGTCGTGTGTGAAAAAATCTAAAATATAGAGACGTCCAGTCAGCTGGACGCGCCCATTTCTGAATCACGAGGCGCCGCTCGCAAAATCACGCGTTGTGCCAAACCGCGTGCGGCCTTCGTCGGTTTTCGGTGGACATGTTAGAGGCGTCCGGGACCCTGGACGCCCCCACAAAAGTATTCCAAAAAAATATATAAAAATATAATATAATATTATTTCGGCCCTAATGGAGGTGTCCAGGGTCCTGGACGCCTCCACCCTCCGGAGCTCTATAAATAGAGGCCCACCCCCTCAGTTCTAAGGGAGCTAAGCAGTGATCCGATAGGCTGCCGAAGCCCAGAGGCTACGGAGTCATTTTCTAACCTGTGGGTTCTTTTGTAGGTGGAGGTTCTGCCGGCTTCTCGGGTGTTCACGCTCGCGAGAGGAAGGCCGTCTTCATCCACCGCGCTTCCCCGTCGTCCCCACGCTGCCGGAGCTCCGCCGGATTTCACCCTCGGCTCATCCAATAAACCTTTTCTTCCCCTTTTTCTCCATAGTTCTTTACATTCATCATATTGCATCCTCTATCCCCCTTCACAAGGGCGCCTCTTCTCTTATACTTCTTGCATCCATCATCTCATTTTTCTCCCACTCGAGTCCGAGAGGGGTTTAAAAGATAACACCAACCAGGTGTGTGTCTTACCATCATTTCGTTATTTTTATCGCAAGGATTTGAATACTACACCTCCATCTTTCTAATCCACTTGTCATTTGTTCGTCGTTGTTTTGCAAGGGTAGCCGAGGAAAGCCCTCTCCGTCGGCCGGCCGAAGGGAGAGGAAGAAGCAACCCGTCATCTCCCGCTCTCGAGGTAGGCGCGATCACTTTCTTATTTTGGGGTCTTTTGGCCCCTGGCGATCACATCTTGTCATCGAGGCCGCGGCGAGTCACTTCCCCAATGGCCGTTTAAATTTCTGTTTCTTATATTCTCTTTATATTCTGTTATATTCTGCTCTTATCATCGAGGCCGCGGCGAGTCACTTCCCCAATAGCCGTTTAAATTTCCGTTCTTATATTCTCTCTATATTCTGTTATATTCTGCTCATATCATCGAGGCCGCGGCGAGTCACTTCCCCAATGGCCGTTTAAATCTCTGTTCTTATATTCTCTTTTATATTCTGCTATATTCTGCTCATATTCTCGAGGCCGCGGCGAGTCACTTCCCCAATGGCCGTTTCAATTCTTGTTATTTAATTTCTGCACCATTCCCGTCCCCCCGAGGTCGCGGCGAGTCACTTCCCGCTATGGCCGTTTGAACCCCATATCTTGCTATATTATACTTGTCCCGCTCGCCCCGCCGGAGCAATCTCCCGTGGTGGCCCCTTCTCTCTTCTCTCTCATCTCTGTGTTGCAGCAAAACAACAAAACAAAACAAACAAAAAAGAAGGAGCCCGCGCGCTCTCCGCTTCCTCTTCCCCGCTCTTCCCCGAACCGCGTGACGTCGCTCACAGATTAGCGATCACGGTGGGACTTCTACTGCTTCCTCTCGGCTACCCTTGCAAGTTCGGCACCATCCGTGCCTCTCCATCTTGGCGCCCGCGCGCGCCCCCGTTGTGCTCACGGCAGCACCGTCAGTTTTGATTGGTTCTTTGTTTATTATATGTCTGTTATTTCTGTTGTTTTCCCACTCTATATATCTGTCAGCATCCCATTGCATACATCCATTCCTCTTTTCTATCCTTTTTTCATTTTTTTGAGGATCACCCTTTCCCGGTGAAGGAAGGACTCTCCGTTTGGGAATTCCTCTCAACGGACTAGAATCTCCTACACTGGGACCTCCGTAAGTCCCCGACATCGAAGAATTTCCTCTTCGTTCACTGGGCTGGTTGTACCATTGAAGTTCCCCGGAGTTAGTCATTTCATTCGTGGTGAGACGAGAGACCCTAGCTGACACGGCGGTGAAACAAAAACAAACTAGGGTCCCCATTTTGTGTGAACTTCGGATCTCGCTAAAAATATAAAAAAATCATCAAAATCAAAACAAAAAAAAGGGCGTAAAGGCATCCACTTGTTTGATAATTTCTGCTACCTACTTGCTAGTGTATGTTTTTGCGTTCTGGGAAAACTGTGAGCATGTCTCACGAGTCTTCTGAGGAAAACCACCCTAGTCATGGTTTGACAGCCGACCCGCGAGTCTATGCTATGGACTCGGGTCCTTCTCATGACCCCTCGCATGAGGTGCAGGTTATTGCCGGGGACACGTCCCCGCCACAGGATATCACTTCCTTACTAGGCGTCCTCGCCAACACGGAGCTTACCTCTGAACAGCTCCGGGCCTTCCAGGCCATTCTAAAGGGGAAATCTGTTTCCCCCACGCCCCAGGAATCAACTCCGGCCATCGCACCTCTCCAAGAGTCCGTGCAGGCCATTCCATCTCCTTCATTGGCGCAAGCCATCCAGTCTCCCTCGCTTCAAGGTCAAGCGAGCCAACAACCACCCTCATTCCAGTTCCCATCACAATCTCAAACTCCTGTTGTTCCCCAGACACCGCTTCAGCCAGGGCCAACTGTCGGCGGTCCGACAGCTCCCTCTCATTCTGGGTTCCCCCCTCAAGTCTCCGGGAGACAGTTTCTCCCCCAGTGGCAAGTGCCACCTTCACCTCCAGAGGAGCTCGCCCAATCGCTCCTCAACAGGTTCAACCGCATGGACGAGCAGTTTCAAAATCTGAGAAGGATGGTGGACGTGAAAGCCACCCTGGAGGTTGCTTTGCCAATCCTCCCTGTCATTCATCTTCCTCCCTCCGAAATGCCCACGTACCGCAGATACAATGGTACCGGCAACCCCTTCATTCATCTCAAAGATTTCATGTATGAGTCCTCTTACTGGCAAAACGATCAGAGGTCCCTGGCATACCTCTTTCGGAGATCATTGGATGGTCCCGCGCTTGAGTGGTTCTATTCTCTGGAGCCCCGCGAGGCCGAAAAGTTTGAAATAGTCCAGAGAAGGTTCTTGCAGAAATATAGGGATAGGGTCGGTCCCTCACTCTCCATTACCGACCTAGTGGCCGAAAAGATGAAACCCGACGAGGATTTTGTCCGATATGCTGATAGATGGAGGTCTCTGGCGGAAAGAATAAGGGATACCCTCTCCGAGCCCGAACAAGTGAAGATGATTGTGTCTAATGCAACCCCACAGTTCAGACACGTCCTGGCCATGAATAAACTTACTACAATGGAGGAACTCTATGAAAGGGCCCGATACATCCAAACCCAGCTAAAAGACTCCCCCATCATGAACATGTTTGAGTCACCGAAGCCCAAAGTGGTCAGAAAGACAGGCGCTGGTGTCCCGGGCGGAGCCACAGAAGGGGTTGTGACAAATGAGTAAGTGGGTGCGGTCAACAATGCCAATTACGCAGTCAACCCAAGGCCTCCACAAATGCCCCGACTACCCCTTCAACCAGGTCCTTTCCCTCTCCGTCCTCCACCCCAAAATAATCCACCCCAGGATAATATGCCACCATTACGCCAACCCCAGCAACAACAACCACAACCTCAACAACAACAACCACCGCTTCAGTACAACCAAGTTCCACCCCCGGGGAACTATGGTCCCCAACAGCAACAAAGGAGGCCCCTCGGTCCCAAGAGAGCCTACTATCCACCATTGCCAGAAACCTTAGCAGACATTTTTAATACCCTCATGGCATCAAACCAACTCGCCCTACCTAGAGAAAGGCCCGCGTGGCCCCCCAATGTTGATACCTCCAAATACTGCATCTACCACAGGCAGCCGGGACACACAGTGGATTACTGCTTCCATTTCAAAGATTACATCCATGATATGAATGATGAACATCAAATAGATTGGGATGAGATGAGACGGTACGTGGCGGCTCTCAAGGCTAGGAGACCTCCTCAGAGGCCACAGCAGCAGTTACAACAGCAGCAGCAGCAGCAACCACAACAACAACAGCAGCCTCAGCAGGCCCCACAACAACAGCCCGACATGGGCATAATCCAGAATCCACTACCGGAGCACCAACAGCCCAATCATCAGGTTAACCCCATCTCCTCCTTCCCGGAAGTCGGGAGAGAGCAGGTGTGGCACCAGGAAAGTACCTCCATTCTTTATACCTCCAACCCTATCGTCATGCAACCCCCTCACCTTGCCCGGGTAGCACCTCTCTCTCATCAACCCGCATCGGTATCGCCTTCACCATTTCCACTACCATTACGCCCTCTCATCCGCACCCCGACCTCCTATCAACCGACACTCTCTACTACGCCTTCACACTCTCTCACCTTCTCCCACTCCCCCACTTTACCATCCACCTCTACCACATTTACCCCTACGCCTTCTAAACCCCTTATCATCCGTCAACCATACATAACCCCGTCTTTCTCCACCACATCACCACTAATGCCTTCAAAACCACTCATCACCCACCATCCACCTCAAAACCTTTACCCGTTTCAAACCTTACCTCCACCTCCACCTTCCAAACCCCTTATCCTTCATAATCCGCGCGATATCCCCTCTACCTCCGCCATGCCTCCGCCTAACAAACCCCTCATCAGAATCCCTGCTCCCGTCATCACCCCTGCTTCATCAACCATTCCTCCACTACTACCCCTCAAACCCCTGTTAAGATCCACTGCTACCCCCACAGAGGTACAAAAGCCGCAGGCAATGGTGCTCCGGAGTGGAAGGATTTTCCACAGGGTTTTTCCCCACAACAGTCAGAATCTTGAGCAATCTCAGCCAGAGAAGGATGATGCAGAACAACCAGAAAGAGCTATCCCTGGAACACAGTATGACCTATTAAAACATTTGGACAAGACGCCTGCTCGGATCTCCATCCTGGAGCTACTTCAAAGATCCACATCCCACCAGGCAGCCTTAATGGAGTACCTTCAAAGGGTCATGGTGAACGAGGACCTCCCTGTGGAAAAGATTTCGACCGTCCTGACCCCAACAGACACACAGCCAGCCATCATGTTTCACAACTACGAGCTCGCTCCCAAGGAAGCTCGGAAATATGCATTGTGCATTTCAATAAAAATTAATGGGGTATCCATAAACCCGTGTCTTGTGGACACGGGTGCGTCCATAAATGTGATCTCCATGTGCACTCTTCAGTTGTGTGGAATCGACGAGGAACAAATAAGACCTTCCTCGATCACGGTCACGGCCTATGACAATAGCAAAAGGCCGCCGCAGGGGATGATTATTCTGAAGGCAGAACTAGGCCCCATGGCAATTCCCACGGAATTCCATGTCCTCGACATGGACCCCACATTCAAGGCTATACTGGGTCGCCCTTACATCGAAGCCATGGACGCTGTGCCTTCCACCAACCATCAATGCATGAAGTTTCCTTACAATGGGAGAATTATTAAAGTGGTCAGTACACCTGTCCTTCACACAGTGGATGCTATCAACACCTCTCTGCCTTCTGTTTGGCCGTCTCATCGGCCCATATTGTCACTGCTGGACGTACGTGATCCGTCTCACATTCCACTAGCACCAAAGGAGCCGGTCAGGGCAACCGCAACATCATGTCTCCCTTCTCACTCCAAAGGTTGGGAGATTATGAGGAACATCGGCTATCAACAAGGAAAGGGTCTGGGCGCACAGTTACAGGGTATGCTCAAACCGTCAAAGGAAATTAGGCCGAACCGCAGGTTTGGCCTAGGCTTCAAAGGACCGTTCAAGGCAGATTGGAAGCCCCTCACGTGGACTCTATCAAACCACTTTAACAGAGGGCCCGTTGTTCAGATGGGAGATCACCCACGAGAAGCATATGGAGGATCACATGCTGTATATTTGGCTGAAAAATGTCCGAGGATCACCAAAAGAGGCAAGATCAAAGATCCGGAATGCGAGTGGGACAAATGGTTCGACATACGGGACATTTCCGTTGCACTGGAAAGGATGTTCTCGTCTCCACAGCTTGAAGGACCACCATTGATCTCCGAAATACCAGAGAATATTACCACTCTTGCCAAGGTTCCAAACTATCCTCGTCCTCGCCAGAAGGACTCTGTCATCGACGGATCTTCATCCGTCCTCAACATTGCCGTCGACGGCTCATTGGCCGCCATCCTCTCCATCCACTCGTCTCAGCCTTTGCTGATATCTTCTTCCTGGGCCAGACGATTGTCTGATGATCTTCCCAGGTCCCCTTCTTTGCTTACATACCTACGCGGGCTTTTCAACCCGCGCCAGGTCTTCAACCATGATCTGCTCTATGAGCCCCACAATCCTCTAGCCATAACCACTTTCCTCTCTCCTCCAATCTCTTTTCACTGTTTTGTCATTAAAAATGAAAACGAAAAAAAACGTCAGTTTTCAAACTCTCCAACAACACATCTTCGTTGAGGAAACCTCCTACATCTCCCACGGGTGCGTACCGCCTTGCGGACCACCCGTCCAAGGTCCGATGAGCGACCTTTTCTACCCCTCCTCTGAGGGGTCTTCTCCTGTACATTCTACACTATCCTCTTCATCTTCCTCTTCTTCTGTAAATATTGTCAGTCAATCTAGGAATGATAGGCCAAGGGTAGTACCTAGGAAGAAATCCAAGGGTAGGCAGATCCCTCGTCGATTCCTTCTGGATTTGGCCGCCAGGTGTCAGGCCCTTCTTGCCATCCCCCAGTCGTTAGAAAATCCCATCCAGCTACCCGAAATAGAATGCGGGGGCGACTGTGCATCTGATGAAGGGTATGGAGTCTACGAGATCACGAATGAAGAATGCCCCACTAAAGATGAGGGTGAAGAATATGAGGACGCGGCGGGCGCATACGCTAGTGGAATGAGGAGATTCGACGAGCCGTCAACCGCCGTAGAAGAATCCACCAAAGAAGTCAACTTGGGAACTGAGGAAGACCCTAGGATCATCCTCATAAGTGACAACCTACCACCCTCTGAAGAAGAGGCATTAATTGAGGTTCTCAAGGAATATAAGGACACGTTTGCATGGAGCTACGAGGATATGCCGGGTCTGGATTCAACCTTGGTCGAACACCGTTTAACCCTAAAACCAGGGTCCATCTCGGTAAAACAAAGGTTAAGGCGTTTCCACCCTCAGATGGCTTTGAAAATGAAGGAAGAGGTCGATAAGCTCCACAAAGTCAGGTTCATTAGAGTCGTCCTTTATCCTCAATGGGTGGCGAACATTGTCCCGGTCATGAAAAAAGATGGGAAAGTCAGGATTTGCATCGACTTCCGGGACCTTAACCGCGCGTGTCTAAAGGATGATTTTCCCTTGCCTCACATTGATGTGTTGATTGATAACACGGCAGGCTATGAAACCCTCTCGTTCATGGATGGATTTTCAGGATACAATCAAATTCGTTTGGCAAAAGAGGATCAGGAAAAGACGTCATTCACTACCCCTTGGGGAACATATTGTTACGTGGTCATGCCATTCGGATTAAAGAATGCTGGAGCTACTTATCAAAGAGCGATGATGGCCATATTTCATGACATGATGCACATATATCTGGAAGTGTATGTGGATGACTTATTGGTGAAATCGAGGACCAGGATGGAACATCCAGAAGTTTTGGCTAAGGTCTTGCAAAGGTCAAGAGAGTTCCAATTGAAAATGAACCCGAAAAAGTGTGTGTTTGGTGTGTCATCGGGTAAATTGTTGGGGTTCATTGTGAGCAAAAGAGGGATCGAGATAGATCCCGACAAAGCCAAGGCTATCAGGGATATGCCGCCTCCCAAGAATTTGAGGGAAGTCCGAGGTTTAATCGGCAGGCTGCAGTTTATTCGTCGGTTTGTGTCTCAACATTCACAAAGGTGTAGACCTCTCTACGAGTTGACCAAGCCAGGAGTAGAATTCCACTGGAATTCTAAATGTCAGAAAGCTTTTGAAGGGTTGAAAGAATATCTGGCTAGTCCACTCGTTCTCATTCCACCCAAACCAGAAAAATCTCTGATCCTTTACGTCTCAGTCTTGGATGACTCCGTGGGAGCCGTCCTCGCACAAGCTGATGAAGAAGGCAAGGAACGGGCAACCTATTACTTGTCTAAACTTCTCAATCCCTGTGAGCAGAAGTACACCGTCATGGAGAAAACCTGTGCTGCCCTCGTTTGGGTGGTGCAGAAATTGAAGCACTACTTCTTGGCTCATGAGGTCCACTTGATTGCTCGGATGAATCCTATCAAATTCCTTCTGGAGAAAGCCGTCCTTACAGATAGGCTAGCACGCTGGCAAAGCTTTCTCTCTCAGTTCGACATCACCTACATCCAGCAAAAGGCGATTAAAGGCTATGCCATAGCCGAGCATCTCGCTCACCATCCTCTTCCCAAGTTCGATCCCGTCCAATCAGAGTTTCCAGATGAGGAACTAATGTCCATCAACCAATCAGATGAGCCAATGTGGACACTATATTTTGATGGAGCTCTGAATTCTCAAGGGAGAGGAATCGGCATCGCCCTCCTGTCGCCTGAAGGCCTCACATTCCCATTGGCATACCAGCTCAAATTTCCAGTCACCAACAATATAGCCGAATATGAAGCTCTTCTAGCTGGCCTAGAACTCGCTCATTCTTTTCGTATCACTGAGTTGCGAGTCGTAGGTGATAGTCAACTCATCCTTCGCCAGGTGCTCACTAAGTATCGCACTCGCGATCCCAAACTCAAGCCATACCAAGAACTCACTACTGCCTTTGCCAAACTGTTCGCCAAACTGATCTTTGTTCATGTCCCTCGTCATCAGAACATTCTCACCGATGCCCTCGCCTCGTTGGCATCATCCATAAGGTTCCCTCTAGGAAGATGGTTTAAGTCCATTTCCATCTATAAACTTCACGCCCCTGCAATCGATGATGCTTCCTACGTAAATATCAAAGACAGGATAGCAAGGAAGATCCTGCAGGAAGATATCCTTGAAAAGAGGGAAATCATGTTGGCAGAGGCCGAAGAAGAACTGGCTGATGAAGAGAAACCATGGTTCTATGAAATTGTCAAATACTGCCAAGATCAGTCTTATCCTGAAGGGGCCACCACAGAGGACAAGAAAGCCATAAGAAGGGTGGCTCAGAAATACACATTGATTGGAGGTCTACTCTATAGGAGGAGCCTTACTGGTATTCTGTTAAGATGTCTTGATGACGATGAGGTTTGGAAATGTGTAGAAGAGACGCACTCGGGCGTGTGCGGTGGCCACGTGAATAGTCAGATGCTCGCCAAGAAGATCATTCGTCAAGACTTTTATTGGCCCACTATGGAAGAGGATTGTGCTGTCTATGTCCGTAGGTGTGTCAAGTGTCAACTTCACGCCGATAAAATCCATTCACCATCTTCCTCACTTCATCCAATATCCTCCATATGGCCTTTCTCCATGTGGGCATTCGACATCATTGGTCCCCTAGGTGATCCCAATTCCCTCACCAAGCAGAAATCTTTCATCCTTACTGCGACGGAATACTTCACCAAATGGGCCGAAGCCGAAGCTTACGCGGAAATCAAGGCGTCAACAGTCTGCAAGTTCATCATGAAGAACATTCTTGCCAGATTCGGCATCCCAAGCACGATCGTCACCGATAATGGGCCACAATTCATTTCTCAGGACCTACAGGACCTCTGCAAAAGGTACGCAATTGCATTGCATCATTCATCGCCATATTACCCACAAGGTAACGGCCAAGCGGCGGCCACCAATAAAACAATGCTCAAAATCATTAAAAAAACCTGCGAGTCTAGTAAGTTTTCAGACTGGCCAGAAAAGCTTATCGAGGCTCTATGGGCCTATCGCACTTCAATCCGTACCCCCACCGGGCAGACTCCATTTGCCCTCACTTATGGTATGGAAGCGGTAGTCCCGTACGAGACTCTGATCCCTTCTCTCAGGGTACAATTGGACGAGGAATTTCCCCTCGACGATCGTCGTAATTCACTCCTCGCCCAGTTGGAACTCTTGGATGAGAAGCGACTGGCCGCTACCGAACACGCGCGTGTGTATCAAAATAGACTCGCTCGCTTTTATCAAAAGAAAGTCGTTGAGAGAAAATTCAAAGTCGGTGAGATGGTCGTAAAAAGAATTTTTGTCAAACCTGGAGGGCCGCGTTCTAAGCTCCAACCCAATTGGGAAGGACCATTTGTAATTCAAGCCGTGTACCCTGGCAACGCCTACAAGCTAGTCAACGCCGAAGGGACCGAGTTATCCCACCCTTGGAATGGGCTTTATCTTAAGAAATACTACCCTTAGCACAAAACAAAAAAAAATGATGAAAAGATAAAAAACATCAAAAACAAGGAAATATTGAAAACCACTAAAAATATGGAAAATTCAAAATGCCGATGCCTGGCAGGCACCATGTAGTTAAGTCCCTGCATCTAACCTTCATGTTAGGATAGGGCCCATTAAGGCTTGGTAGGCACCGGGTCTTGGTTTGTCAGAACCGTGGAGACCCCTGTCCGGCCACGTCGGCCTATGCTCGCTCGAAGGAAGCTAACATGTGTTCACTTATGTATTTTATTCAAAAAAAGTTGGTAGCATCACCTACGGTAGGGCCACACCTAGAAGATCTCCGGAAGCTGTAATCTTTATTCTTTTCTCTTCGACCAAATGAGACAGTCGGCGCCCTTAAAACGCTGAGCATGAGAAACCGAAACTCAAACCCCAAGGACAAGAGTAGGATCCATTTCCTCGAGCATCGATCAGAGCACGAGAAGAGGGCAGTGTCCCCGCAGGCATACGAAAAGGGAGCCCACAAACGTCAAACGACTATATCTCCCTCACAAAAAGAAATACAAAATCAAAAGAAAAGCCTGGTCGTGACCGTGCCTGGTGCGATAAACGGAACCCCTCAAAGTAAAAATCTGAATCCACAAAGGGGGGCCGTGGAATGTAAATGCTCGAGATTTGGTCCGAAGTTGTCCGAAAGGAAAGAGTTAATGGGCCCTTATTCGCTCGCCGGGTTAACGGCTTTGCCGGTCCTCTCAGGAGGTTTATCCCCTACACTCTTCCTTCTCCCTCTAAAGATGAAGGTTCGATGGAGTTTCTGAAAGGTGAAAACTGCCCAGGGTCTGCGACCTTATTTTAATATACACATTTTGGTTGCCTACTTTGAAAAAGCAAAAGCTATCGCTGCGAAGGAGTCTCCGTGTTTCTGGCTGGTCAAGACCCCTGTTTACCACCTTGATGTCTTCTTGTTTAACCTCGGGCTTAGGCCAATGCAAGCGCGTCACCTATGGGTGCGACGGCGTCTGATTCCGGGTCAGCGTCGCGCGGTTGGTCGTTAGGGTTCCATGGTATTCCATCTTATACCATCTAGAGTTGTGAGGAAACAGACCCGGGCCGGGCAAATCATTTACCTCAAACACCTTTTGGGTGAATCCCTGTGGTCGGAAGCAACTGGGAGCCTAAGCATGGCATGACGGTATTGTCATCAGGGTAAGTCTTAGCCGGCGGGATCGTCATTCGAGGGGTCTAGAGGCCCAAATCAACCTAGATGTGCACTTAGGATACCCGGGAGGTTAGTAAGAAACCCCTGTCTCACGTAGGTTAGGTGCCATTTGGATGCTTGCCGGGCGTTAGCAACAAAAAATAATCGAAATGATAAAAGCAAAAATAAAAAAAAAATGGAAAAGAGAAATGTACATATTTGCAAACAAAAAAAATCTTTTATGATAAAACAAAAAATATCAAATATAAAAAAGAAAACAAATCAATTTTGCATGATTGCATTTACGTGCATCGTCTCATTTTTAATATCGCTTGCATTCGTGTGCTTGCCTGTCACATTTATCATCACCGCATCTTTCCTTTACCTTCGTTAAAAAAAGGCTTGGCCCCTTGACCAGTTATCAAGGACAGTCACAATGACCATTTGCTTATTGAGCAAGGGGCCAAGTCAGAACAGAAATTCTGATTTGTTTGTTTCAGTGATATGTGCAGGGATTCAGGTAACTGAAGCAAAGGTGAAAAACAAACAAACCAAACCTTGTGTTTTATTCCAAAAACCAAAAAAATTTACATCAAGTTCCGCCCTCTCTCTCTGCATTACTCGTCCCACTACTCTCCGGGCAAAACACTCTCAAAGGTGCTACCCAACTACGAAAAGCGGTACTCTTGCCGCTCTGTACTCCTCTTCCTATTCCCACATCCCGGCGTTGATCCACGGAAGCAGCAGAGAAGCTACCAACACGAAAGCCACGCTCTCGTGCTTTTCGGTAGCGCTCCTTACCATCTCTCAGCCACTGTTCAGCAAGACCAAGGCCGATTCGGAGTTCGAATAGTTGGGCCTCCATGGCCCTTCGCTCCTCCCTTTCAGCCAAACTGTTGGCTCTTTCTCTCTCTGCGTCTCTTTCCCTCTCTGCCCGTTCTCTCTCACGGTCTTCCCTCTCCAACTGGAGAGTGATCCTCAGTTCCATAGCATCCCTGGATGAGTCGTCATCAGGATGACGCCGCAGTTCCCTCTCTAGTTCTGCTATCCTAGCCTCCTTCTGCGCAGCTTGGGCAAGCGCTTCTTCCGTCTCCTTTTCCTGCCGAGTATACCATCTCAGATACGCGATAAGGCGTAAACAAAGAGAACTCAACGCTGAAACTTTTACCTGTATACGGAGCATCCCTTCTGCCTCCGCAGCACGCTGCGTGGCGTGAGCAAGTTGCTCATGAAGCGAGTCAAGTTCTGAGGTGGGAATCCCCAAGCTGGAAGAGGCACCACCTACTCCCATCGCTGGGGAGGCCGCGCCAATCTGGGCATGCTACGACCATGTGAATTAGCAGCCAACATCTAGAATCTGGGGATTTAATTAGGAATGTACTATACACCTACCAAGGCGCTCGTAGCTCCGCGGGCATCACCCAACTGTTGTTCCATCTCTGCCAAGCGAGTTCGTAAATTCGCTATCATGGCATCCCGGACATCCTGCAGCCTTACAAGTCAGCATTTTCACCAGAAAAACCAAGAAAAGGAGAAAGAAGAGAAGAGAAAAAGGGGAAACCTACCTCCGCAAGTCCCCGGGGTTGGAGCCGCTCTTCGTACTTTGCCCTATATAGACGCAAGTAGTCCTCGCTATCCCGCGCCTGTGATTCTACAATCGTGCCACCCCGTTGCCAGTCCTCATACTGTTCGGGGAATCGCACGCGCCAGTCAAGCGGTCCCATGTGTCGCTTCACCGCTCGCACAGGGTAATTGACTGAACGAAGAATAGGACGAATAGCCCCTATGTTGTCTAGGGATACCCTATCATAATTTGGAGGACGTCCGCAAAATTTGACACAGCATTCGGGAAAAGAAACTAGGGCCGTCATTTTTGACTTCGATGACAGATTCCCGTGGAAAATGGTCACAACAAGACGCGATTCTCCGCTTGGAGCGGAGTCTCGGCAGACCCATCACATGGGAACAGTGCAAAGGAGAAGAAGTGTAGGGAAGAAGGAACGCACAAAAGAACAAATAAACATCAGAAAATCAAATCACTCCATTCATAATTCTACATAAGCTGTCACAAACACTACAATCATAGAGAGGTGGCGGGTCCACTAGCTCGCCAATCCTCACCATCACTCATCTCTCTGGGCACTCTCCTCCTCTCCCCCGAGGTGAGGGTCCCTCAGAAGCCTCCGGGATCCCCGTGCAGTAGCACCTGCCTCGCCTCTGGGCGCCTGCTCCGCAGCAGTGACTCGCTGCTCCTCCCCTGGCGTGGCAAAGAAGCCACTGGCGGCAAAGCGACCAGACTGGCGGAGTCGCTCCCCGAACTCTCGCGCTCTCTCGTAGCGCGTCTCCATCCCTCCTAGCCTCTGCACGACGGCCTGAAGGCCCAGCTGGAGCTCCCTCACTTGGGCCTCCAAGGCCCTCCTCTCGGTCAGATCGCGCTGTCGCTCGGACCTTCTCTCGGCTTTCTCTCTCTCTGCCTCTCTCCTCATCATCTGCAGAAGAACCCTTAACTCCAGGATGTCTGGAGAAGGTCTCTCCTCACCGCGATGCCGCAGCTCCGCTACAGTCACCACCCAGGCATCACGCTCCTCTTCCGCCCGGGTCGCGCGGGCCACCGCACCGGCAAGTTGCTCCCGGAGGGAGGCAATCTCGAGAAAAGGGGCCGAGGAACTGGAAGATCCGCCAGCCACTCCCACCGTCGCTGTCTGCTGGGCACGCTGGAACAAAATGAACAACGGCCGTCAGTGAAACTCCAAAATCTGAAGTTAAAAGTGCGGCACATAACTTATCAGGAGCGACAACTCATGTTGAGCGACGGCCAGCTGCCGCCTAGTCTCTGACAGTTGGGCGCGCGAGCCGCCGATGCCACGCGTGTCTCCAGCTTGGGGAAGCCCCGCGTAGCTCTCTCTCTGCCGCCGCAGGAAGTCGGCACTGTCCTGCACCAGTATACCCCCTTGCTGTCCAGGGAGACGTACGGGCCACTCCTCGAGCCTCGCCTTGCCGCGACTCTCCCTCCTGACGCGGCTCGGCTCGTCTGCACTCGCCCATTCATCGGCCAAACCCGGGATTCTTGCCGTACCCTGCATCAAAAGAGGTCCCACATCAGTCAAAAAGAACGCGTCCCCTGTCTAGGACGCGTCCATCATTTAAGTGCAACAGTCGCCGAACCCTTTCCCCCCTCGCACGGCTTGCTTCAAAACTCAAAATGGACCAAAGAGGGGGAAAACCAAGCACTCACCGAGCCGTGTTCACCTCCTCCCGCGCCATTGGGCCCCTCGGGTCCCTCGGGGGCCCGAAGCGGCCCTTCCTCCTCCATGGACGCCGTTTCGTGCTCTGGCGCGTCCCTCCTCAGGCGAGGGGTCCCGCGTCCCTCTCCACCTTCGCCGTGGTCCAGACCGCCGAACTCCATTCGATCGAGGGGAAGAAGACAAAGACGGGCGAGCGAGTTTCGGCGGAAGGCGGGCTCGTTTGTGGGTAAGGCACGGGAGAAGAAAGGCCACCCGTCGCTTTAAATTTGAATTCGAGGATTAAGACGCGTCCTCGCGCCTGGACGCCCCCAAAATAAAAAATAAAAAAAAATAAAAAATTAGGGGCGTCCAAGACCCAGGACGCCCCCCAAAAAATAATAATAATAATAATAATTTCAAAAAAAAAATAAAATAAAAACTTAGGGGCGTCCAGGACCCTGGACGCCCCCATAATAAAAATTTCAAAAAAAATATAATAAAAAAAAAGAGATAAGAGTATGTATATAATCCAAACAAAAGAAGAAAACACAAAGAAAAAGAAAAACCACAAAAAAAGATAATAATAATTAAGGGGACGGAGGTCCAAAACATCCAAATGTCAGATTTTATTCCATCAGAAAAGCAGAATGAGCTACATCAGAGGCTTAGGCGCCTTAGGCCTTAACTTCTCCAGTTCGGTCACATAAGCTCTCCACAGCTCGCATTCTTCCCCCACATGCGCTAAGGCCTTTCCCGCAACACTTGTCTTCCAGGGTGCTTTGACGGCCTTCGCTTCCCTCGCATCCGCCTCCGTGCCCAACTCCCTCTTCTTCAAAGGAACGATACCAGTCGATATTGGGAATGAGTGGCGTGGAATGCCGACCTGGAGGCAGCATCGATGCGCGTTATAAAGGACGAACTCGGTTGCGCCGATCAGTTGGAGATCAACTTCAGGAGAAGGCCTCATGAGGAGATCAAGCGAAAGCAACCATGCCGGTGCGCAAGTAAAGAAGCCTTGTGTCACGGTGCGCAAGTGAGACCGCCAGTCTTCACGTTTCTTCAGCCACGGAACGCGGTTCACTACAGTACCACCGAAGCCTAACACGTCGGCTATGTGATGAAGAGGGCTTTGTTGGAAGAGCTTCGAAGCAGTTGGCATTCCCTCGCGGTGGTCGAATTTAAAGTGCAAATCAAGCCAGCAATTCAAGATAAGTGCGCAACCAAAAGGAGGCTTACCCATGCTCGAGACAGTAAGACCGCTGTAAAGATAGACGAGGACGGCGGGTCCCACCCTCTTTCCACGCCAGATCCCGCAGATAGCACCCAGTTGGTCTTCCTCCACCATGTTGTCGGTATAAGGGAACAAGAGAGCACCCGCCAGACAAATGGTGAACCCCTTCATGATTCCCTCCAAATAGTCATCGTCTGGTGACCCTCTCAGGGCGTCCATGACCCACTCCGCAAGCTTTTGGAGATCGATCCCCTTTTGAGTACGGACCTTTCGGGCTGCGTCGGGCGGCATGAAGCTTCCAAGGACACTTTCAGAAGTCCCCCGTGTCAGCATCCGCATAGCCTTCACCTTCCCGTCACTCTTGAATTTCTTCAATCCGAGCAGAAGTTCCACCTCCTCGAGGAGGATGGTCACCTCGAAGGTCGGGAAGATAAAAGTGTGGGTCTGGGGATGCCAGATCTCCACTAATGCGCCCATAGCCGCCCAGTCCATACGAATCTTCTCGTAATGCTTGGCATGAATAAGGAGCCCCTGCAAATGCCACTTCGAGAGTATGGCCCTCATGCCAATGGAGATATTGGAAGTCAGCTTTGAAAGCCACGGCAGTTTGGAAAACTTCCTCGGGCCTGGGAAGAGTGGATATGGCTAGAAGAGGAAAGAAGAAGAAAGGAAGTAAGTAAGAAGAAGGTTCACGTGGAGAAATTTGAAATGAATCAGCTTACCATATGCGACAGGATCGTCCTACTCAGATGACCCTCAAGGTCGGAGAGTCGCCTGATCTCGCTGCTAGGCCTGCTCCTCTTCATAACGCGGGAAGACTCTCCTTCCATCCTGAAATCTCTAGATTCTCCTCTCCTTCCTCTCCTGAGCTTCCAAAACCCACCTTGGTGTATTTGAATGAACTAGCCTAAGGGGAGTTCTTATAGGAAGGGAATATCGCTACAGGACAGAACATGTCACATCAGCGGTCGCTATCAGGATTTTGTCTGGATCTCCTTTGAACTGTGGTGCGATTCTGCTATGATTCTGCTACTCTATGATGTTGCTAACCTTTGCTGGCCTGTGCAGGTTTTACTAACGGACGTCTTTGTCCTATCTCCTGTCCCACCTTTCATTGGTTGGTCCCACCATGTCATGCATCGTAGTATATGATACGTACCCTACTAGAACATGCCGAGGACCGTGCGACCCGAACAAATCTGGGATCTGAGTTCCCCTTCAACAAAAACGGTGATGATCCCGGAAGAATTTGGGTTGTACGGATAGGCCGTCAATTTGTGATAGAATAGGGACGATGGTTCCATTCAGTGAGTTGGTACGCGGATAAACGGGCCCCAACCCAGTATCAGCTCACCGGGTCGGTATCCTGACCCGTTCTTCACAAGTTGACAATATTATCCTTGGCTATTTTCTATTTTAGTTTGTTTTAAATTTTTCTTTGAACCCAGCATGCATTCATATAGGACTTGATTTATTGCGGAAGATCATTCAAGTGATTCGATTGTGAAAGCCGTTGTGCTCCAATTCCCACAAATATGAGATATTCCACTCCGAATGAAATACTGAGTTTCCTTGAGACAGCCCTACGCTGCTCTTCCAAAGGAGACCCTTGTTTGGACAGACCCTCAGATATTCCTTTACCTTTTTTGACCCACCTTGGCCGCAGCACTTCCACATTGACTGGTAACCGCTCCCCAAAGGTGAAACCTCCGGTTTATGACCCAGGTACTTCCACACCGAGAAGTTGGTCTCCTTTTGTTTCGTGCCTAAGCGCACATCTCACCCTCCCTTATTTGATCTCCGTCCAAGCAATCGTCAATGTTTGAAAGACCTTCTTCAAGGTCGCCTCATTGAAACTCCAGGAAAGATTCCAAACAGTAACGTCAAAAGCGTGTCTCATCACACCTTGGCATCAACTTATCAGTCCGCTCCCACTTCACTCCACTCCACTTCGATACCATTCCACTACGTATCGCTCCCTTGCAAAGCAGACGCCAAGGCGGGGCAGCTGTAGACACGCCATTCTTGACGCCTCCTGAGAAAGTCCCATATTACTATACAACGCCCCGCAACGGCTTACGCATTTTGAATCACTCGAGTGCTTCCTTTTCTCGGGTCTTCTTTCGCCCTTTTCGGCATCCGGAATCGTCTCGTCACGGCATTCGGACGGCATCGACACCAGTCGGACGCATCAGGAGGTTCCGGAATCAAGAAGGGGGTCTACCGGGCGGCCGCCGACGCCTGATCCGAGGACCCGGGTGGGTCTTAATGGGGGCGTCCAGGCCCCTGGACGCCCCCATCTTTTAATCTTTTTATTATTTTTCTCAGGACCCAAAACCAAATAAAAAATATAAAAATATATATATTTTAATGGAGGCGTCCAAGCCCCTGGACGCCTCCATAAAAAATAAAAAAATATATATGTTTGTAAAATGCCAGTTGGCATAAAATAAAACAAAAAATAATAATAATAATATATATTAATGGAGGCGTCCAGGCCCCTGGACGCCTCCATAAAAACAAATAAAAAAATCAAAAATGCCAGCCCTATCATAAAAAGACAAAGAAATAATAAAATAATATATTTTTGGAGGCGTCCAGGCCCGTGGACGCCTCCATTAACTCCGTCACGGGCGCCGGCCACCGAACGACGGTTTGTCGTGTGTGAAAAAATCTAAAATATAGAGACGTCCAGTCAGCTGGACGCGCCCATTTCTGAATCACGAGGCGCCGCTCGCAAAATCACGCGTTGTGCCAAACCGCGTGCGGCCTTCGTCGGTTTTCGGTGGACATGTTAGAGGCGTCCGGGACCGTGGACGCCCCCACAAAAGTATTCCAAAAAAATATATAAAAATATAATATAATATTATTTCGGCCCTGATGGAGGTGTCCAGGGTCCTGGACGCCTCCACCCTCCGGAGCTCTATAAATAGAGGCCCACCCCCTCAGTTCTAAGGGAGCTAAGCAGTGATCCGATAGGCTGCCGAAGCCCAGAGGCTACGGAGTCATTTTCTAACCCGTGGGTTCTTTTGTAGGTGGAGGTTCTGCCGGCTTCTCGGGTGTTCACGCTCGCGAGAGGAAGGCCGTCTTCATCCACCGCGCTTCCCCGTCGTCCCCACGCTGCCGGAGCTCCGCCGGATTTCACCCTCGGCTCATCCAATAAGCCTTTTCTTCCCCTTTTTCTCCATAGTTCTTTACATTCATCATATTGCATCCTCTATCCCCCTTCACAAGGGCGCCTCTTCTCTTATACTTCTTACATCCATCATCTCATTTTTCTCCCACTCGAGTCCGAGAGGGGTTTAAAAGATAACACCAACCAGGTGTGTGTCTTGCCATCATTTCGTTATTTTTATCGCAAGGATTTGAATACTACACCTCCATCTTTCTAATCCACTTGTCATTTGTTCGTCGTTGTTTTGCAAGGGTAGCCGAGGAAAGCCCTCTCCGTCGGCCGGCCGAAGGGAGAGGAAGAAGCAACCCGTCATCTCCCGCTCTCGAGGTAGGCGCGATCACTTTCTTATTTTGGGGTCTTTTGGCCCCTGACGATCACATCTTGTCATCGAGGCCGCGGCGAGTCACTTCCCCAATGGCCGTTTAAATTTCTGTTTCTTATATTCTCTTTATATTCTGTTATATTCTGCTCTTATCATCGAGGCCGCGGCGAGTCACTTCCCCAATGGCCGTTTAAATTTCCGTTCTTATATTCTCTCTATATTCTGTTATATTCTGCTCATATCATCGAGGCCGCGGCGAGTCACTTCCCCAATGGCCGTTTAAATCTCTGTTCTTATATTCTCTTTTATATTCTGCTATATTCTGCTCATATTCTCGAGGCCGCGGCGAGTCACTTCCCCAATGGCCGTTTCAATTCTTGTTATTTAATTTCTGCACCATTCCCGTCCCCCCGAGGTCGCGGCGAGTCACTTCCCGCTATGGCCGTTTGAACCCCATATCTTGCTATATTATACTTGTCCCGCTCGCCCCGCCGGAGCAATCTCCCGTGGTGGCCCCTTCTCTCTTCTCTCTCATCTCTGTGTTGTAGCAAAACAACAAAACAAAACAAACAAAAAAGAAGGAGCCCGCGCGCTCTCCGCTTCCTCTTCCCCGCTCTTCCCCGAACCGCGTGACGTCGCTCACAATACGGAGTTGTCCAAAAGTACTTAATTTTTGCATTCAAATTTCATGGATGTTATTATTCATTCACTCACTTTTGACAAATTTTCTTCTATTTTAATGATTAGAATCCATTGTAAGCATTGAAAAGCTCGTAAAAAGGAGCTTTTGGAGATTTTTCACTCTCCACCTTTTAAATTTATATCTCTCCTCCTCATCAAAATCTAATTTTTCACATACACCGAGATATAATGGTTCATTTGGTAGTAATTGTGTCATGTCAGGGATTCCAATGATTGAAATCTCTTCCACAATCCCTATCAAATGCAACCTTAGAGTCTTTTCACTTTTGATTAAGCGGGCCCACATAAAAAATACTAAAATAATTACTTCACAAAAGTGTGTAATAATTAAAAGCTTCAAGTGAGAGAATTGGACTTACGTTTCTCAACAGCCCATAAAAGATACGAGTCTTAAAAGTAATCTCAAATTTAACTCAACGAAAATATGAGTCAAGATTGAGACCTAATCTACAATATATATATATATATATATATATATATATATATATATATATATATATATATATATATATATATATATATATATAAAGGGGGCGATCAGGTGGTGCCGACACCACCTGATGCCCCCCCCTCTCAGCGCCCCTTCCCCCCATGTATTTATTTAGGGGGGGTATTTATGGGGGGAGGAGGCGCTGAGAGGGGGGGGCGACGGCATCAGGTGGTGCCAACACCACCTGAACGTCGCCCATATATATATATTCTTACGTAATAATTTTGAGTTGAGAAGTTTTTATTCTTAGGTCACGTCCAACTTATGATATTTTAGATTGGGTCTAGAATTAAGTCAAAAGTAGTCTAAGACTAAAAAATAATATAATTAAAAAGTCCACATACAAATCATGTTTTCCTTTCAAATTTTTAATATAGTAATTATTATTAATCTAAATCATTATCTCATTTAATAGATAAAATGAAAGTTAACACATTTTAATGTTAAATGTTCATTGCATATCGTTAAATTTGTCTAAATATTTCAATTCACAATACGTAATTCAACAATTCATCGTAATAAAATGATTACATAATAAAATTTATATGTAAACGAATATTCAAATAGAACTCATCATAATAATAAATATTGTAAATCCTCGTAAGAGTTCATAAAAGAATAAGAACAAATTTAATAATAAGATAGTCCCAAAGTCAGTTGATAAGTATTCACATAAAAAAGAAATACCGATAAAGAGTCCAACTATCCTCGATGATATATTTCGATTGGAGTCCACTTAACTATCTAAGTGGTGGATAAGTTTTAGAAATTAAATACTCTTGAAAAATATTATATTTACTTGTCAATTATATCCATTACAAGATACTAATAATATGTAAAACTCTAAGTTATATATATATATATATATATATATATATATATTAAATTATATAAATTTTACAAATAAATCAATACATATTTTTAAATTAGATTGGGCTACTAGGGGATAGATTTAAAATAATAAGTCTTAATAAATAAATTTTGATATCAAGATTGATATTGGTCATGACAAGTTGAGATAGATTTAGAATAATAATTTTTAATAAATAAATTTTGATATCAAGATTGATATTAGGATTGGATTGGGTTCAAATTTGTTTGACCCATTTTCAATCCATATTTTTTATTGAGTCTAGAAATCTATTTCCACCTGGGCCATTATTTTAGGGTTGGGTTGAAAATGGGACCAAGTTATAACCTAATCTAGATTGGCACCATCAGATAAACATGTCCCACTAGCGACAACTCATAGAACTATCTACTTGAAAAAGTATAAATTTACTATATGATAATTAGGTAGAATCAAAGTATGCAATGCATATTGGATCGTGCCAAAGAGAAATCGATTTCCTAACATGTTAATACGACTCGACATAATAGCTGACATAGGTGGCAATGGAGTGAGAAGATAATGGCTGAGGAGGAGGCCAACGGAGGAGGGAGAGGTCTTAAGATATCCATGGAGGGATAGGGGGAGACCGCCAAGGTTGGAGGTAAAGGCGTCCCTGGATTATTGACTCGAGTTCAATGTTGACAGTGGCGGCAAATGACACAGACAACTTCACAAGTGATGGGAATCGACGCCGAGCATTAACTTTTATATTTACATTTGAGTCCTTTTATTTACTTTTATATCCTTGGGAAAGTATATGTACAATTGTAAGGCTTTGTAAGCTAATGTGTCATTCCCTAGGATTGTGTGGGTTTTTGTGCAAATGTGTAGTAGGTCCAGTTAGGGGGCCCCCTCCCCTTCCCCATTGGTCCACCTCATCCATGTGGGGCTGGTCAACCATCCTAGGTGGCCATCTAGAAGGTTTGAATGCTAATTGACCACATGGGAGACAAAGGGGTCAAAATTTCAAAGGTTGGCCACCTACCTTACCTACCTAGTCAAAGGAGTGCTCCATTCATATGTAATTTATTTTTTTTGAGTTTTGACCACATGGGGGAAGAAAATGACTTATTTCCCACGAAATTATCAGCCCCCCACCCCTTGCCATTTTCTATATAAGCCTATGTATAGTGTCATTAGAGATTAATGAACAAATGAAGAGAAAATTGTTGGAAAATCAAGAGTGTTCTTGAGCCCCTCCTCTCTCCCTCTGGTTTCTCTCCTCCAACCTCCATTTCTAGAGTGTTTCTATCTCCCTTCATCTCCTCTCAACCTCCGGTGATCGTCTGTGCCGCCGCCGCCGCCGTTCGTGCCGCCTTCGAGCCACCACAGGATCGTCTTCGGTTTTCTGTCCTGCTGGATAGAGGTGCAGTTCGTGAATTCCTAAAGCCAGCCATGAGCTCAGATCGATTTGAAATTTTGAGGGTTGGTTCCTATCTTCTATCCCATTCTCCACAAAAAAATCTAGGTTCAAAAGCCACCGTTTCATATCATTACCATTTCGTTCAACTCTCAATCTCATATCTGTTCTGTCACTGTCTACAGTGACAGTGGCCTTGAGTTCTCCACCTTCGACCACCCTTTTGATTTATGTTAGACCTCCCAATTTAACTGGGTGTTTTGTCCATCGTGCCCTACCACCACAATTTTTCTTAAATTTTTATCATCCTTCTACCTATTTTTAATAATTCATGTTCTACCAGAGCTACAGTACTTTCAGTCAGATCCCAGATCCGACCTTCGTTCAGTAAACAAATCACAGAAAATCATAGACACATCAAAACGTGTCCAAAACAATTTTTCTGTTTCCCAACCCAATTTCCCACAACTTTTCTGAAGAACCCAACCCCAGATTCGAACGTCTACCTCGCGGTCAAAGGCAATCCACAGTCAAGTTCTCTACAGGTCTGAGTCTTCGGTTACTGTACAACAGGAGATTGCAAATTCCATAAGTCAAGATCTGCGCAGATCCATGCCAGATCTTTAGGCCTAGGTTGAAGAACTTCAAGCTAGCTTTCCAACGGCGTCAGTCTCGTGTTGATCCGACATCGGGGCTGATCGCAGCGCCCATTCTCGCCGGAGCGCGCGCCGAAATACAGAACCGACAGACTTCCGATCGGGTTTTCCGACCGGTGCCGAACGGAGCCGCCGGGCCTCCGGCCGGCGAACCAGCGTGCCGCCATCCCAAGGAGCAACCCTCCGGGCATCCACCACTACAGCGGTGCCACCGGGTCCCACACGGACCCTCCGGACAGCACGTGGGCCCCACCGTCACGTGTTCGGATGTTGCCGAATCAACGCGAGAAGCCTCCCGTCAACCCGAATTAGGTCGTCCCGGACCCCATTGTGTAGCCCTTTACCTCCCTGCGTGGAGTGAGCAGCGAGTTGCATTTCTGTAATATCCGTGTATAATTGTTCCGGGAGTACGACTTTGGCCGGGTCCGTCTTCCCCACGCCGAGCGCGTGGAGGTATCATCTTCGCTCCTACACTTGGCATTTCGCTTATTTCATATATGCTTGTTTATGCCGCTGCTAGAGAGCATGATAGGGTAATTAGCTCGCTTTCTATTTATATCACCGCTGCTGCGAGAGAGAGCGTTACCGTCCCGTGACCCGATCCGGGCACAAGTGAGAGCCGACCACCCTAGCTCACAGCCGGTTTCTCAACCGCGCACATCCGACGCTTCCCTCGTTAAGGGACAGTCACGAGCTTGTCGTGTCCGTGCTCCCGTCCCGCATCAATTTGGTATCATAGCGAGTTTGAGTCTAGGGTGTCAAAAAAAAGAAAAAAAAAGAGAGTCATTTACATCGAGTCATTAGTCGGTTTAAGTCGAGTCTAGGATCATCATTGTTTTAAAACACAAAAAAGAGTGTCTTTTAGCATTGCATCCCTTTACTCGGTATATCAAAAGGTGTTGTCCGAACGTTAGGCCATGCCTATCGGGAAGGCCGCACACTTGTGCGAGTGATCTTCGGATCGGTTATCTCCGCCACGTACCGAGTCTTGGTTTACGTCTAGGGTCCTTAGTGTGCATGCATTCCAAACTTGCATAGTCGATCTAGTGTCTTGTCACCGTGTGTATGCATGTCCATGTCCACTACCCATAGCCGATCCCCAAGACCATACGTCCGAGTGGTCAACTTTTGTTGCCAAAATGAATGTCCTCATGGACCGAGCCTTTGGTTTTGCCCCTCTCATTATGAAAGTCGCTCTACCCAACGGGTCCACAACGGAACTCCATTCCACCGACAGGGAGTCGGATAATTGGGTTTCTCTTGACATCGTGGAGTCTCTCTCCAAGACAGGCGAGATTGTCCGTGATGGTGATTTTGCTTGTGTTGAGTTCTATAAGAGGATCGGCTCTTTTCTCTACACCGATGGCGCATGGTGCAGGATCGGCACACTTGCTGGTTCATGCATCATTTTAGGGCAAAAGTGGTTAGGAGAGAGAAGGGCCAATCTTGACTGAGACAAGAGGACTTGCACCTTATGCCCACCTTACCTACCCGGTAAGATCACCCTTAGGGACCCCGTATGTCCAGCCACCCAGCCCCAGCGGCCCACTCCACCTTCGGATTCGCGCTTGGAGCCACCTCATCCCGAGCCACCCGTATTTCTAACGGGTACATTATACATAGCCGAGCCACTTCTTAGTTGGCTCAAGGATGGCTTGGTCCCACTCCCTTACCCGTCTATGGACCCTACCCTACCTTTAGTGCCCGCCAACTCCTACCATACTACGTTCTGATCTCGTCACCATGTTGACACATTGGGTGATCTTATCCTTGGTTTAGGTTGGCAATGGCAGTTGACACATATGTTGGCCCGAGGTTTCGACCAACCCACGAGTCGTAGCTTCACCCATCCGACCTTCGGGTCCATTACCTCCGAGTGCACCATGGGTTGTGTCACCACAGAGGTTCTTCTACTTCTCCCGCTACCGGATGAGCCCGACTTCATGACTTTACTTCTGAGGGAGGAGTCATACTTCCTATACACGGTCCCATCTACCATGACGGAGGAAGGTGACCACCCGCACCTTCAAGAATTTCACGATTGGGACCATGTCATGTTGGAACCCACCATAAGGGGTCATACCTTCTTTGATCCCTTTGACCCCTTCCCTAGTGGATCCCTAGACCCTTCATATTCCCTTCACTTCTTCGGGGAAGTCCACCTTCATACCCCTTTCCTACGGGTCGGGTCCTCCATACCCACCAAGCCCGTCCACGATACACCTACACCCGGCTCTTCCACACCCGACTTTCCTAGCCCACTCAAGTCTTCTAAATCTAAAGGGTCGTCCATGCATGACTTGGATATTTAGGTGTTCCCCATACCACCCATCTCCGGTTACATAACATGCATGCATGGCACACATTCGGGTGTCCTGGTCCGCCGTCACCTATGTACGGGTCGGACTAACAATAAGTGTGTCTAGAGTCATGTATGAGTTGGTTTCTTATTTGTGTGGTTTGCATATGTGTGTTAGTGCATGGTGAGTCTGCATATGTCGTTCGCAAGCTCGTCGATGTCAGTCCCATATGAGTGTGAAAGCGAGTAGACTCACTCGAGGAGTTTGGGAACGGTTCTACCTCAATACCCGGATCAGTCACCTACAGGGACCCAGTGGTGATTCCTAGTGAGTCTTCGAGCCGTCGCCTCCCCTTTTGAGAGTGCCCCACCCGGAGTGTCCACCTCTAGCCCGTAGCAGCTTATGCATATCGAGTATATATGGATTGAGCAGGTGACGGTCACTTGGAGTGGAACATACCCGCGCTACTCGGCACGGTGACGGATCCGCCGGAGTACTCGAGCATCCATACCCCTACTCGACGGGGTCGAGTTCCTCCCACCCGGGGAGAGTTGATGGGAATCGACGCCGAGCATTAACTTTTATATTTACATTTGAGTCCTTTTATTTACTTTTATATCCTTGGGAAAGTATATGTACAATTGTAAGGCTTTGTAAGCCAATGTGTCATTCCCTAGGATTGTGTGGGTTTTTATGCAAATGTATAGTAGGTCCAGTTAGGGGGCCCCCTCCCCTTCCCCATTGGTCCACCTCATCCATGTGGGGCTGGTCAACCATCCTAGGTGGCCATCTAGAAGGTTTGAATGCTAATTGACCACATGGGAGACAAAGGGGTTAAAATTTCAAAGGTTGGCCACCTACCTTACCTACCTAGTCAAAGGAGTGCTCCATTCATATGTAATTTATTTTTTTTTGAGTTTTGACCACATGGGGGAAGAAAATGACTTATTTCCCACGAAATTATCAGCCCCCCACCCCTTGCCATTTTCTATATAAGCCTATGTATAGTGTCATTAGAGATTAATGAAGAAATGAAGAGAAAATTGTTGGAAAATCAAGAGTGTTCTTGAGCCCCTCCTCTCTCCCTCTGGTTTCTCTCCTCCAACCTCCATTTCTAGAGTGTTTATATCTCCCTTCATCTCCTCTCAACCTCCGGTGATCGTCTGTGCCACCGCCGCCGCCGTTCGTGCCGCCTTCGAGCCGCCACAGGATCGTCTTCGGTTTTTTGTCCTGCTGGACAGAGGTGCAGTTCGTGAATTCCTGAAGCCAGCCATAAGCTCAGATCGATTTCAAATTTTTAGGGTTGGTTCCTATCTTCTATCCCATTCTCCACAAAACAATCCAGGTTCAAAAACCACCGTTTCATATCTTTACCATTTCGTTCGACTCTCAATCTCATATCTGTTCTGTCACTGTCTACAGTGACAGTGGCCTTGAGTTCTCCACCTTCGACCACGTTTTCGGTGGACATGTTAGAGGCGTCCGGGACCCTGGACGTCCCCACAAAAGTATTCCAAAAAAATATATAAAAATATAATATAATATTATTTCGGCCCTAATGGAGGTGTCCAGGGTCCTGGACGCCTCCACCCTCCGGAGCTCTATAAATAGAGGCCCACCCCCTCAGTTCTAAGGGAGCTAAGCAGTGATCCGATAGGCTGCCGGAGCCCAGAGGCTACGGAGTCATTTTTCTAACCCGTGGGGTCTTTTGTAGGTGGAGGTTCCGCCGGCTTCTCGGGTGTTCACGCTCGCGAGAGGAAGGCCGTCTTCATCCACCGCGCTTCCCCGTCGTCCCCACGCTGCCGGAGCTCCGCCGGATTTCACCCTCGGCTCATCCAATAAGCCTTTTCTTCCCCTTTTTCTCCATAGTTCTTTACATTCATCATATTGCATCCTCTATCCCCCTTCACAAGGGCGCCTCTTCTCTTATACTTCTTGCATCCATCATCTCATTTTCCTCCTACTCGAGTCCGAGAGGGGTTTAAAAGATAACACCAACCAGGTGTGTGTCTTGCCATCATTTCGTTATTTTTACCGCAAGGATTTGAATACTACACCTCCATCTTTCTAATCCACTTGTCATTTATTTGTCGTTGTTTTGCAAGGGTACCCGAGGAAAGCCCTCTCCGTCGGCCGGCCGGAAGGAGAGGAAGAAGCAACCCGCCATCTCCCGCTCTTGAGGTAGGCGCGATCACTTTCTTATTTTGGGGTCTTTCGGCCCCTGGCGATCACATCTTTTCATCGAGGCCGCGGCGAGTCACTTCCCCAATGGCCGTTTAAATTTCTGTTTCCTATATTCTCTTTATATTTTGTTAAATTCTGCTTATATCATCGAGGCCGCGGCGAGTCACTTCCCCAATGGCCGTTTAAATTTTCGTTCCTATATTCTTTCTATATTATATTATATTTTGCTCATATCATCGAGGCCGCGGCGAGTCACTTCCCCAATGGCCGTTTAAATTTCAGTTCTTATATTCTCTCTATATTCTGTTATATTCTGCTCATATCATCGAGGCCGCGGTGAGTCACTTCCCCAATGACCGTTTAAATCTCTGTTCTTATATTCTCTTTTATATTCTGCTATATTCTGCTCATATTCTCGAGGTCGCGGCGAGTCACTTCCCCAATGGCCGTTTCAATTCTTGTTATTTAATTTCTGCACCATTCCCGTCCCCCCGAGGTCGCGGCGAGTCACTTCCCGCTATGGCCGTTTGAACCCCATATCTTGCTATATTATACTTGTCCCGCTCGCCCCACCGGAGCAATCTCCCGTGGTGGCCCCTTCTCTCTTCTCTATCATTTCTGTGTTGCAGCAAAACAACAAAACAAACAAAAAAGAAGGAGCCCGCGCGCTCTCCGCTTCCTCTTCACCGCTCTCCCCCGAACCGCGTGACGTCGCTCACAGATTGGCGATCACAGTGGGACGTCTTCTGCTTCCTCTCGGCTACCCTTGCAAGTTCGGCACCATCCGTGCCTCTCCATCTTGGCGCCCGCGCGCGCCCCCGTTGTGCTCACGGCAGCACCGTAAGTTTTGATTGGTTCTTTGTTTATTATATGTCTGTTATTTCTGTTGTTTTCCCACTCCATATATCTGTCAGCATCCCATTGCATACATCCATTCCTCTTTTCTATCCTTTTTTCATTTTTTTGAGGATCACCCTTTCCCGGTGAAGGAAGGACTCTCCGTTTGGGAATTCCTCTCAACGGACTAGAATCTCCTACACTGGGACCTCCGTAAGTCCCCGACATCGAAGAATTTCCTCTTCGTTCACTGGGCTGGTTGTACCATTGAAGTTCCCCGGAGTTAGTCATTTCATTCGTCGTGAGACGAGAGACCCTAGCTGACACTGCGGTGAAACAAAAACAAACAAGGGTCCCCCATTTTGTGTGAACTTCGGATCTCGCTAAAAATACAAAAAAATCATCAAAATCAAAACAAAAAAAAGGCGTAAAGGCATCCACTTGTTTGATAATCTCTGCTACCTGCTTGCTAGTGTATGTTTTTGCGTTCTGGGAAAACTGTGAGCATGTCTCACGAGTCTTCTGAGGAAAATCACCCTAGTCGTGGTTTGACAGCCGACCCGCGAGTCTATGCTATGGACTCGGGTCCTTCTCATGACCCCTCGCATGAGGTGCAGATTATTGCCGGGGACACGTCCCCGCCACAGGATATCACTTCCTTACTAGGCGTCCTCGCCAACACGGAGCTTACCTCTGAACAGCTCCGGGCCTTCCAGGCCATTCTAAAGGGGAAATCTGTTTCCCCCACGCCCCAGGAATCAACTCCGGCCATCGCACCTCTCCAAGAGTCCGTGCAGGCCATTCCATCTCCTTCATTGGCGCAAGCCATCCAGTCTCCCTCGCTTCAAGGTCAAGCGAGCCAACAACCACCCTTATTCCAGTTCCCATCACAATCT